>VDFB02058242.1:212151371-212524055 GCA_007258455.2 Sequoia sempervirens
AGGTTCCTAATTTTAATTTGGATCACCCTTCCCCCATTTTAAAGACCAAGTAGCACAAAATTCTCATCAAATCACTCATCCTGCTCAAAACTCTTAGTTCCTTTTTAAAGTGTTATTTTTTTGTTAATAAAAAAGCAATTAAGTTTGTTTAAACTTGGGTTAGTTCCAATTATTTAAGTCCTGTACTTAAGGGATTGGAGTGTATAGAAAAATTGGTTATTACCTTTTATTTAAAAGTGTCTTGTACAATAGCTAGAGATTAGAGTTCTTGGAGCATTCTGTGGAATACAGTGTATGTGCAATTATCTTGTGTTACTGTATGTGAATCTGTCTCGTATTTTAAGTCAAGATTCAATCAGACTACTGAAGTGAATACAGCAGCTGGCAACTTGGTGTCTAATCAGTCCCGCAGCATAGGCTAGGAGTGTGGGGCATCATAGAGCTGTTTCAGATTCTTGATTCCTAGAAAATAATATTCTCCCCAAAGATGAATTAACATAAATTATTTAAATTCATTTTGTTGTGTTTATAATACATATGGCTGCCATTTTGAACAGGTCAATGTGAATATGGCTGGTTTACCTGCATTAGTGGTGCCTTGTGGATTTGTTAAAGATGGTGAGACAGATCTCCCAGTGGGCCTTCAAATGATTGGTGCAGCCTTTGAAGAGGTATAGTCATAGCTGGTCTTGAAAGTTCCTTAACAGAATTTGATTGCGTTAGCAAAATATGTGACATAGTTGTGTTGTGACAGGAACGGTTGCTGCAGTTAGGTCATGTCTTCCAACAAACTCTCCAGAACCTCCATTTTTTGGCCAAATGAGTTCTAATGATGGTTCCCTTTTTCCTTTACATGATGCGTATCTCGGTCCATGGAAGGCAGATGTGTGCTCAGACATTTTTTTATTTTTTATTTTTTCTGATCTTGCAAAATTCACCAGAAAAGGTTGAGAATTCAAAAGAAAATAAAATTTAATAGATGTATCATTCATTCTTGCATAATTTTGCCCTTTTCTGCTCTTTAAAATGGCAACATTTATTTGCTTTGCTGATTGATTCTCTTCTCACTTGTAATGCTTTTTGACTCTTGTGGCAACGCACTCAATACTGGCATTGGCATTGTTTGAATCCTTCGTTCATATTATAACGAAAATGGCTCATAAGGTAAAAGGTTAAAAACACTAATCCCTATGTCAAGCTACCATACAGAGTCTTCATAAGATAATATTTTTTCTAATTCTAAAACAAATATTTTCAAGCCAGTTGGGTTCATATCTTATTTATTTTCTGTTTTCCTGCTTGAGACATGAAAATCAGGCTTCAGGTAATAAAACAGTTTCAAGTTCTACGAATCAAGACTAACTAAACTACGAAAGAATGAACCTGGATGCTATTTTAATTGTTCATTTCTCACAACTGTGTTACTGAAATGCTAATAAACATTAATGTTACCTTGCTTGGACAGAAATTTCATGATCCAGAAATGTCGCACACTAGCACAATATTTTCAACAAACACCAGGTTCTTGAAAAGATTTAGAATCATATCCTAGGGCATTAGAGAAAACTACATAAAATAAATGTAAACATTTGAGCATCTGTAATAATAAAGATAATGGATCTCAACTAGGTTAGATTATGATAAATAAATTTGCCTTGGTCAGGAAAAAATATTATAAAAAGAGAGTTTCATAGAAGAATTAGAACAGGAAATTCGATAAATTTACATTAAACAAGGCACACAATTCAGCATACGTTAATCATTCTATTGTAATGATGAGGATATCTTCTGCCTCTAAAAAGTCAGATCATGTCGAATGTTGTCAAAACAAGGGAAATATGTACGAACAACAGTACTGTTGTAATTGAGCAAGATGATCTGATTATCAAATCCTTTGTATGTTGCCTCAATTGTCAAGAATGCTTCTTTGATTGGGTATAACCTTTTTTTTAATTGGAAAAAAAGCAATAAAAATTACAAAGATCAGCAACAATGCTGAAGCAGAACCTCAAGAACATAATCCCAACACTGAATAAGGAACAACAGCAGGGCTGTTATAAGCAGCAGCACAAAAACAAAGACCCCAAAGTGAAAACAAAACAGCAGCAGGGCTGTAAAACAACAGCAATTACAACAGCAACAAGGAGTTGCCAATGAACAAAAGAAGACTCAAACAGCTAACAATGAACCATGAATTATCAGCAAATTAAAACTAAAGGAATATGCACAATCTGGAAAAATTCCTTTCATCTGCAGTGCTGAAAGTGTCTCTTGAAAGCACTGGAGAAGCCAATAGCCCACTGTCCATCTTATAGCAGCCTGAGATTTGAGGACCCCTCCTTTGAATTTCTCCGAGCAATAATAGCAAAGCTGACTAAAACCACTGTAGACAAGTGAAAATGAAAACTCAGAAATTTGAGCCCCCATTAGCATCAGTAATTGTGTGCAGCTGTAGAAGCAAGTTGTGTAATGTGTCCTTAAGACCGGTGGATAGATGAACCTTTTGCAAATTCACAATATGAAGGCATAAGTTTTAACAGATCATTAGCAATTCAATTTGGGGAGGGAGGATGGTGTTAGAAAACATGGCTAGACAATGAAATTTCTAGAGCTGATTGATAATCACTTGTCTGCAAGTGTGAGATAAGACATCAAAAGACGGGAAAACACCCAGAAGAGCTGATTTCCAAGTCCATATTTGAGGAAATAAAGCAGGCAAAGAGGTAAACGACAGGTGCCAAAGTAACGAGCATGAGTGCAGAGCCAAAAAACATGTTTTATGGACTCCAATCTGTCACAAAATGGACAAGTGGGCTGAGGGTAAACAAACTTAAGGTGGTTGCCAATGGGGAGTTTCACATGAAGAAGTCTCGAGGCAAGGAGCTGAGACTGAGCATTTGCTTTGGACTCCAGATTTGGTGGTTGAGTTTATTCAACTTGGATCGAAGAAAAGAGAAATGCCATTTCTTATTAAGACGAGGTGTGATGGTGATAGGAGGAAGGAGTTGTTTGTAGATGGATCGTAGGGGAAAAAAGCGGATATTGCGAGCATTAGGCCAACGCCAATCATTTAGAAAGTTAGCATGGCAATCCAAGGACAATAGGCTATGTAGTTCAGGAGAGACAAGTTGCTGAATTTCAAAGATAGGTTGTTTATCATAGGAAGAAAGGTGAAACTGCACTTTAAGGTTGGGCCATGATTTCCACTAGAATGTGGTTGAGTCCCATAGGTCTCCAAAGACTTAGATACCTTTTTTAAAAAGACGCTTACCTTTAAATCTACTAATGGCACCTAAAGGTATGTCATTTTGTTGCACTAGCCTATTCCACCAAATAGAGGAGTAAGGAAAACTTAAGCCATGACTGAGAGATTGATCATACCATATCAACTTGGTAGGGGTAATCTGCCAAGCTTTCCAGATAGAATTGAAAGGGGTAGGTCCATGGGTTTTGAAAAATTGAGCTAGAAGGATTTTGTCTTTCCAGCTGACATTTCCCCAAGATTGACCAGCTGAGGTAGTTTGGATACAAAATTTAACTAATTCCTTCCACAAAGCATCACCCTCTAGGGCTCTAATAATCCATTTAGTGGTTAGACAAATTCCTTGAGTATATGGATCAATAATTCCCAACCCCCCCTTGTCTTTTGGTTGGATACAATGTTGCCATGAAGAAACAGGAAACCTTTTTTTGTTATTCCCCCACTTGGGCCATAAAAAGTTCCTAATTAGCCGAGTTCGCTGATTGTAACAACTCTTGGAAGGCAACCAACATGAAGAAATATAAACATGACTAGCAAGCAAGATTTTGTTGGCCACTTGGATATGGCCAGCCATAGATAGAAATCTATTAGTCGAATTCAAGAGTTTTGCTTTGATCTTGTTCAAGAACCAATTCCACATGTCTTTAAGAGAAACTCCAACCCCAAAAGGAATTCCCAAATATCTAGTGATTGAACCATGTTTTATTTCTTTCCAATCAGATGGAATCCATGCTGGTTGGGGGTTGGGGCGAGACATAATAAATTTTGTCTTGTTCATAGCTATTTTGGAACCGGAAATGGTGCAAAACAAATCTAAGATATCCAAAGTATTAGTTACCTCTTCAGCAGTGTTTTGGATAAAAAGCATGCTGTCATCCACTAAGTGAGAGTTGAGAGCAGTGGCATTGTTAGGCAAAGAAATACCATGGATAAACTGATTGGTTTTAGCATGCTAGAATAAATAGCCAAGGGCATTAGCTACAAGCACATACAAAAAAGGAACAAGGGGACAACTTTGTTGGATAGATCGCTAAAGAGGAAATTGAGGGGATAGAGAGCCATTAACAACGATTCCAGCATTAGCATACATAAGGACAATTGCTTGTATATAGTGACCTTTATACATTGGATGGTTGGGTTGATATATATGGATTGATTTATACTGTATTTATATATAGAGGTCAAGGATCTAAGTTACATTATGCCATGACATATTTTGGATAGATTGCTTCAAGTTCACAAAGTCACATGTGATGGTAAGGATTGAAGAATAATAGTAGCTCTTATCATTTTTCAAATCTTTATTATTAATACTAATTTTATAATTTTGAAAAATGTAGATCTTGGTGAATTTACGAAGGCATTTACATATTTTAAGAACATAAGATATACAATAAGCTCTCTTGATGAGCATTGTTGAACAACAAAAATATTATTATTGGATTCAACCATGCCTTTGTGTTTTCTCAGGGGTTAAGAAATGCTTTTATATTCTTAACAATGTTATGAAACATTTATATTGTTTCTTAAGATACATATAAGACATAAATAAAAGAATATTGTAATATAAAATAAAAACATTAAATGAAATGTTTGCAACAAACAAGCAAAGTTAGGATTATTTTGTCTATTTTCTAAATTAAATCATCTCCTTGTTAGTCCATACCTATGAGGTTGTAATGTCCCCATTTTAGCCATACGCTCTTTTGTGACTGATAGCCTATTTCCAGAAGCCTGTAGGCTTGTCAGAGGTAAAATTAGGGTTACCTATTTTATAGGAGGTTTCTGAAGCATTTTTGAAGGTTTGCATTTAGGAGTTTCTGATGCATGTCTGGTGGAGTTTTTTGGGTTTTTGGAGAGCTACAGAATGGTGTAACATGCATCTCCATTTGACAACCTTCATTAGAACTTATTATTTTTAGCTTGCATGTTAGAGTTTCGAGTTTTGGTCTGCGGATTCTTTCTAGGTTTTCAGAGAGCTTCACAATGTTATAACATGCAAGAGAATTGGGCAACTTTTCAGAATTTACTATTTTTAGCAGTTGTCCGATTGGCAGTAGCACAATGAATTTTCTTCTTCAGGCAGGGCAGTGGAGCATTTTTGGATTTGGCTTTTGAGGTGCATTTTTCTAAAAAATGATTTATTTAAATCATTTAATTATTATAATGTGTTTTTGACCGCTTGGCCTAGCACAATAACTTCATGTTATTTTAAAAAGGGGGTCCTTGAGGGTGGACGCCTCATTAAGAGGTAAATTAAACATTTTTAAAGTAAATATTCCTCTTTGAGTTTTGGACGCCACATTTAAATATTTCAAAAGGCTTTTTGTTTTAGACACCAAGTTGAAGGAAGGTGAATTTTTAAAAATGAAATTATTTCCAAGAAGTGTGGAGGCGTCCCTTCTAGAGGAAACTGAAGAGTCACCTCAAACTCTTTAAATACAGGCCTTTGCTCATTCATTCATCATCCATTGTTTAACTTATCGAATTGCTGCCAGAATGGCTTCAAATTAATGGCTTTGAGGGATGCATACCTCCTAGCAAGATTCAAGTATCCAATTTCGTGTTTGAAAGATAACACCTAGTTGGAATCGAGATTGCTTCTCACACAGAGATTGCAGATTGAGCATCAAGTTGAAGTTTGTGATGAATTTTTGTCCATTTACAGGTTGCTGGTTTTCAAAGTGTTGAAGGAGATTTTCAAACATAAGAATTTGTATGATTTTTATTCGCTTCTGGGTATTTGTTTAATCCATTTCCTTGCTTTAGGCGACCCTTCTTGCAAATTCTCAGATTTTATTGTGAAGTCTTCATTTTATTAGAGAGGTCGCTCTCCTTCTAGGGCTGTACCATCTCTTTGGTGTTCATTGGGGTTCGAGCCTTCCCTATGGTGGCTTCTTTGCATTGTCTAACCTTTGTTTGCTGGTCACCCTGTCTTTAGGGAGTTGTGGTCTTAGTTTGGAGTGCTTTGTTGGAGTTTTTGTGAGTGAAATAAGCATTTAGATGGTTGCTTAGTTGCTGGTCTGCATTTTAGTTTGCTGACATTTATATTAGACTCAGTCATTTCTATTTTATGCAATATTTCTTGGGCGTCTATTCCTCTAGTTTCCAGTGCATTCAATTTGGAGGAGATATGGGCATTTTGGATGAAGACATGAACAAATAAGTGAAAGTTTACTTGCTGGTCTTAACATTTAGTTTGTTGGTTTTGCAAATCAGACCTAGTTATTCCCTTACATGCTATGTTCCCTTAGCATTTATGTTCATATTTGTAATTGGAGATATAGTGTGATCTTTGCAGTGAGTTTGGAGCTGATTCCATTGAGAAATCATAATCATAAACACTTTGTTACTTGCAGATAATTTGCATTGTAAGGCTGGAACAGTAGTACTGTTTTAGTCATTTATATTTCTGCAATTACTTTATGATTTTAATGCAAACAATGTAACCCCCAGATGGTTTACCACCACTGTGGAGGAATAAACATTGTATCTTTCCTTTTTCACCTACTGAATAAGTGGAGAATTCTCACTGCTTAAGTGGATGCCTGCTGTTAGCAGATGATTGTTCTTTCATTGTAATTCTGCTCCCGCTGAATAAGTGGTTGAGCCTCTTTCATTTTAGCATTGTACTACATTTTAGTTTTGGTTGCTAATGATCCCTTCCCATATGCTATCACCTCGCCTCCAATAGGATCTTGGTGAACATTCTTGGCAAAGGTTACTTTCAGCTGGTTTACATTTTGGGCTAACCTGGTGCTTGTTGTTGGTGAAATTTAAAAAAAAAACTAAGGGGCTTATTTTAGTCCAAGGCCCAACCGCTACACCAAAAGATTGACTTGGTAGTGAGGGTGGCTACCCAGGGTGTTAAGGGTGACAACTAGGGAGGAATCTTTCACCATCGAAGCCACCACCAGAGAATTTGGGGTCTTACGCAAGCTCGCCGGACACGTGGCCCTACTAAGATGCACCCACTCACAGGGCACAGGGACATTACAGCCTACCACGCTCCACGTGTCTCGACCTTAAGACCTCGGCTCTGATACCACTAAGGCCCAACCACTACACCAAAAGACCGACCTGGTAGTGAGGGCGACTACCCAGGATGTTAAGGGTGACAACTAGGGAGGAATCTTTCACCACGGAAGCCACCGCCAGAGAATCTGGGGTCTTACGTAAGCCTGCCAGACACGTGGCCCTACCGGGACGCACCTGCTCACAGGGCATAGGGACATTACAGAGGTGGGGGACTTATGTTTTGACATGGTCAATTTTGTTTGGTTTTCTAATGTTAGATTATTTTTTAATTTTTTCTTTTAATTTTTCTCATTTGTTTGTTTAGTTTTTTTTTTGGTTATTGTGTTTTTCTATTTTTACAATTGTTTAAGCATGCCAAGTAGTAGGAGGAAAAATTAAACCCATTTGGAATGTGTAGTATGGTGAATTATTTTATTGGTTGGTGTTTAAGTTTTTTGATAGGGGACAATTTTTTCTCCAAATATGGATAGTAGGGTACACATGAATGTACTTATAATCTTTATTCGCTCACATTTAGGTTTTCAAGAGGTACAAGTTTTATGTATTTTCTAATTGGGTATGTCGAAATGCCACTTGTTTCTTATCATACCTTCTTTGCTTCCATCTATTATATAACATGCTTGTTTTATGCTATTTGTGTTTGCTTAAGCTTTTTACAAAAAACAATGAGATTGCATGGGAAAATTGTCTAGAATGGTGGCATAAGATCCTTAGTAGTATCGAAGGAAGGTTGCCTTGGTATAAATGGATTGGAACAGTGGATTTGCTATAGGGTTTTGTCAATATAATGAAACTTGCACAGGGGAACAATATAATAGGAAATATGTTGTAAATATTTGATAATAATAAGCCATTACCATTTGAGGAGGCAAACCTCCAAAAGTCTTTAAGAACATAATTCATAATATAATTATAATAAACTAACCACTAGCTCTTATATGTACAGGTATATCTTGTATGTAATCCATGCTAACTTAGATGCCTAAATATAACACCTAGGATGACTTAATTATTTAAATACAAATATAATAATAATCATATAACTTAATTACGAGTTAAGGTAGCCACAAGTTGACTACTTGTAACCCTATTGACACTATATGATTAAGAATGTAGTAAGCCCCTCTTTTTAGAAAATAATTGTTTTGGATGCCAATCAATTGTGGATTTTTTTGAACAAAATCTTCATCTTCTCACATGGCATCTTCAACTAACAAATTCTTCTATTGAATGAGATACTGAGTGATTGTCCTATTCCTCAACTTTTTTGTGTGTTAGAAGAATTAAGTTTAGATTCAAAATGATTCTTCCTTTTTCATTTAGCTATGGTAGCATAGTTAGTGTAGGGATGTGGTGATCAATTACCTTCAAATAGGAAACAAGAAAAATTGTATGTATCTTTGATGTTGGAGGAACTCAAGTTTGTAGGCTACACAACTTATCATTTGTAGAATTTGATATAAACCATTATATTTTCATGACACTTTGTTAGTCTTTATTTGTTGCTTCAAAGATGCTAATAAGGCCTCATTCTCATGAAAACCCAATCATCCACTTCAAAGCTTCTTTTACTATGCTATTGGTTAACTTCTTGTCTTATTCTATTTTGTGCTATTTCCAAATTCTCTTTGAGTCTTGAAAGTACCCGTTGTTGATTCATGCGGTCTTCCACAACTTGAGCTCTTGGTGTCACCTTTGTAATTGTAATCAAAATTTATCAGATTTTAATCCTAAATGTACCTATGAAATTCTAAGCATGAAATCCTGTTCTTACTTCTAAGTCAGATTTAATTCTATATGTCAAAATGTACTGAATGCAGAACATTTATCGATTTCTATATTCTGCAAGGGAAAGAAGTCCCTTATATATGATGAAGACGCGCCTCAAGGAGAGACGCGTCTCATGAGAGGACGTGTCTCCACAAAGTGAAGACACGTCCACTCATGGGACGTGTCCCTTGAGCGTGCGAGCTTCTTAACCAACTGAAGCCATTCGGAGTTAGTCAAAACTAATATGAATGTTTATTCAACAATCATTTTATATGAATTCGATTTATCCAATTTCAAATTTTGATCATTTTCAGAAATTCAAATATTTAATTTGATAGATTTATATTTTAAGAACAGTTTAGGTTAAATATAAATGATGATGATGCATGAATGCAATCATCATTTATATTTGACCGAAGCTATCTTAAATCGACACTCCCTCTTAGCTAGGGAAGATATTCCAAATTAAATAAGAGGAGATATCACCTACACACGTGATATCAAGATATGATATGTTTTCATAAGATTGTCAAGTCACATGACATTCTTCATAATCACATCTTCATTATGGTATGTGCACTAACATCAAGTCACATGATGTCTACCATAATATTTCATGGCATATCCATAGATATATATAGTCATCACCATGATTATCTCTTAAGGATCACAATGATCTTCGAATAACATCAAGTCCATGATATTCATCAAAGTGTCCAAGAGATACTATCATGACATGTCCACAGATATCAAGTCACATGATATCTATCATGATAGTTCAACTCAACATTGTAGAGTCATCACTTTACAATGTCATATACAAGTGTTCATTATTAGAAAGATCTTCACCTTTCAATAATGTACACAAGGGGAGCGGGCCCAAAAGGTCATGGAGTCACACTCATGACAAAGGAGTTTACACATTAAACATCATTTAAATATATTAGTACAACTTCTAAACAATTTTGAATTTCAAGCATAAAATTAAATTACATTTCAATCATACCAAGCTTCTTCCGGAAGTGTTCAACCTTGATTCGGGAGAGAGGTTTGGTGAGAATGTCTGCTGTTTGATCATTTGTACTAATATACTCCAACTGGATCACATTCTTTTCTACCATGTCTCTTACATAATGGTAGGGGATCTCAATGTGCTTAGATCTATCATGGGATACTGGATTTACAGAGAGTTTGATGCAACTCTGATTATCACAATGAATGATAGTAGGATTTAGGGGCTCACCAAAGAGTCCCACAAGCAATTTCCGGAGCCATATTGCTTCTCTTGCCCCCATAGAGGCTGCAATGTATTCAACTTCTGTCGAGCTTTGAGCTACCGAAGACTGTTTTCTGCATATCCAAGAGATCATAGCTGATCCCAAACTGAAGCAACATCCTGATGTACTTTTCTGATTTGTTACACTTCCAGCCCAATCTGAATCAGAGTATCCATGTATATCTAGTTGATTATTTTTGTAAAGAAGACCATATCCAATCGTGCCTTGAAGATATCTCAATATATGTTTCACAACCATAAGGTGGATTTCCTTAGGCTCACACATGAACTGGCTTAGAGCATTCACTGCATAGCAAATATCAGGTCTAGAGTTAACCAGGTACATCAATGATCCAATCATTTGTCTATAAAGAGTGGTATTTGCACATTTAGATTCTGCTGCTGCTTCTTTTAGTTTGTGAAGGTTGGTTTCCATAGGTGTAGACATGGGTCTACAATCCAACATTCCAAACCTCTTCAAAATATCAATAGTATACTTCCCTTGGTTTAGTATGATGCCATCTAATTTCTGCCATACTTCTAAACCTAGGAAGTAGTGTAAAATGCCCAAGTCTTTCATGTCAAATTCTGAAGTTAGATCCTTCTTTCCTTGAGCAATGAGGTGATCTTCTCCTGTTATCAGTAGATCATCAACATATAAAATAATTATTAACATATCACCTTTGATTACCTTAAAGTAAAGATTTGGGTCTACATCATTTTTGGAGTATCCTAGTCCCAAGAGGTAGCTGTCAATTCTTTCATACTAGGCCCTGGGAGCCTATTTGAGTCCATAGAGTGCTTTCTTCAGTCTGCATACATGTGAGTCAGGTTTATGTATCACAAAACCTTCAGGCTATTCTATATAGACTTCCTCTTCAATGATTCCATTTAGAAAGGTCATTTTCACATCCATTTGATGGATCTTCCACCCTTTAGCTGTTGCAATGGCTATCACTGCTCTCACAGATGTGTAACGAGCAACGGGTGCAAATGTTTCTTCATAATCAATGCCTTCCTTATGTGAAAAACCTCTTGCCACAAAACGTGCTTTATGTTTTTCTATACTGCCATTAGCAACATGTTTGATTTTGAAGAGCCATTTAGGCGAGACAACAAATTTCTCTTTTGGTCTAGGCACAATATCCCATACATCATTCTTTAGAATGGACTGATACTCTTCTATCATAGCATCCTTCCATACTTGATGTTTGAAGGCTTCTGAAACACTGGTGGGTTCTGAATTTATGATGTCGTTCATTAGAGCAACATAGCTTGAGAACCGTTTGGGTCTTTTACTCTCCCTGAATGTTCCTTTGGGTGCTGCATGATTCTCAGCTTCTTTGATCATCTTTCTAGCCCAAAGTGGCCTCTTTATGCTGTTGTCATTTGCATTCTCATCTAAAGTAGATTGAAGTTTATTTGGCATTTCCCCAGGATACTCCCTCTGAATCTCAGGAGTAGGTTCCTCTTCTAATACTCTAGGCAAATAATTTTCTATCTCACTAGAACTTCTTGCCCTTTTGAATGCGATGTCTTCTTCAAATATGACATCTCTACTCAATTCAATTTGATTCTGCCTGGGTATGAATATCCTGTAGGCCTTGGAGGTTTCACTATATCCCATAAATATCCCTTTCTTTCCGGAAGGTTCTAGTTTGAATCTCTTCTCCTTGGGCACATGAATATAGACGGGGCAACCAAAAATCCTAAAGTGGCTAATATCAGGTTTTAGACTAGTAAATGCTTCTTCAGGAGTTTTGTTATCTAGGTGAGAATGAGGACATCTATTTTGGATGAAGACAACAGTTCTAGAGGCTTCTGCCCAAAATGAAGTTTCAATGTTATGGTCAAGCAACATTGCTTTTGCAACTTCTACAATGGTTCTATTTTTCCTTTCAGCAACCCCATTTTGTTGAGGGTTGTAGGCTATTGTAAACTCCCTCTTAATCCAAGCATTCATGCAGAATTCCTTAAAGATTTTAGAGGTGTATTCTTTCCCATTGTCTGTCCTTAAGATTTTTATTTTCTTCCCAGAGAAGTTTTCAGTAAGAGCTTTGAACTCCTTGAACCTTTTAAGGATTTCTATTGACTCTTTACACTTAAGAAAGTAAATCCAAGTCTTCCTAGAGAAGTCATCTATAAATATGACATAGTATAGGAAGCCTGCCTTGGAGGGTACAGACATGGGTCCACATAAATCAGAGTGCACCAATTCTAAAACATTTTGGGTTTTTCTCAAGCTAGTGTGAAAGGATCCCTTTGTATTCTTACCTAGGGAACAACCTTTACAAGTTCCTTCATGAATAGGTTTTAACTTAGGTAATCCTGTTACAAGTTTTTCCAAGGAAGGTAGGACACGGAAATGAAGGTGTCATAATCTTCTACGCCAAATTTCATTTGAATTAGAAGTATTAAGGGTTAGGGCTTGCTTGACTTCGGTGCAAATTTTATAAAGATAACCTTATCTTACGCCTATGTTTAGAGCTTTCTTTATAGTTGAGTTCTTAGGCCATGCCAAAACTTTCCCATCCATAAAGGTAACCCTATATCCATTGTCTTCAAGAGCGGAGATGGATATTAGATTCCTCTTTATACTAGGTACAAATAAAACTCTAGTGAGTTGAAGAGATAGACCAGATTTCAATGTGATGGAGCAAGTTCCAACCCCTTTTACTTGATGTGTAGAATCATCCCCAATTGTTACTTCTTCATCAGACTCTTCAGTCATAGTGTCTAAGTGTTCTCTAAACCCTGTGATGTGCCTTGAAGAACCACTATCAATCACCCAGTTGTTGATATTGTTAGATACTTGACTTGATAAGGCTGAATAGAATACAAATTTCTCAGAATCATGGTCTGAATTTGGGTTTCCTACTTTAGCAAATGATGCTTGTTGTTTTGATCTGTCAGGGCACTTCATTGCATAGTGCCCATATTGATCACATCTAAAGCATTGCACTTGAGATATGTCTTTCTTCTTAGAAGATCCCTTTCCATTGGAATTTCTCTTTCTTTTAAAAGATCCTTTCTTGTAGGAGTTTTTCTTATTCCTTTTATTAGACGATGTGTTGAGTACATGAATGTCTTCATCTATGTTTTTCTGTTTATTTTCTTTTGAGGAGAGTCTTGTTTCTTCTTGAAGGTAGTCAGTTCTTAGCCTGTCAAACTTAGGGAGTTTAGATCTTGCACTTATTCCTTGAACAAATGACTCCCATGAGTTTGGTAGGCCTCCTAGTGCAATTAGAGTTAACTCTTTGCTATCAATCTGATATCCAATTGTGGATAATTGATCCCTTAGTTCAATGATCCTCATGAAGTATGCATTAATGGACTCTCCTTTGTTTATTTGAGCATTGTTGATTTGCCTCTTTAATGCAAGAGACCTACTGGTGTTGTTGATCTCATAGGTACTCTCAAGAGATTTGAACATATGATATGCAGTTTCATGTTTTGCTAGGATGGGCACTATATGATCCCTAACTGTATCTACTAAGATTGTCATGGCTTTTTCATTGTTTTCAATCCATTGAGTTTTCTTAGGATCAACCTCTGGTTCTTTTTTATTTTCTCTCACAAGTGAGTCTAATTTATTCTCTTTAAGGATCATCATGATTCTAAATTTCCGTGATGTGAAGTTGTTTGCTCCTGCAAGGCGATCTTCAAATCTGATCACACTTGACATTATGAAGAATGTGATGTGAATTCAATTTTTTTTAAAAAATACGAATTTTCTAGAGAAATCTGATATCTAGATTTGATTTGGATTCACACAATGTGGCTATGATACCATGTAATTGTAATAAAAATTTATCAGATTTTAATCCTAAATGTACCTTTGAAATTCTAAGCATGAAATCCTGTTCTTACTTCTAAGTCAAATTTAATTCTATATGTCAAAATGTACTGAATGCAAAACATTTATCGATTTCTATATTCTGCAAGTAAGGGAAAGAAGTCCCTTATATATGATGAAGACGCGCCTTAAGGAGAGACGCGTCTCATGAGAGGACGTGTCTCCACAAAGTGAAGACACGTCCACTCATGGGACGTGTCCCTTGAGCGCGCGAGCTTCTTAACCAATTGAAGCCATTCGAAGTTAGTCAAAACTAATATGAATGTTTATTCAACAATCATTTTATATGAATTCGATTGATCCAATTTCAAATTTTGATCATCTTCAGAAATTCGAATATTTAATTTGATGGATTTATATTTTAAGAACAATTTAGGTTAAATATAAATGATGATGATGCATGAATGCAATCATCATTTATATCTGACCGAAGCTATCTTAAATCAACAACCTTCAATGGTGATGTGATGGATAGCAGATGGCATTCATATAATACCATAAATGGGGGTAGTTTTGAAGAACTATGAAAGGAAGAGTTATACTACGATTCTTTTAGTAGTAGCTAATCCATCTATTGAGATTACTTATTTGAAATGAACCAACATAGATACCCTTCCAAGCATTTGTTGATGACCTTAGTTTGTTTATTTGATTGAGGATGGTATGAAGAGTTACAAGCCAATTGAGTACCTAGATAATATAATAAATTTGTCCAAAAGTTATTAGTAAATAGAGGACCACAATCATTGATAATAACCCTTGGGGAACCATGTAACTTTTATATATTCTTCATAGATGTTTTTGCTAATATACTTGTTACTAAGGATGAGATTATGCAATAAAATGGGCATATTAGGTGAGGTAATCCACCACTGCCATGATGACACTTACATTTAGATGTTGGAAGGCCTATAGTGAAATTCATGGAGATATCTTCCCATTGATGGCTAGGAATATCTAAGGAATGTGAAAAACCATGTACTTTAATTATCTCCCCTTTATTTCTTTGACATACCAAACATCTTGCCACAATTTTTGAACATCATCTTTGAGCCCTTCTAGGAAGAAATCTTGAATGAATTCCAATTGGAGAACCATGGAGCTCTTCAAGAACCTTGTGTTTGAGGGTGGAATTCTTACCTAAGGAGAATATCTCCTTATAACACAAAGAGTCTCCATTTTAGCAAAACTTATTTGACCTATTGGGATAATTTTGCAATTGTTGAATTATATTTTTTGAATCAACATTATTTGTAACTTTGCTTTGGCTTCTTGAACCTAAATCTTCTTGTAATATTGAAATGACACACAATAATGACGCGTCCTTCTCATCCTTCCTTGATAGTTCATCAGTCACAATATTCTCCTCTTTCTAATAAATGATCTCAAAGTCATAACCCACATTTTAGTGACCCATTTTTGTTGCTCTTAGAGGATAACCATTACTTTAGAAAACATTTTAGGCTATCATGTTTTGTCTTAACTTTGAAGTGTTTACTTATTAGACATGGGTTCCACTATTTCATAACATGAAAAATAGCTAGCATTTCCTTCTCATAAATGGGTTTGAGTTGATTCTTACCCTTTAATTGATGACTTTCAAAAAATAATGACCTACTTTATTAAATTAGAATAACTCCTATCCCATTTCTTGAAGCATCACATTCCACAATAAAATCCTTGGAATTGGAGTAGCATATATAGCCTCCTTCGATACCTCAAATGATGTATTAGTTAACTCATTCCATTGAAAAACATCCTTCTTCAATAGCGTTGTGGGCAGTGCTACTATGTGGCCATAGTTCTCCATAAATCTTCTATAGTGTTTAGCATCATATGAAACCCTTCAAGTTCTTAATTTTTTAAGAAATAAGCCACTCCATTCTAGCCTTGATTTTGTTATGATCAACCTTTACTCCTTTATGAAACACTATGTGACCTAAGTATTCCTCCTCTTTGGACTAGAAGAACATGTGGAAGATTTAGCATAAAATCGATATTGTTTGAGAACTTGTAGTGCTTGATCTACATGGTACAATGGTCTTCCCATGTCTTGGTATAAACCAATATCATCAAATAACACCAATACAAATTTCCCTAAAAATGACTTAAAGATGGAATTCATCACTTTGAAATATAGGAGCACTACTAAGGCTAGGTGACACCATTAGAAATTCATAATGAATCTTATGAGTTCTCAATGATGTCTAGGAATATCTAAATTTGAATTTGGTAATAAATCGATCTAAGATCAAACTTTGTAAATAGTATAGCTCCATTTAATTCATCTAGTAAATCATCAATTGTAGGAATAAGAAACATATCTTTGATGGTGTACTTTTTGAGCTCTTTAAGTCTTAACACATGTGCTAAGTGTTATCTTTCTTACATATCATCACCATAGTATAGGAGTAGGCACTTTGGCTATGCTTGATAATACTCACCCCTAGCATCTTTTGAACCATCTTCCTCAATCTCACTTTTATATATATAGGGGTACCTATAGGGCTTGGTGTTAGGTGTTTGGTCCCCTAGTACTAGTTGAATGACATGATCTTGATCCCTTTTTGGAGGGAGTTCTTTTGACATCTCTCCAAAAACAACTAAATACTTATCTACAATTTATTGTAGATCTAATGGTATATAAGCCTTTGATTGACATGCTTTTAATGGAAATGGTTGGGCTACAAATCTATTTTCCCCCTTGTTAAGCATCATTTGCATTTGGTGAGAGCTCATCATATGTGGAGACTTTGCAAGAAACCCTCTTAGTTTTATTGTCCATCCATTTGAGTGAAAGCACATAAATAGACATGGAATTCATCTCAATTGTCACCAATGTAGTAAGCCACTATACTCTCAAAATAATATTTGCTGCATCGATGGAGATAATGAACACAAGGCAATTAAATTTGTATTTTTCCATGGATAATTTAATGGTATGGATTAGTCATGTCTTCGAAGTTGCAACACTAAAACCTGAACATTAAAACACAAATTAATAAACAAAATAAATAAATGACAATATAAATATTAAAATATAAATATTAAAATATAAATTTAAATATTAACAATTTAAATATTGTCATTATAATAATATAATGCTCTGAATATTAACACATATATAAAACTAATATAAATATAATAATAAAATAAGAAATAGATAATATATAAACATAAACCATACATATATTATAAATAGTAGTTATTCAGTAAAAAAAACAAAGGCAGCGGTCCATTATAATTAAAGGCATGCAAGACAAAAGTAGGATAGGACGAATGGAATAAGACAAATAATCAAGGCAACGATCATGTTTAAAGGATTTAAATTAATTTAAATAGTAGCGATTAGTTTCTGAAAATTTCGTTTCTTTCAAAAGAGATCTAATCTCAAATGCCACGTCCCTTCTATGAGGAGGGTATAAGATGAAAAGGCATAAAGCACCAGGGCAAGGAGGGTAGAACTGATATAGAATAAATATTAAAAATATCTCAAAAAATTGGAAAAACATATCGTGGCCGATATCGATAAGAAGAGGAGTATATGTTGGACGGAGAAACATTTTAATAAAGAACATTCTCTAATCTGACCACCAAAGGTGGAGAAATAACAATAAAGAGATCGAGAGGGAAAAGAAAGGCAAGTAAAAGGATCTGAGTACGAACTAGGTGAGGTTACTCACTTAGCAATTGTTATTTAATATTTTCGAATATCAGAATAGAAAAACCATTCAACAATAGTTGATAAAATTTACAACACAGCGAATTAAGAAATTAAGAAGCAGAT
Source organism: Sequoia sempervirens (assembly GCA_007258455.2). Lineage (NCBI taxonomy): Eukaryota > Viridiplantae > Streptophyta > Pinopsida > Cupressales > Cupressaceae > Sequoia > Sequoia sempervirens. Next base: position 212,169,361 of record VDFB02058242.1, read on the forward strand.
ATAAAAAGATATATACGAATATACATGTAACATGTGTAAGAATGAATATATATATAGATAATTAGGGGAAGAAAGAATGAGAAATATAAGAGTAAAATACATCAGATTTGCTAAAGATATAAAATGGAGAATCAACACGCATGCTTACTGTTTTATAATATGTTCATAAGTTATAGAGTAGAATCAACAGATGTATTTATTATTATTTGCTTCCAATCATGATATGTTTAGAATATGTTGAGCAAGGAAGAGTAGATGTATTTATTATTATTTGTTCTAACCATAAGATATCTAGAATAAGGTCAATAGATGTATTTTTATTTTGTCTTTGATTTATAATATGATCAGAAATTTCTAAGGATAGATTTGATATTTACTTAAGAATCAATGATAAATGCAATTGTATTTGATTTCTTAAAAGATTATCTTCATGAGTGTTTGCAACTTATTGGGAGGAAGGGTGTGAGGGAAGTGGTGCCTAAAAACCCCACTCAAGTCCGCCATTGGAACCCAAGGCAGGGATGGGTCCTGGAGGGGTGGAAATTCCACTCATAGTCCACCTAGTCCCAAGGCATGGGTGGGCCATAGAGGGGTGGCGGTCCCACTCAAGATTCGCTGTGACCATAGAGGGGTGGTAGGCCTGGGCCACTTATACGCTCTCTTGACTCTCCCCAATAGGTTAAGTGTCTTCCAAGGTGATGACATGGGTAAAGAAAGCAGGTACATGTGTTTCACTAAGCACGCCACTCCAAGGGTGGAATAGTCTTGGTTGGACATTCCTATCGCTTGGGGCCAAGAGGTGGGTAGTCTTGGTCAGACACTTTTGCTCTTGGGCTTAGATGGATAGCTTTGGGTGGATCTACCCATGCCTCTCCTCCTCTGTCTTCATGATTGCTCTTGTGATTATGTTTATACTTTGGATATCTAGATATCAATGCTAACATATATATGTGGAAATGTTGTTAATATGGTGAATGCAGATTTCAATCGAAAATTACTTCATTAAAGAGGACATTCATTGGAGAAAGTGAAACCCTAACCCTAACTGGAAAACAATAAGTGAACTTTAGGGAGAATTAGGTCAGGAGTCATTATAGTGATATCGGAGCATCTTTCCTGCCAGCCTGTGTGTGCTTGAGCTACTTTCTTGCTTACTTGAGCTAGTTGCCTACTTGCTTGAGCTGGTTGCTTGCGTGCTTGAGCTAGTTGCCTACTTGCTTGAGCTGGTTGCTTGCGTGCTTGAGCTGGTTGCTTGCGTGCTTGAGCTACTTTCCTGTGTGCTTGAGCTACTTTCCTGCATGCTTGAGCTACTTGCTTGTCTGCTTGAGCTGGTTGCTTACTTACTTGAGCTAGTTGTTTGCTTGCTTGAGCTACTTGCCTGTGTGCTTGAGCTACTTTCTTATGTGCTTGGGCTAGTTGCTTGCTTGCTTGAGCTACTTTCCTGTGTGTTTGAGCTACTCGTTTGTGTGCTTGAGTTGGGTACTTGCTTGCTTGAGCTACCTATTTGCTTAGTTGGGCTCCTTGGTTGTCTTCTTTAATCTCTTATTCATGTGGAGCTCATCATTGTGTTTACTTTGTGCTTAAAAACTATGATAATGTTAATGTTGTCTGTCAAAATACTTATGGGGTTGAGGGCACTAACAAATTAACTTATCTAAAACTGAATTATTATTATTAGTATCCAAATGCGATAATGGAGAGTTGTAACTATTGAAGTGAAAATGTGTGACTCCCTCAAACTTGGGATACAAAGGGTGAGCATCTCATCAATTGAAGAATCCGATAGTTAATTTTGTAAGAGACTTAAATTAGGATCTCAAGAATAGGGATGAGGTGTGGAAGGACGTAACTCCTAATGTGAAAAGATGTTTGGAAAGGTGATTGCTTGAGGACAAGCAATCTTGGGTGGGATGGACTGTCATGTCCCCGAAGTTGCAACACTAAAATCTGAACATTAAAACAAAAATAAATAAAATAAATAAATAAATGACAATGTAAATATTAAAATATAAATTTAAATATTGTCATTATAATAATATAATGGTCTGAACATTAACACATATATAAAATAATATAAATATAATAATAAAATAAGAAATAGATAATATATAATCATAAACCATACATATATTAGAAATAGTAGTTATTCAGTAAAAATAAACAAAGACATCAGTCAATTATAATTAAAGGCATGTAAGACAAAAGTAGGATAGACGAATGGAATAAGACAAATAATCAAGGCAACGATCATGTTTAAAGGATTTAAATTAATTTAAATGGCAATGATTAGTTTCTAAAAGTTACGTTTCTTTCAAAAGAGATCTAATCTCAAATGCCATGTCCCTTCTATGAGGAGGGTATAAGATGAAAAGGCAGAAAGCATCGGGGCAAGGAGGATAGAACTGATATAGAATAAATATTAAAAATATCTCAGAAATCTAGAAAAACATATCATGGCTGATATTGATAAGAAAGAGGAGTATATGCTGGATGGAGAAACATTTTAATAGAGAACATTATCTAATCTGACCACCAAAGGGGGAGAAATAACAATAAAGGGATCGAGAGTGAAAAGAAAGGCAAGTAAAAGGATCTGAGTACGAATCAGGTGAGGTTACTCACTTAGCAATTGATATTTAGTATTTCCGAATATCAGAATAGAAAAACTATTCAACAATAGTTGATAGAATTTGCAACACAAAAGATTAATAAATTAAGAAGTAGATATAAAAAGATATATATGGATATACATGTAACATGTGTAAGAATATATATATATATATATAATAGATTCATATAGATAATTAGGGGAAGAAAGAATGAGAAATATAAGAGTAAAATACAATAGATCTATTCAAGATATAAAATGGAGAATCAATAGGCATGCTTACTGTTTTATAATATGTTCATAAGTTATAGAGTAGAATCAACATATGTATTTGTTATTAATTGCTTCCAATCATGATATGTTTAGAATCTGTTGAGTAAGGAAGAGTAGATGTATTTATTATTATTTGTTCTAACCATAAGATATCTAGAATAAGGTCAATAGATGTATTTTTATTTTGTCTTTGATTTATAATATGATCAAAACTTTCTAAGGATAGATTTGATATTTACTTAAGAATCAATGATAAATGCAATTGTATTTGATTGCTTAAAAGATTGTCTTCATGAGTGTTTGCAACTTATTGGGAGGAAGGGTGTGAGGGAAGTGGTGCCTAAAAACCCCACTCAAGTATGCCCTTGAAACCCAAGGCAGGGATGGGCCCTGGAGGGGTGGAATTCCACTCATAGTCTGCCTAGTCCCAAGGCATGGGTGGGCCATGGAGGGGTGGGAGTCCCACTCAAGATCCGCTATGACCATGGAGGGGTGGTAGCCCGAGCCACTTATACGCTCCCTTGACTTTCCCCAACAGGTTAAGTGTCTTCCGAGGTGATGACGTGGGTAAAGAAAGTAGGTACAAGTGTTTCCACTAAGCACACCACTCCAAGGGTGGAATAGTCTTGGTTGGACGTTCCTACCAGTTGGGGCCAAGAGGTGGGTAGTCTTGGTTGGACGCTTGTGCTCTTGGGATTAGATGGATAGCTTTAGGCGGATTTACCCATGCCACTCCTCCTTTGTCTTCATGATTGCTCTTGTGATTATGTTTATATTTTGGATATCTAGATATTAATGCTAACAGATATATGTGAAAAAGTTGTTAATATGGCGAATGCAGATTTCAATCCAAAATTACTTCATTAAAGAGGAAATTCATTGGAGAAAGTGAAACCCTAACCCTAATTGGAAAACAATAAGCGAGGTCTAGGGAATATTAGGTTAGGGGTCATTACAAGCATTTTCTTGAACAATTGATAGTGCCCCCACCTGCAATTATGATCTAGAATTCTAGAGCTAGATGAATAAACAATTCAAACGAGCAATCAAATTTTTATTGATGAAATTGTGAGTACTTTCTAAGCCCATCAACAATATGACTCTCTTTCTGTAACGCCCCACCACACAACCCTAGGGGAAGTTGCAATTTACTACTCAAACGTACTAATTTTTTTTTTAAGTACAATTAACATGCAAGTTCACTACCCATTGCCAACAACCCCTAAGGTTACGAGACTGAGTTTACTTAAACCCAAACAAGAAACATGAATTGAAACCATAACATTTAATTACTTCACAAATTAAAAACACATACATTCCATACATGATAAATCACATCAAAGAATAAGCTATACCACACGATTTCAATAACATAATTTGACAATAAGATTACAACTCTCATTCCCCGAATGAGGTAACTCCAATAAGCAAGGTTACATAATACACCAGGTTCCACCTCGATACAAATGAGGGGTAATCAATTATAATAACAACTGAAATGAATAAAGCAAGAAAAGAAACTAGATCCCACGAGCTCTCCAACTAGAAATCTCGTCCACACGAACAAAAGGATGATCCAACGGATTAAGGTGCACGTTCCACCCAACCATGTGATACCCTAAGGATCACCCCCTGTGCTAGGAGATAGTAACCAGGATTCCTAAAAAAAACCATCTACCTCTAGACACAGGCTACTCAAAACTGAACTAAATTAAATACAAGTACAACTCTAACATCACTGACATAAGTCACATTGCTTCCATAAATAAAACAGATCAGGTATGATAAGAAGACCATACACATAAAACCAAATACCAACTGTTTTCGTAGAAGAGTGTCATCACATAGCTCGACATGGGATTTCCTCTTGGAATCTTCATAGGCTCCGACCCCCACTATATATGGGTTGTCCTGGTGGCCTCAACCAAATCCTGACGCCCATACTCACTCATGTAGAATCAAATACCTTTCATAAAGACAAGATAGATGACCTTGCCATCTAGGCCTTCCCACTCATCCCAAGCCTATATGAGCACTTGCGTCCATGAGTGAGGCTCAATTATCTTAATTAGTGTGAAATACTACCTAACTTCTAAGTACATTGATTTAGTTATCACTTGATTAAACCACCTCCGAAGGTTATCTAATTTTCCTCTTTGGGCTCTAGCCCCTAACAAAAGCCACTCTTCTACTTGACAACATACCCAAACAAAACCAATCACCAAGGGAATCCCAAGTGCATACCAACACGATAAAACCACTTCAACTCTAGGAGGAACACATAATGGAAACTCACTCCAAACACTGGAGACAACAAAAGTCAAACCCCTCTCCAAACATTGGAGGCAACAAAACACATAATCCACTCATTCAAAGGAGGCACAAACCACATAACCATTCCTATACCAAAGGAGGCACAAAACATCCCCGTTCATGAAAACCGGGTAAAACAACATGATACAAATATACGCCCTACCCAAGTCAATATAACGGTTGACTAGTCATAATACATAAACCTCAAATAATTAAAAACCCCATCTGGAAGACTTAACAACACTTCTAATCAAATTCCCCAAAGTGACAACAGAAGAAGAGTACATTCAAGAAGGGCGATCAAACATGAATTAAATCTATATTTGGATTTCCTAAATCCACTTCCTTTATTAACATTCAGTAACTTATTGCCTTAATAAAACTAATTTAATAACGTCTCTTTTAGACAAAAGATGAAATTTAAACCATATGTTCAATTCCTTAATTGCTTTTAAATAATAATAAAATAAAACAATTACTTCTTCTATTTACTTAAAATTACATTTATTATAAAATCAATTTCATTTCAAACTATGATAATAGAATAATCATCTTAAAATCCATAAATTCGTCTATTGCATATTGACTTAAAATTTCCCCCAATTACATAAAAGACACGCCATTATTTTAATCAACCATTTTAATATATACATATATATATTAATATTTTAATATTATAAAATATAATATGAAATATTATAAATTATAATATATAAACATTATATATATATATTTTATTATTAATATATATTAATATCTTAATATTATAGAATATAATATAAAATATTATTTATAAATATTTTAATATTATAAAATATAATATATAAAATATTATATATATTTATTTAAAAAATAAAAATGAAATAATAATAAAAAAAGCCCCACGTGTTTCTCAGGCCATACACCACTGTGCTTGGTCGGCTGTGTTTACACACAGCCAAACCCCATTGAATGGGGCGACTGTGTGTAAACACAATCGAAACCCTAAGGGGCAGCGACTGTGTTTACACACAACTGTGCCTTTGCTGGTGGCGACTGGGTGGGGTACGCGCTGGGCGCGGCTCCCCCACAGTGCCTCCCATGGGCGGCATAGTGGGGTGAGCCCCCAACGACCCCCACACATACAATTTTTTTTTTTAAAATAAAATACGACTGCGGATTTTTAAATCCACCCAATATTCTTTCTTGGTATTTTTTTTAACAACCAATTATAAATATAAAAATATATATTTGTATGTGTATATATATTGGTATTTTCCAAATAGATATATATATATATATATACATATATATACATACATATATATATATATATATATGTATGTATATATATATATATATATATATATATATATATATATATATATATATATATATATATATATATATATATATATATATATATATATATATATATATATATATATTTTATCCAAATTTATTAAAAAGAAACTATAAGTTCAGTTGACCAAATAATTCCCAGAAATGAAACATTTACATACATATTGAAATCTTTCCTTGAAGAACATTATTCCCAAATAGAGGTTTTCAAATTTCATTTTATTTCTCTTATTTTCTATTGTTGAAATAGAAGATTTCTGTTGCAAGTTTTGATTTTCTACAAACAATCTAAATGTCTTCAAGATTTCAACTGGGTTTTCAAGAATGATTGCAACAAGTTTTCAAAACTAAAAACCAGATTTTTAGAACAATAAAAGAACAAGAAAACCTGTTTGAAGCTTGAAGAAGAATCTGGTGTTGAGTTGCCATTCCAACTCTTTCAAAAAACCTTGTCAAATCTTCACTCCAATCCCAAAATGCATCCTCCAAAAACAAGAAAAACCCTCCTTTTTCTTCACAACAAACTTCTTTTCCCAAGCATGAATAATCCCCAAATTTAGTCAACTTTCCCCAAAATAATATCCCAGATATTTTCTTTTTCCAAAATAAAAATAATATTTCATTCCTATTCTCCACATTTAGTCAACATTTTTCAAATATCTCCCTTTCTAAGATATTTACTTTTAAATCATTTAAAACAAAATTTAAATTTCAAAATAGATTTAAATCAGTCACTTTATTATAAATTTTCTATTTCAAAATGAATTTAAAGCTTTTAATAATTTCTTTTCAAAAAGCATTTAAACTTTTAAAATTTTCTTTTCAAAGAATTTAACACTTTTAAAATTCCAAAATGAATAACTTAATTCAATTACTCACAATTAATTTAATTAATCAATAAAATAAATATAATCCAAGATTATATTATTTTATTAATTAAATTAAATTAATTAATAAAATAACTAACATTTCTAACATTACAACCAAATATAGTTAATCATCAATTTAACTACACAAGCCATTTATTTACCTTTATAATTTGAAATTAAATAAAAACCGAGGTGAAAAAGGACAACATTAAAACAACTAAACCCAACTACAACCTGATGACACACTATGACCAGGGTGATGACTTGGCATGAAAAACCTAGCTACTATCTCCCAATTGATTACCGTTGGTCAATGGACACGCTCTAACCTGTGAAACTAGGTGGAGTCGATGCCTGTACTTGTCAACCTGCGAGCAAAGAGTATATCGAACATGCATATATATGATATAATAAAACACACCGTAAATAGGAAATCTTGGAATCATAGGGCACTGACAAGCGAGTGATACAATCCCATCCCCTTCACCCATACAAACTTTCTAACTGACGAGTCTAGCATCAATAATATAATAAAAAACATAAAGCATCATTAATTAAATATCTGCTGAGCTAATTCAAAACATACCATAATGATAACATCAAAGTAAAATACCATCACATCAAAATATAACATTCACATCACTTAACAATTTGTGATCAAATAGTAACCAAGTACCAAAGTCAAAGTAATAGCAAAACAAAGCATAACAAAGAAAACACTGTACAATCAAAATAGCCAAAAATGGAGAGTTAGTGGGGTGCTACGCTAGAAGTGCATGGAAATAAATGGTTGGTTGGGGATCACTTGATTCCTCATTTGGTTTATTGCCCAAATCTAATTCTTCTTCTTCATCATCTTCTTCCTCACTCAACCCTTGAATGTAGAATAATTTTTTCTACACATTTATGTCCTCTACTACATATTTGTTATCAAAGTTGGAACACAACTCTTTTTCCTTTTTCTCTTCAATTTGTTGAGGAGTCAATTTAGTGGGTTGAGGGAATGCTTGTCCTAAAAATTTATTTTCTCTCATGTCATTGAACCCTTTCTCTTAGAAATTAAAAACTTCTCTTCTACCTTGCATGCTAGGATAAAATACTTAGACATAGAAGTAGTGCTAGATATGCGTACCTCATGTTGGACATGATCTTTGAGACCACCTAGAAATAATTCATTCAAGTTCTCTACTACAATTATATCTACTCTCAAGGATAGTTTATGTAATTGTTGAACATAGTTGATTGGTCCTATTTGATATAGTTTAGCTAATTGATTGAATTGGTTGTTTGGCATACTCTTGCTATACTATGACCATATCTCCTTTGTAAAATTGACCATGTGACTGTGAGATCCTTTTTATTCCATTATGCATATAGCCATCAATACCAAATGAATTTCCCTAGTTCTAAATATAAGGAATCTATTGTTAGTTTTTGTACACTTGGAATTTGATGTACATAAGAAAAAATCCATTTGATTTATCAAAGTTAATGGAATATTGACATCAAAATTGCACATATCCACCTTTGGCATTAAGTTCCTAGACCCCATATGACTATTGGAATTTTGATCTAGATCAGATGCCCTTAATGATTCACCTTGATTCTGTGAAGCATCTTGTTGTGAGCCTAATTGATTTTGGAAATAAGCATTGATGATTGTCAATGTGCTATGATGTTAGATATATCTCCTTGTATGGTATCCAAATTTACTTGGATGTGTTTCATATCCTCCTCCATCTTGTTGGTTTAATTTCTTATCTCTTCCATGGATACAATGTCTATCTCCTTTATTGATGAATCACCTTTGTTGAGACTTTTATTAGGAGTGTAGGAATTCTTGACCTCACCTCTAGTTTGTGGTCCAACCATATAGTTCAAAATCTATTTCTTTTAGAAAAAAACATAGTTGGATGATTTCAAAATTATTTTATCCCCAAAATTAAGATTTCAAATAATATTCCCCAAATATTTTTTCCAAGCTTTCCAAAAATCTAAAAATTCCACAAATTATAGCCTATAGAGTAAATTATATGAAAAACCTTAAATTGCAATAACTTATTGATATTTTTTTCAAACTCCTCAAAATCAAGTTGTAAGTGGATCAATCAGACCTTTATCAACCTCCATAGTATAGGACAAAAATTGCTAATTTGTAGCCTTGGGAGCGAATTTTGTAGAAACCCTAATTCTACAATAACTCCTTGAATTTCACTCCAAATGACATTAAATATATATTGTATCAACTTTAATATGGCCTTGAAAAACCCTTTAAAAATCAAAATTTTCCAAAATGAGGGAGATATGCACTTCTCAAGATGACCTCCAAATATATTATCTTTTGTTTTGTTTCTTACCTTCACGATGTGAAGATCATGCTCTGAAACCACTTGTAATCAAACAACTTGCATAAACAATAATTAATAGAAAACATGCTAAAAATACTTTATAATAATAAGCCACTTCAAGGGGAAAATATTTTTAAATTTTTCCATGAATAACACAATTCAAAATATGATGATAATAAATTACTCATTATCTTCTATATATACCCTATTTATGCCTTGGATGTCACCTAGGCTGACTTATATACCTAAATATAACACCTAGGATGACCTAATTATCTAAATATGAATATAATAATAATCATATAAATTAATTAAGAATTAAGGTAGCTACAAGTCTACTAATCATAACCCTAGACACACTATAAGACTAAGGGCATATTAGCCAAGCTAAATTTTTGTTCTGGTTAAAAATCAACATAGCTTAAAACTCTATTATGGATTACTTTTTTCAATGTTCTGCCAAGGGAAACTCTACTTCTATGGGTGAGCATTGTTTTTGGCGTTGATAATGGTAGTACCCATCGTACCATTATGCTTTAGACCTGCATGACTCCAAAAATAATTCCAACATACACACACACACATGTATATTTGTGTTCATCCAGCAGTGCCAACCATTTTCTTTCATCTCAACACTTCCCAAAAATCTCACATAAAGTTATCTCTCTAACTTCTTATGGTATGAGGTATTTACAAACCTATAATAATAGAAGTTAATTTTCTAGAGGGCCAAGAAGAGGGTTGATGAACCCAAACAGGTCATCATTGGCAAGAGAATTCATATATGATCCTTCCAACATTTTTTACACTCATGCTATTTTTTGTGGAATTTGGTTATGTAAGTTTTATGAGTTGCATTTTCTTGAAAGTTTCTAAAGCCTTTTCAACATTTCCAATTTATGCATATCCTACAAAATTTTAGTCCATGAGACCACATTTCTTTGAGGTATTTTGTTAAACACTTCACTTGCATTGTATATGCTTTATATTTTTCTTTGAGGTCTTTTGTCAATAGTTTACATCCCTTGTCTATACATCCATTTTTCATACATGTCTATTACGACAATTGAAACTATAACATTTGATGCAATTCCTCTATTCTTTACTCTTTTATGGATGCCCTTACCTTGTTCCAAATCTCCCATTTTGGTGCAAGCTATAAGGATGTTGAAAAAGGTTGTGTAGTTTGGATTTATACTTGCCAATTGCATTTGCTTGAATGTTTATAAATCCTTTTCAAAAAATTCATTTTATTCATATATTGCAATCATAACTTTCCATGAGATCACATTTTTTCTAATTCATTTTTATAGCTTATCAATTCATATACTTTACATATCATTTTGACATTAAAAAGAAAAATAACAATAGTTGTCACTCTTCTTTGGTAGTTTCTTCGTTGTACTAGCATCATGGGTAAGTTTCTTTCCTGATAGACAACACTTGTTTATTGATTTTTTCTCATGAATATTTCATTATGATTTCTTACTTAAACACCATAAAAATAATGAACAAAAAGAAGAGGTGTATATGCATTGTCCAATACAATTAGTATTGAATACTAATACAAAAGACAAAATATACTAGTGTGTACCTTACCCAAACATGAATATGTGCTAAAAGTAAACTTAACCCAACCTTGAAAACCTTGTCTAAGCCCTTGGTTGGGTGAATATTTTCTTGTGAGGAGGCTAATAACTATACTTAGGATCCATATTCAAAAAATGATAATATTGATGGGGTAACTAATAGTGGCCTTCAATATAAATTCTCAACATGCTGTGTCAACTTTAGTTTTGTTTGTTGGACACCTCTAGACCCAGCAAGGTTCCTAGATTATCTTCATGCAAAAACATAGAATTCTCTACATATGCTTGAATGTTGAATCACAAACATAAAATAGGTGTAAGGGTGAGAAAAATGTAGTCATAACAAGTAGTGCCAAATCACACAATAATTATCAACTTAAACAAATTAAAGTTAGAATAATTGTTGGACATTGGAAAATGAGGTTATTTTTTTGAGGTACATGGTTTTCAAGGCAAGGATTATTTTTTAAAGGAATATGGAAGATTAGAGAGACACAATCATAACAAGACAGTACAATCTATTGATAATAGAAATAACACAACACTAAGGGAAGATGCATATAGAGGTAGAGTGACATTCAACTAGCATCTGGTCAAAATAGTTTTAACAAAACTAAAACATCCAACCAAAGCAAAGGGTATTCACTCAACAATGCCATCTCACTATTGGTAGGATATATTTTTATTTTACTCTTTGCATTATTTGTCTATGTTGTGCTTTTGTGTTTAGCTATTATTCTCTTAAAATTTTTCATATAATTTGTTTGCTCCATTAGATTATTGGGAATGAAAAAATTGATGAATAGCACATAGATTCAAATGACTATAAGAAATCAATACATAAGTTCTATTAGTGTCACCACACTTAAAAATACCATAGGATTCTTTGAAATAAAAAACTATTGGATGATACAAAGACAATAATGACAAGGAAATTGGTACATCATGGATTTTAGTGTTAGCCCACTTAAATGACTATTCAACAATCTCTATGCTTAAGCCTTTGCAAACTAGTCACACCTGCACTTAAATATTAGTATGAATCAGAGTAAAATTAATTGCTCTTTTCAAAATTTTATTCTTTAGGTACAAGAGTGCAAATGATGCAATCCAAAACAAAATATTCTTTAGACCCATCATCTATACTTAAAATTGTTGTGGTAGTTTCAACAATTTTTGGGGATTTAATAAAAGCTTTGAACAACTACCATATAAGATAACCCAATGATTTGTGATCCTTTTTAATAAGAAAAATAATCTTTCATAGAACTAATAAGAAAATTCATGTCATATCAACCCAACAAATTTATATGCAAATAATCCAAGAATTTCTTTGACAACTATAAACTAGAGGTAATAGAAAAATGGATCATGTGTGCAAATTGATTACACAGATAGAGAGAGTTGAATGTAATCATTCAATAGATGATAATAGAAGATCAAATTAAATATGAGAGAATAAATTCCTACAAAATTTGTAGATATCTGGAACTAAATATCATCTATATACTTTTGAAAATTTAGAAAGGTCTCATACCAAAAAAAATGATGTTAGGTTATTTAATGACTAATGAGATAAATTATTACATCCAATTTTCTTGACTTGAGATAGTATATCGTGTGGATTGTACAATACTTTTATTGTGTGCTACATGACTTGAAGCAAATCCTTCATGAAAAATTTAACTTGCAACAAAGTTTAGTATTGTATAATTTGTTACCAATGGAATTATGGGTGCCTAAGGTTCTGAAATTATGTCAAAAAATATTGTGAAGCAAGTTTTAAACATCTTAATGTGGTGAACACCAATCTTTACTGTCAACATAAGATGTATAGTTATGCTTTGATGTGAGATCATTTTGTCCAAGTGATTTATAATTACACTAAGGGTAATGCATTGTAATTTGATGTTAGAAGTTCTATTTTAAGGCATTAGTAGAATTTTGACATGTGTCACTGAGATAGAGGATCCTTATGCTGAAATGGATGCTCTCTATTGGTCTATGGAATAAATATATGTTGAGCAAACATTCTTTCTTTATGCTCTCTATTGGTCCATGAAATAAGTATATGTTGAGAAAACATTCATTCTTTAAGATTGGGATAGTTGGTGTATTTCGTTTTACATTTGTTGCCCCTTTGCATTATGAGTTCAATACTTTAAGTCCTTTTTATAGAAACGATGAATGGTAGCCTCAAGAACACAAACAAGAATACTAATGTGGAATAAAAGTGGTAGATTTCTATTGCATCACTTAGGCTCAATGCATCATGGTTTGGAGAAAAGGCCTATTCTCAAGTGTGCAATGGGTGATGAGGTTGTGTTAATAGAGATTTCACATGCTGGTTTTTGTTATCATTCAAATGTGGATGTCTCATTAGATCAAATGATGGTTTTTAGGCCAGGTGGGTGACATGTTCTTAAATACTCCTAGGTGTCACAGTATGAGCATGAATTTAATGTCTATCAATTTTTTCTATTCACAGATCAAATGTGCATGATGTAATGGCCATCGATTCAACTTGTCTCAAGAAATCAAAGGCTAAAAATCAATGTTAGATTAAAATAATTGATAAATGCACCATTTTATTTATGATCTTGTACATGCATGTAATGCAATATGTGAAAAAACAATCAAAGATCATCAATCATAATTCCAGGATTATTTATAATTGATCGTGGACAAAGAGAAGTTGAAAAGATGGTGCTTACAACTAGAGCAAGGGGTGGTGATATTTCTAAGATTTGGTTCTATGTGGAAGTCTGTATGCATCTAGAAATAGAAAATAATGGGTATGTTATTTTTGAAAGCTTTTGAATTTTTTGCCTCATAGTGCTCTAAGATTTGTTTAATTACATTTGATATAATTTGGTAATGCTTGTTACATTTAGTAAATTCATGAAGTTATCCCCTATTTTAAATAAATTGCCTTTCTAAAGTCCTTATATTGTTCAACATTCATGCTTGTTTTAGACTACTAAGGTTAAGATAAGTTTGGACCAGTACCTAATATCTAATTAACTAGCTCTATAAAAAGAGCTAAGAATGCCAAAGGCACATGCATATTTTTTGATGTTTTTCCACAATCGTGTCAAGACATATGTTCTTATATTCAATATATGACACCTTGATTTGGGGAAGTTGGTTGTCCCAAATGTATTTGTTAGCACCAATCTAATAGATACAATTTACAAATAATATGACTCAAATTCTAGAGAATTAAAGACAAAAGGTGGTGAAGTACTATTCACATTGAGCAAATAATTGATTAGAAATGTTTTTGACTTGAATCTTAGGACAATTATAAAATTGATTTCAATGGACTATTTTGACTTGAATCCTAGGACAATTATAAAATTGATTTCAATGGACTATATAGAGAATATATAAGAGATAAAAGTAGTTATACAGTCAAATGACTTCCTAATCATAGGCCAAAAGGCCCAAGTGGAGTGAAGCCAATTCCCTCATATGAAATTGGGTGTTGATACCTTTGAAGAATACTTCATGATGAATTGCATTTCTCTATGCCTAGTCCTAGGGACAAATTATAGAGCATAGATGCCCATACATATGATGATGATTGTTGTAAATATTTAGCATTGATATGTGAATAGGCTATTTTATTTTTCCTCTTTTGTAGTAGAATACATTCATCAAGAAATTGTATCCCTTAGGGTTGATAACAAAATTCCACATTTTAGATGGTATTATTTACTATTCCATATCTTATTGTTTGTGGGGAAAAATTATGACTGCATCACCATATAATCAACCTTTGCCAATTTATATGAGAACATATGTATGAGATGCACATTGATAGAACTCAAATTATGGTGCTTTTGAGAAATTTTTTTGTAGAGGATTCTAAATATGATTGGGTACAAAAGAGTAGACTATTTGATGTCTTCATAAAATTCCTAAAGTTTAAGCAATTTGATGCTAAGATAATTAGGGTGATTGGTTCTATCACAAGGATATGAAAATATAGGGGTTTATAGAGTTGAGGTTGAGCCACATGCTCTTCCTTTTTAGATTATTGATAGAGTAGCCTTTCTATCTAAAATATATGGAAAGTAAATGAAGCGAACAAGGTCCACTTGAGGCTCAAGATAGAAAATTTTCTTTCTTTCCATATACACTCAAGTTCTCTAATTTTATAATATTTTCTAAGGAGGATCTTGACCTCCTTGAATAAAAAATGATGAAATACATAATGTAATCAAAGAATGGAAGAAGGTGTGATCTACAACACTTCATTGATCAAACTAGGAAGGAAGTGGGAAGGTCAAGATATGAGCATCAATTTGATGAATTGAAAAATTTAATCAAAAAATTGGATTCCATGAACAAAATGGATGAAATTGGAATAAAAATGACCAATGGGAAGTGGTTACTAGGTGGTTATCTACCGCTCATTACATGTTTTCCATGGAGGATGAAGAGATCCTCAAGAAAGATGGCTTTGTAGTTCCCATTGTCCCTTATAGATGGTTGATATTTCTCAATAATTCTCTCATGAATGGTGGTGTGAATCTTCTCATCTCTTGTAGCCTTTGATATTTTCTTAATTGGCTTGACATGTGTAATGGACATAGTGGCTATTGGCCAACCAATTTAATATAAGAATTATAAGTTCCTCTAGGTTAGTTGTAAGATTTCATTAGAAGATGATGTTATATTACACTATCGTTCTTTTATTTTCAATTTTCCAACCTAGATTGAGGGTTATAAGTTTCATGAAAGTAAGATCCATCCTAGATTCTCTAGTTGTTAAGTTATGGGTGGCAACATTAGCACATCCAATAACAACTTCTTCTTCCATGGTCTCAACACTAGTTGGGGTAGTTGCTTGTGAGTCATTTTCACTTCTTCCACATTGCCATGATAGCTTAGGTACAAGTTTCTCATCAACAAAGGTGGTTAGAGTATGATTATTCTCTAACAAAATCTTTCAATAGCCTATAGGATATTGTGAACGTCTTCTAAGTAATTCACTTCTCTCCCCCATTCGGTTTATAAGTAGTTCATCAAGATATTATCATTTGACATGTGTCACCCATCCACAAGGATCTTATCTACAAATCTTCAATAAAAGGATTAGATATTTTTAATTTAAAGAGGTTGGAAAAAGTGAGGGAAAATGCACACTATAGTGTGTTGTTTGAAATACACATGCACTTATTCTCTATCAATTTGCATTGTAATTCTTACTCTTGAATGAATAATATGGATGAATATTTCTAGTTTTTAATATCTCCAATGTATCTTTGTATATCTTTGAAGAAAATAACTAAGCATATTTTATTTCTTTGCACATTTTTTTGTGTTAAACTATTATTTGGTGCTAGTTTTTATTCAATGAATGACATAAATATTTCAAAAATAATAGTAGGAAATATGGGGATAACAATGAATCATTAACAAGTCGAAGCTGATGTGGCCTATTTGGGAATTAAAACTATGTATGAAAAAGGATTTAGAAGAGTCTAAGTAGAGAGGAAATCCCTTAACATAATTAGCTGCTTACTTGGCATTTCTAATCCTAGCTGGACAGTTGAGGATTTGATTGCTGACTCATGCAATCATGAATTATTTTAATCAAGTCCGCATTACCCACATTTATAGAGAAGGTAATTATCTTGTGGATTTCTTTGCTAATGAAGTGGTTAATCTAATGACAACCAAAAACATGGGATGGGTATGACTTAGTACCCGAGAGTGCTCTATCATTACTGCGATATGATATCCAACACAAGTCTTGAGATTTGGCGTGGTTGGGGTGTAATCATCTCCCACATTCTCTCACGCTTTCTAGGTATTTTAGTGCCCCTTCCCAAAGCCCTTTCTAAAAATGGTTTCATTGTGAATGCTAAGCTGAGTTCTTGGTGTAGAAGTTAGGTGATTTCTGGAAAAGGATGGGGGGTGATCGTAGTTGAGTGGAGCACATATCCTATGATAGATGGAGAAACAAACCAAAGGTTTGACAAATTTTAGAAGGAGGGCTTACTCCATACATGGAAAGACTTCATGGTTTCGACCATGAAACCACAAACACTTTTGTTCATGGTTGACATGATCTTTACCTGATAGTTAATGGTGTTGTTTTCCCCATCACTGAAGAATTTATTGTGTAGATCACTAGCCTGAGCTCAAGTGGGAGAAATTTCTTTATGGAGTGGAAGGGAAATGAGGATGTGATGGAGTAGTTCTTTAAGGACAATGAAAATCAACAGATTGTAAATCTTGTCTCATGGGGCTATGAAAGCTTGTCGATCAAGGCTATTTGAGCCGAGGTGGCATAGGTTATTATGAGGTACATAACCTTGGATGGCTGTTTCACTACCATCCTTAGGTTTCATTTTACTTTACTCAATCATTTTCATCATAAGTTGCATGTATCCTTTATGTTTTTCTTAATTTTTTCTCTAGAGACTTCAATTTATGCCCATATGAAGAATCCTCACACTCCTCTTCACAAGGGGTTGATTCTCCTCATAATGGATTATGTTAAGGTTCACTCCTTGGCCAAAATGGTTAAAGGAAACGATCCTTCGGTTAAGCCTAGGGTTGTTGAACACCCTACCATGAAGTTTTCTATTGATGATGAGGAAGAAGAGGAGTGGAAGGTGGATGAAGATTCCATTGAGGTTTCTTCATCTCCCTCCTCTAGCTCGTTGCCACATAAAAGGAAGCTAGGTAGCAAGAAGAAAATTGTGCCTAAGAAGAAGCTGAAGAAGTAGATGGATAGCCCTTATGATAAAGATGATGATGGTTATGAGATAGGTGAGGATGAAGTTTCTAGGCCACCTAAGAAGTCTAAGGGTGAGGAGGAAGTTACTCAACCTCTTAAGGTGTCCTTAATGAAATCCAAAAAGTAGGGGGTCCATCCCCATGACAAGGATATTGGTGGGTATGATATGGGGGAAGAGAAGGTCATCCATAATTCTAAGAAGCTAGTGTGACAGATGATGAGGTTGATGTCCAATCCTCCTCTCATCCTGAAGATGCAGTTTTGGTAGGCGACTTGGAAATGAATGTGGATGTAGTCTCTTCTCGGCCTACTGCTAAGGACAAAGGTAAGGAGAAAATTATTGTTCTAGATAAATGCACAAAGATGGACATTTTGAAGGATTTTGGGAGGATTGAACCCTTATCTTCTGATTTTTTTTACTTGGATGAGGAGAACCCTAATATGATAACCTTTTTTTCCATGGCCAAAATGAATCTGCCTACAATTTTACGATGGAAAAATGGGTCCTAACTAAATTCTGTGTGAGTAAAATATGAGAATCAAAACAATTAATTCAAAACACACAATCAATGCAACACATTATATTAAGGAAATCCAATTTAACAAAACAAATGATAAAGCGATTCCTCAAATCCATTCCATCATCCTCTATTCTTAAGGATCCTGTATTAGTGCTCTTAGATTTTAGGTATGCACTAAACTACTGAGATGACACCTAAGAAATGAGAAACCATTAAACTAAAATGTATAAAACTATACCTACATCTACATGATTGATGAATTGGATGGATGATATGCTAAATGATGTGCTAAATGATATGATGCTATATATATAATGATGCTAAATGGTATAACGATAAAATGTTAAACTAATGAATATGCTATGGAAATGTTGTAATGATAATGCAACAAATTAAGTTCCTAGAAATGAAATTGCCATTATAACACTACTTGAAATCAAATGCCAATGCTAAGCTCTCAAATGCTAAAAGTATATTTGCAGAGTAAATTTATGCTATGCTCTCTCTCTATGAAAAGTTTTAATGAGCCCCTATTTATAGATTTCACCAAGGCATCAAGTGATGTGGAAGTAATGGATGATTAGGATTTGATCTGGAGAGATCAACGGTGAGAAGTGAAGAGGTTAGAGAGAATCAAGGAAGTTGTTCCCTTTAATAGAACAAACTTACCAAGTGTAGAAGGGAATAAGTGGAAAGGAGAAGCCATGTGTCTTTGAGGCAGTTAAAATTGTTGAGGATAAATGTCCACTTAGAAATTAGAAATAATTAATTTCATGTGACACATGGTGAGGTGGAAGATGAGGTGGAAGGAAGTTAGAAAATATGGAGAAATGTGACTAAATTCCAATTTTGAAATTCAAATTTAGTTGGAGGGAATTAATCAAATAAAACAAATTAGTTAAATTTGTTTATTTAATTAAATCATGAAGAAAGTGGTTTAGATAGGAAGAATTAAGAAATACGAACTATATAAATAAACTTTGCAATTTATTTATAAGTAGAGGAAATAAAGATTTTATTAATTAAATAACTAGTATTTAATTAATTTTCTCTAGACCAATTTTAGATGTATACATTTTTCCCCTCTTTGAAGTGATGTGTTTACACATTGCTTCAAAGAAAAAATTCCCAATGCTGATAAAATTTTGATAATGCCCCAGATGGTGATTTTCAGGAGATAACAAATATATGCCCCCTCAGGAGATAAATAAGGGAATTTGTGATGTTTTAAATATTTTTGAAATTTTTGAAAATTTCTGATGATGTTGATAGTAATTTTCTGATATGATGATATTCCAACAATTTATCTCCTGACATTGAAGAAATTAGCTGCCATTTGATTAATTGATCCCTGAAAAAATTAAAATATCCCATCATAAATCCCACTTTAATTACCCCTTTTAATAGGAAAAAAAGTGAAAAAGAAACTCATTTGTGCACTTTTGATTTTGAAATTTTGGAGTGAGAGAGAAACTTTGAGCATTTCAGCAAAGATGGTGATCCCCTACGAGACTCATCGATTCGAGTGTGTGTGGCGACATAACAGGCCAATGGCATATGAACCTCTAGTATGAATTTCCGAAACCCTCTTTGTGAATTTTTGAATCATTTTTCCCACATTTTCAATTTTGAAATTTGATGTTCTTCGCGTTTTAGCGCATTAGCCATCTATTTTAGTGCATAGGCTAGGTTTTTTAGCTCATCAAATTAGGGATTTAGCACATCCTAGGCCCAATGTAGCGCATTGAAGGTCTGTAATGGCGCATTTTAATTTTGGCGTATAGGATGATAATTTTAGCACATGAGGGTATTTAGATAGCGCATCGAATGAAACGACAAATAGGACGAAATTTTTAGCGCACCTGCCAGAAGAAATAACACATATAAACTTGTAGCACATTGAAGTGGTTTTGTGGCACATGTGTCTTTTTAGCACAATGAAGCACTATAGTAGCACATCTAGGACAAAATTGAAGATTTTTTTGTTTTTCTCCTTAATTTTGATGTTGTTCCATCATGTTAGCCAATGATTTGTTGTTGTTGATAGATTAGATGATTTATTGATCTCATGATAGGTGAGATGCAATAATGATGATGTTTTTTTGACCTCATGATAGGCGAGGATCAAAAGTAGATGTTTGCGAGATTTGATGAAAATCTCAATTGAGCTGATAGGATAATTGATTGCTTTGTTGTTTTGATTGATTGATTGATACGTTGATTGCGATGTGTTATAATGATATGAGAGTGATTTAGGGAATCTTAAGTCTTGAGAGCGCTTTCCATGGACTTGGGAGTTGATTCCATGACTGTCACAGGATGATAGAGATATTATTGAGAGATGTGGATTATCTTCATTGATTGACATGCCCCAGATTAGGATTAATCAGGGATTGCTGACCGCACTGGTAGAGAGGTGCATAATGACCACAAAACCTTTCATCTGGTCACTGGGGAGCTGATTGTGACACTAGAGGATGTCTATAGGATCTTGCGGATTCCCATGATGGGTGACATTGTTGTATATGATCAGGTTGAGCAAGGTGGCACACATGCTTTACATCGGATATTTCATGATGATTAGATTAGTGGATATGAGATGCCTTGGCAGGAGATGTTTGAGAGTTATGCCCCTTTACCTTCCATACTTGCGGGTTTTGTCAATGGCTTCCTATTTCCTAACAAGAGGTCAAAGAGATTGTCGATTGGTTGGGGTTGGTAACTAGAGTAGATGATTCTAGATGGGACTCGGTATGCCTAGGGTTCGTGCATGCTTGCGTAGTTGTATCATGATTTACATCAGGTATTGTATCTTGGAGGTGCTAGTCTATCTGTAGGGGTGAAATTGTTATAGGTGTGGGCCTGGGAGCATATAGCGGTGACACGCCCAGTGACAGACAAGTATCTGCCTATTAGGAGACCTTATGTCTATGGTTATACTGGCTGAATTGTCTAGCATAAGTCAGGAAAATTGGAGTATTGGAGACACGTATTGGATGACCTAGATTCTGTGACATGGCAGCCGTATGTGGATTGCGAGCAGTGGGTCAAGGATCAATTGGAGATGCCTTATGTTTGTATAGCAAAATATCTCATTGGATAGACATGTTTCATTATTGAGAGATTCCAACTAATGAGGGTACTTAGACAATACTACAGAGTGTAGGGGATTCCACAGGGATTGGCTACATATGCACGGAGAAAATAAGATGCCACAGAGGGGGGACCTACCTTATCCTACGATGCTGCTTGTGATGAGTACCATAGATTACAACTAGTGATTTGGGACTATCATCCATAGATTGTGGAGGGATATATGGCAGAGGAGTACTCACTGTACTTTTGTGGAAATCCGTTTCCCAAGATCTCGAGGCATGATGAGCTAGTGCCAGTGTTGGAGGATGATGAGGAGAGAGTGATGAGAGGCTCAGGGATACTTTCAGATAAATCATTTTATGTTTAAAAGACTTGTTATTTTTGTTAATTAACATGATTGGTGGTAGACTATAGACTAATATATTTGCTTACTTTTCTTTATGCTTGGCTAATTTGGTAGATATATTTGAGGTAATGGCTTATGTTAAATGCGTTGCTTTTGTGATGATGTTGATGAGATAATTATGCAGTTTTAATCTTTTACTACCATAATTGGTATCCTTTTCTTAAGGGTTTTATTTAGGGTATTTAAAAGACTGATGATGAAGTTAAACTCCCTATTTAATCAAGGAAGATAATCATGCCATTGATTGGCCCAATTGTATGATGAATCACTCAAGTCCAGATCAGCTTCTTTGTAGTCAATTTGGGAACTTCTAGTCCCAGTGCTGATCTAGCATATTTCTCTATGTCTATTCTTAGTCTTGTTTTAGTTCTGCTTTAGTTTTATTTAAATGTTTAGTTTAGATGCATTGAATCTTGGCAGTTAAACACCATGTTGTGAATTCAATAAGGATATAGTTATAAATATCCATGTTTCAGTTTTAGATAGGAGTTAGATAATTTTCAACTAAGAAATCTTGTAATGGTGACAATACTCTGTTTTGCATCCTGATTTGATCAATTTGAATGAAGAAAAGAAGTTAACTTGAATTACTGTGTCAAGAGGTCTTACTTGAGGAAGAGCAGGGATCGCTCAACCAAAGGAACCGATCTTGTTTGGTATTTTCTAAGTTTATGTTATTTCTATTCATGAATATTAAATCTAAAGTGTTGGATATTAAATCTGGAATGTTAAGTTAGTTTGAATCACTCTTAGCAATTGTGGATGAATCGCTCTTAAGTTTAGTTTATCATAATTAGAATGGTTTTTTATATTCATCATAAAGTTTATTAAGATAATCAATTTTAAATGTTTGCAAGAATTAAGTTTAGTGATTATCTGTTAAGTTAAATTGAAACAATGATGAGAATTTATGGAAAGATGGAATTGAAGTTTGTTGGAAATCCATTCAAGGAAATTAGTATTATGTTTTCTAGATTAATCATTATTTCTTTGCAATTCATTTATGTTCTTTAAAATAATATTTATTTTTTAGCAAATCTTAAGATAGATTTCTTTTGAAGTAAATTAGAATTAAATTTGGATTTCAAATTCTAGATTAAGAATTAAGATAAATGTTAGTCTTTTCCATGAATCGATCTCAATCATGTCAAATGAAGTTAGAAATAAGTTGACATAACCTTAAGTTAGGAAGTAAGATAGAGTTAGTCCTTATGAATTAGTCGCTAAAGTTCAGCTCTTGAGAGCTCCTAAAGAGCTCCTGAAAGCTCTTGAAAGCTCCTGAAGCAACCAAATTGACACCTAAAGTCACTGTTTATAGTGCAAACCCCCCAAAAGTCTGTGAAAAACATCCTTATCGCATATAGCTTTGAGACACACCTAGTTCGATAATTGATTGACTAAATGATGCAAGTTGTGAAATCAATGACCTTGCCCATTAGAGAGCACCCAAATGGAGGAGGGATAGAGGTGGTGGAGATGAGGGGGAGGGAGATGGTGGTGATAGGGATGGAGGAGATGGGGGAGGTGGTGGTGATGATGGTGGAGATGAAGATGGGGATGGTGGTGGAGGAGATGGAGGAGGGGGTGCCCATCTAGGACTAGATGTTAAAGTGCCTCGAAAGAGGCGATCCTTAGTAGCTACAACACAACAACATGTGTAGATACAATTTCCTTCTCAACAGTAGCAGACACAAATTGTAGCCCTACAGGATCAGGTCCAAACACTTCAGGGCTAGTTGACACAGATTCAAGGGCAGTTGTAGTCATAGACACAAGCACATATGCAGGTACAAGCGTAACTCTCGCAATCATAGGGACAAATCACCACCTTGATAGTAGAGAGGGATAGTTTGAGATTGCTTATGGATCATGCAGAGGGTATTATAGAGAGACTATAGAGGGCTGCAGAGGGTAGTGGGACAATGGATCATTTTTTTAGGAGGTACGACACTCTGTCAAGGAGGCAAAGTTTTATCGGATTAAATATTATGAGGCTATTCCACTAGAGCATCGTGAGAGCTACTCATAGTCTTCCAGTCACACTCGTACGAGGACTACTAGCAGGGGTGTGACGCAATCACTTCTGTGAGATCCAGGCATAAGTCCAATAGGTGGAGGAGGCATAGGTCCAGAGATGCTGACACCGTCTAGGGGGAGCACTACATAGCTCTGACACATGATGTTTGTTCTATTTTGGACATGTATACATTGATACTTGATGATTCACTGCCATTTTTGATGATGTACCTCTTCATATTTGGATATCCCTGTACACTTGACATTATTTTGAGATATATATGCAATGATGATGATGGTTGATCTATGTGCTTATGTGTGTTGGTCATGATGAATACATTTGATTTATTTTTATGTATGCTATGTGATGTTCTATATGATGATGATATGATAGGTTATGGATGCAACATGCGTTATGATTCTATGATGCTTTTATGAATGATTTCTATATGCCATATGTGATGAATCTTATTATGTGAATGGAATGTGATGGATGCTATGCTTTTGTACTTTTCTAATGCAAATGTATGATGCAATGAAAATGGGTGAATGGATGATAATATTAATGCATAAATGGATGGATGGAGTGATTGAATGATAATGCATAATTCTATGTGTTCCCATGGATGATGCTTTATTATGATGTATGAGATGCATTGTATTCTATGTTTTTGTATTTTTGTATGAGATGCATAAATGTATGAACACATGTATGAAATGGATTATGAAAATGTTTCTTTTTGGATTTTTTGTAATGAAAATGTATGAGTAAATATGTAGATGGATGGAAATGATATGATAAATGATTTTTATTTTTATTTTCATGATGTAATTATATGACTTGATGAATGCATAGAAAATGATATGATGATGCTTTGTTTTTTGGATTTTCATGATGCAATTATATGACCTAATGACTAGATGGATTATGAAATGATATGATAATGTGTGAATGACATCCTAATGCTTATGCATCTAAATGATCTTTTTGTTAATGTGAAATGTACTCAATCCGTTAATGATAGAGATAACATCACTTGTAAAATTGGACCAGCCTTGGAAAAATCTATAAATATAGATGCAACACTTAGTATGAATGCAGCCTAATCATGAAACCTAACAATGTAATGTTGTCATCTCATTAGTCAATTTATTGTGCTTGGTATCATCATTGAGCTTTTGAGATGTTGAAAGTAAGTACAAACATCAATGGTATAATTAGACCATGATTACCTGAGTACTTCTTTCATGATGTTTGATAGTGCAAGTTAACACAAGCATCTAGGTATAATTGGACCGAGATGACCTGAGCATTTCTTGCGTAAAAAGACAAGAGTTAATTGTTTTCCTATGTGAATCCAGAATGTCATCAGTGATACTTTGTAGAGCACATCCCACAACGATTTACACAGTAATAATGATCAACTCACAAACAATAGACAAAGAAAAATATCATTCTCGATCATAGCTTCTCTAGTTCTTGACATCCTTGAGTTGCTCCATAGAAATGATAACAACAATCATGATGCAAATAATTTGAACATTCGTGCCAAAGTGATAAAACTTTGATTCAGAGGATGGCCACCAAATGGGATTTGTTTTGATCAATCTTGTTGTTTTTGGTTCAAATGGTTGGTTTTTGTGATTATGATTGATGTTCAACGTTGCAACTCACTTGATCGTTGTGTTTTTTTATCATGTTGTATTACTGTTGTTTGTTTGTCATTTTAAGCTCAAAGATAGATTGCCCCTAGTGAGTTTAGGATTTTTCCCCTAGTGGAAACAACCAATTTATTATGGATATGTACAATGATTGCCAAGCCAAGGTGAGACACGACCGTGATGCTCAAATATGTACATGAGGCTCAAATGATAGATGTGGATAGTGATAGTGAAGAGCCAATGGTTGACACATGTTCCAATAGAGGAAGAAGCTAACTCATCACAAATAGCGCCTATTTCCAGGTTTTCATTTCTTTCTTTTATTGCACTTTTTTAGATTTTATGATTTTTTCACTTTTTTTGTATTTTTCTCCTTTTTTGATTTTTTTTGTATTTTTCTCTTTTTCTCTTTTTTTGTTGTCACCAAGACACTGTTTGCCGGTTTTCATTAGAGGCGACCATTTTTTAGGAATTTTTTGGTTTTTTTGGATTTCTTTAGGGCTTTTTTCTAATTTTTTTGGATTTCTTTAGGACTTTTATGATTTTTTTTGGATTTCTTCAGAACTTTTTCTGAGTTTTTTGGATTTCTTTAGGAATTTTATGATGCATCAGATGAATCATGTGTAAAATTTCTTGAGATGGAGGCTATTCATGGGCTCCTCAAATAGGTCTCCTTTCAGTGTGGATAGCTAGTATGCTCCTGATCCAGAGACTGACACAATGACAAAGGGACCCAACCAATTTGGTTCAAAATTTCCTTTCTTCTCCCTATCCTGCTAATTGCGCAGACTCTCCTTCAATACCAAGTCACCAACTTGAAATATTCTTGGTTTGACCAAATGATTATAACTTCTGGACATTTGTTGTTGGTAGGATTTCAAGTGGTTCATTGCATGTTGACGTTGTTCATCTAATAATTCCAATTCTTGCAATCTAGATACCGAGTAGTCCTCATCAAAGATAATACCCTTCAATGACACACAAAGTGATGGTAATTCAACCTCAATGCGTACAATGGCCTTAGATCCATATACAAGAGCGTATGGTGTGGCTCCTGTTGGTGTGCAGATATTGGTTCAGTACACCCACAGAGCAGGGTTTAATTGGATGTGCTAATCACATCCAACATCGTTGATCATTTTATTCAAGGATTTTGAATGGTTTTGTTGGAGGCCTTTGCTTGACTATTTCCTTGAGGGTAATATGGTGTAGAGAAGCAATGTTGGATATTGAACTTCTCACACAATTCTTGCATGTTTTGATTTTTGAACAGTCTTCCATTGTCAATGACAATGGCTTGAGGGATATCGTACCGAAAGATGATGTAATTGAGGATGAAGGATGAAATTTTCTTTCCTGTGATGGTGATTGGAGGAACAACTTCAATCCACTTCATAAAGTACTCTATGGCTCTGATGATAAAATTATGTCCATTTGATGAAGATGGATGAATTTTGCCTACAAGATCCAATCCCCACTAACAAAAGGGCCATGTTGATGCAAATGGTTGAAGCTCTTGTGCTGGTGCATGAATGAGGTTTCCATGAATATGAAACTTTTGACATTTCTTGATGAACTAAAAAGACTCATTCTCCATGTTTGGCTAGTAATACCCTAAACGAAGGAGTTTCTTGGATAAGGTTAAACCGCTTGAATGAGTTTCACAAATACCCTCATGAATTTCTCATAAAGCCATTTCAGACTTGTCATGTTCCAAACATCAAAGGAGATTTTTTTTGAGACCTCGTCGGTAAAGTACATCCGTGATAAGAGTATGTCAGGTGGCTTGGCGAATGAAGTTTCATTTTTGGTTTTGGGATAGGTCAGGTGGAAGGGTGTTATCTTTTAGATAGGTATAAATTTTACCATAGATTGAGGTATCAACATCAACCAGGTGACATATAACTTGGGACTCGGTACCATCATAAATAGGGGTAAAAAATTGTTCCACCGTGAACTCATAACAACTTCTTTTCTATGGAATTTGTAATAAGGAAGCAATGGTGGCCATGGCATCGAAAACTTTATTATCCACTCTAGAAATCTGCTGAAATTTGATATCCACAAAGTATTTCTTAAAGTCATCAATCATTCTTTTGTAGGGAATCAATTTTTTGTCCTTTGTTTGATAATCATCATTGACCTGGTTAATGACCAACTGAGAATCTCCATAGACTTGCAATTCTAGGATTTTCCCTTGTACTGCTATTTTAATGCCAATGATTAATGCTTCATACTTCACCATGTTGTTGGTGCAAGGGAAAATCAATCTATATGATTTCATAATGGTATGTCCTTGTGGAGTGATAAATAGGATTCCGAACCCTGATCCATGTTGTGTGTGTGATCCATCAAAGTATAATGTCCATTATTGTGCAGTCAAGGTGAGGACATCAGCGTTTGGAAACTCAATGTGTAGAGGATGATCATCTGGTAGGGGTGCTTTAGCCAACTAGTCTGTGATTGATTGTCCTTTTATTGCTTTCCTATCCACATATTGGATGTAAAATTCACTTAATATCATAACCCACTTGGCCAATCTTCCAGTTAGATTAGCTTTGTTGAGGAGGTATTTTAGTGGATCTATTTTGGCTATTAACTTGATGGTATGAGTTAGCATGTAGTGTTGTAGTTGTTGGGTGGCAAACACTACTGCCAAACAAGCCTTTTCAATGGATGTATAATTGATTTCATAGCCATGTAACGTCCTGCTGATGTAATAAATTACTCTTTCTTTTCCTATTGAATCTTCATGTGCTAACAAGGCTCCCAATGATATTTCAATTGTTGCAATGTATAATAAGAGTGGCTTTCCTTCTGATAGTGGTATTAAGATAGGTGGACTCATTAGATATTGTTTTAATTGGTTGAAGGCCTCTTCACATTTCTCATCCCATCAGAAAGAAACATTTTTGTGTAGCAAGTGAGTGAAAGGATGGGTCTTGTCTACCAGTTGTGAAATAAATATTCAAATTGATTGGAATCTCCCTTGCAGAGATCATAGGTGGCTGATGTTTTTGGGTGGTGGCATCTCCATGATAGCTTTAAATTTTGCCAGGTCTACCTCAATGCCTTTTTTTGAAACTATATATCCCAAGAGTTTGGTTGAAGTCATCCCAAACACACATTTCTTTGGATTTAGTCATACATTGAACTTCTCCAGTTTGGTAAATATTTTGTCTAGGATCTCTAAGTGTCCTTCTTTGGTGTATGATTTGGCCAATAGATCATCCACATAGTCTTCCATGAAGGTATGCATCATATCATGAAAAATTATCGTCATGGCGCGTTGATAAGTAGCTCCTGCATTCTTCAATCTGAATGTCATGATGTTCCAAAAAATTTTTCCCCACGGAAATGTGAAGGCTATCTTGTCTTGGTCCTCTAGAGATATCTTGATTTGATTATAATCGAAAAAACCATCCATAAGTGACAACATGCCATGTCTTGCTGTTAAGTCCACTATGATGTCTATGTTAGGTAGAGGAAAATCATCTTTAGGGAAAGCCTTATTAAGATCTCAAAAATTTGTGCAAATGCAGATGCTGTTGTCAGGCTTTAATACTGGTACAATGTTGGAGATCCACTTGGCATAGTCAATGGGTTTGATGAATCCTACATCTAATAGATTCTTCAGCTCTGCTTTTACCAATAGGGCAATATGTAGATGCATTTTCCTTAGCTTCTGCTTGATTGGTTTTACTCTTGGTGGTAAGGATAGGTGGTGCATGATAAGATCTGGGTCAATCCTTGGAATGTCAGAATATGACCAAGCAAAGTTGATTTTTTTCTCTATGAAGAATTTGAGGAAGCTTGGTTTTTCTTAGTCTGTCAAGGATGCCACTAGATGGATAGTCTTCACTGTTTCTGCATTGCCGATATTGACAGATTGTGTGGGATCAATCAATACTTTTGATCTTTCTTGAAAGTGTTCTGGGAGAGTGTAAAATCTTCCATCCTTCAATGCCTCAGAGAGGTTTTCACCGTTGGATGCACTCTTTATTTTTACTTTTTTTGGATCTTATACTGCCATTGAATGGCTTTCACCATCAGATCTATTTCCTGCATTATTCATTTTGCAATTGAAATATTTGACACTCCCTTGTTTGGAAGCTTTGTTATGATGTTCAATGGTGGAATTTGTTTTGGGATTGTCAGAACAGAGGAAGTTGACGATGACATCATCATTTGAAAAGATGGGGATATTGAATGACTCAGTTTGGTCCCAGTGTATGAGTTCAGGATGTACTAGGGGTAAGGAATCATTAGACTAGTTAAGGTCAGAGATAGTAAGAGTCCTGATGACGATGTCTTTGATTTTTCCAATAGAAAAGTTGAGGTCTATAAGGTAACTTTCCTTTGAATTATCCATTTCACTCTAAGTCTAATCCTCTTCGCTGGAGTCATTAATGTGTTGTGATCCTATTTCAAGAGGCCTAGAACTTGAACCTTGTCCCTCCTCAAGTAGGGGTGCATACTTGTGTACCACATCGATGTCCTTGTCATGACAAGACTCTTCAGATAGTGAATCCCACTCATATTCATTTGAATCAGTTTCATGATCATCACTAGCTTGTAGTTGTAAGATTCTTTGAACCACCCTCTGAGTTATTTCCTCTTTTGTCTTCTCTTTATAACCCAGCCTAGTCTTGTCTTTTGGATTGATTAAGAGGGTTTGAATTGGTTCTACAATTCCTTCTTTTCTTTTTCCTATAGGGCCTTTTCCCTCATATCCCATCTTTTCTAAGATTGTGAAGCCTTTTCCATATTGTGCTATTTGTACATTTACAGTTGCTACTTGGGACTCTTCTTCGTCTTTATAAAGCTAGTTTACAACATCCTTGTCTTTAGCTTCATCAAATATGGTGCCTACTTTTACAAATCAACCATCAAAGAGTGTAATTGGTTGTGATGACTGTTGCATTGATGTTGAGGGTTGCCCATATGACTTTGGGCAAGATAGTTGTGAAAGGCATAGAGATTGTTCAATGAAATATTCACCCACACCGTTATCTTTGACTTGGAATTTTTTCTCAAATTGTTTGGATAAGGAATTTAATTGGGTTTCACGATTTGAGGATGTAGAAGGAGCAACTTCTTCCTTTTTCTTAGATTGTTTAGACATGGAACTAGATTGGCTTTCATGATTTAGGGAAGTGACCAACAGTTTTGACAAGGAATTTGATTGGCTTTGATTATTTGTAGAGATGGAAGTGGAAGCTTCTCTGTTATGAGGCACACAGACATCTTGGACCGATTTAAGGGTGTTGCAATACTAAGGACTATTAGAATCAGCTGAGATGGTGATTTCTTGGCCACCACAAGGGAATTTCAAAAATTGGTGGTATGTTGACATAACCGCTTGCATTTAATGGATCCATGGGTGACCCAATAGTATGTTGTAGGTCAAATCCTTGTTCAAGACTTGGCAGTTTACATCTTTCTAAATTGGTCCTACTTGAATGGGTAAGATAATTAATACCCGTGAAGATCTTTCCTCATCATCATATGCTTTTATTGTAATATTTTTCTTTGAATTTATTGCATTTTCAAAAAATCCTAGGGCACGAACAATCTTTAAAGTACATATATTCAAGCCAACTCCTCCATCTATTAGGATACATTTGACACGATGTTTATGAATTAGGACTTCAATATGGAGAGGGGCATTGTGGGGATGAGAAATAGATGCATCATCATTTTTTGAAAAAGATAAACAATGAGGTGCAATCAAATGTCCCACCATGGCCTCGAATTTACAAACTTCCAAATCCGTTGGTACTGTTGTGTCCACTAGGGATTTTTCCAAAATCTCTTTGTGGGTGGGTGAAATCTTGAGTAGTTCCAATATAGATATTTGCACGGGGATATTTTGTAATTGGTCTACTATGTTATATTGATTGGATGAAACAACATGTGTTTTAGATGAACTTCCTTTTAGTACATATTTGGCCTATGCTCTCGTGGTCACATTTACGAGCAAGCTGTCTTGTTTCCAATTGATTTTAATGACATTAATTTGAGTATCAGTTGCAGCCATGTCTTGTTTGATGTCATTAATCTAATTTTCAACTATAATGATGTCTTGTTCATGTTCAATTAGAATGTCATTAATTGGATTGTTGGTTGCAATAATGTCTTGGTTGTCATTGGTTTCAATGTTATTCATTTGATCCTCCACTACTGAGATATGAAGGATGACAAAATCATGGACATAGTTTACATTCTTCCCTTTGTTGTTTGTTGTAG
This sequence comes from Sequoia sempervirens, assembly GCA_007258455.2. Classification (NCBI taxonomy): domain Eukaryota; kingdom Viridiplantae; phylum Streptophyta; class Pinopsida; order Cupressales; family Cupressaceae; genus Sequoia; species Sequoia sempervirens. The sequence goes on from VDFB02058242.1 coordinate 212,201,409, forward strand.
AGGACTCCTCTTTTTCATAATTCAGTAAGGTATTTTTGAACGATCACATCTATTAAGTCCTATATCTTGTGTTTCAATTGCATGCAACTATTTGTTTGATGACCTTTGCACCGTTGAAATTCACAGTAATAAGCATCATTCCACCATGACGATTTTACTTTTGGTTCAAAGCCTCGAGTGTCAGGTAGTGTTATAAGGTTATTTGAAAGAAGTTCCCTCAATGTAGATTTGTGTGATTGACCCAAAGGTGTGAATTTTCTACAGTTTGATTGTGTTTGATAGGGTGGAGGTTTAGATGTGGTATTACTTTGATTGTGGTTTTTTTGATTGTTGTGTTGGTTAACATTTTGATTAGTGCCTTGATTGGTGTTTTGATCATTCTTGGTTGTGGTTCCTTTAAAGACCGGTTTGGCATTATGTGTTTCAGCGACACCATCATTGGAATTCTTGTTTCTTGTCCAAAATTTTGATTTCTCATTGTTGTTATGATGATTAGAAGAGCTAGCATTGTTTGATCCTTCATTGTGAATTTTCAATACCCCTCTTTTGATTAAAGCTTCTTCAATTTTGACACCATTTTCGATCATCTTCTCAAAGCTAGGGGACATTGTAACTGTAGCCTATAACTCATTTCGCTGTTGAGGTTGTTAATAAAAAATTCCATCTTTTCTTGTTCAGGTATAGGACGAGCATATAGGGGAAATAACCTTCTCCATCTTTGTAAGAATATGAGAAAGGATTCTCCCTATTTCTATTTGTTATTACAAAGATCCTTCATGGCTATATCATGTGAAATGTTATATGAATATTGAGTGATAAATTTGTTGACAAGTTCTTCAAAGGATCTTATTCCTGGCTGTAGTTTCAAAAACCATTCCATACAATGGCCTCCCAAGCTGCGAGAAAAAAGTCTCATCAAGTAGGTGTCTTCGTGAGAAAACTCAAGACTCATGGTTTGAAATTCCCTCACATGGTCTATGGTGTTAGATTTTCCATTGTATGTCGTATTTTGGGAGGTCACATTTAAGTGGGAAAGGTATCATGTTCAAATTCCCATCAAAAGAGTAGGGACAAATATATTGTAACAAATATAGATCTTTTGGTGGTCCCTCTTTGCATGTCTTGTAATTGTTGTTGAAGGTTCTTCATTTGATGTGTTAGGGAAGCCATTTGATCTACATTTGGTGTTTCAATTTCAGTTTTCTTTGGTGTTTCTTTCAATTTATTGACATCAAAATCACTTGGTAATTTGACCTCTTGGTTTGCTAACATTAGAAGGTATTTTTCTCCATCCTTTTCAAAGATTTTCTCTAGGAATTTTTGAAATTTGGGATCTTGGTTTGCTTGTTCTATTTCCTCCTCTTTTATTTCTTCTATTTCATTTTGAGGGATTTTATGGAAAGGGTTTTCTTCTTGTTCACCCATGGTGTTTTGAGGTTCAAGTTCCTTATCATTAAGTTTTTTCTTTTGGGATCTTGTTAAAACGGGCATGCAAGTGATGAAGGTTTGCTAAATTTTGATCGATGTTTAGGAGTGCCAAAGAGATACCTAGGTCAAATAGAATGATGAATTCTATTTATGGGACTAAGGTTATGAAATTTGATGTAAAGTGTGTTGTTTCTGGATGAAGGATGACAAATTTTGATGGTGAAACTCAACTTGATGATCAAATTTAGGTTTGATGGTTGTTGGGAACTTTTAGATGTTTGATAAAAGTTTAGGTAAATGATTTCACTTGTAAATGCTATTTTTTCCAAGTTCAAAGCAATGTTGGGATAAGGAATGAACTCCTCTATGGAAAATATCCCTAAATTTGGGTTCAAATGTCGAATAGGGGGTCAAAATTAGCTTTCTAGTTATAAATCTGGTGGATGCGCTATAAAAGTCAGTGTATGCACTAAAAAGTGTATGTGCTATAGTATAGCTTGGATGCACCATAGAATGACTTGTATGTGTTGTAGGATTGGTTGGATGTGCTACAAAATAGCAATGGATGCACTAGAATATATGGTGAATGCATTGTAGTAATGGGTGAATGCACTACAAAATGCAATGGATGCACTAGAATATATGGTGAATGTGCTATAATAACATAGGGATGCATCAGAGGATGGTGTAAATGTGAAAAAACAAGCAATGGATGCATTGAATTGGGAAAATGTCACAGTTTCTTACAATTTTGTTTGATTTTCCAGTCAGAGAATTGTTTGTTTCAAAGGATGTTTTCCGAATCAAGGTTTTCACTTCTAGTGTGTGATGTTTTGTTTGAATTTTTTTTAAAAACACATTGGTACAACACATCAAACATGTACAATTCTTAAGGCTGACCAGGACAATATTTACTAGATTCCCACTTGGATTTTACTCTACTTGCACCTCCTTTTAGCGGATGATTAGAAGCTTGACCACACTAGCTCCCCTCCACGACACTTACTTACTGGGTCAGCCAAGCTTTAGTACCCATGAATCTCCCATGGCATACTTCTCATCTCTACTAAAAGTCACAAAAATGTGGGATGACTTCAAAGGTTAGACCTTCTGTGCCAGTAAATAGAATAGGATTTTGGCTTGCTATCACAAAAAGGTGCTAGTATAGGCATTCCGTTCATAGGGGATCATCCATATGGCAAGAGACCATTGCTTCCCTTCTTGTCAGAACAATCCTCATGATACTTGAACTTTCCTCAAGTACCCACACTTATATACCAGGTGGAAGTTGCTTGGATTTAGTGTGTTCCCAGCTGGGTTCTCCCCTAAGGATAAAACAAAATAAAAATGAATGGGTCTGGATTTTTGGTCACCTAGTTAAGGGGAAAGCACATGCCTACCATTCATCAAGCACAAAAAACATGGTGTTCTTTCCTTCCTAATTAATCTAGATTCCTAAATTAACCAAAAGGAAATAAATCAACTCTAGCCCTTGCATCAAAATTATTAGTAGTTTTCAATAATTTTTCTTTGACAACATTCAAGGGTTTTAGTAGAGTCTCTAATAGCGTTTATGAAACCTACACAATAGAAAAAAATTCATCAATTTTCAAAATATGGAAAATTTTGCAATGAAAATTAAATTCGCCATTACAGTAATTCAATGCGCTAAAAAGGTAGATTGGCTTGAAAATGCAGTAAATGTGCTATAGAAAATAGTGAATGCACTACAGAAAGTAATGAATGTGCTATAGAAAGAATGAATGCACTATAGAAACCCCCTGATGTGCCGAAAAATGGCTTGGATGCACCGAAGGAACTTGTGGTTGTGCTGTAACAGTCAGTGTATGCGCTGGAAAATGTTTTGGGTGCACTGGAAGAATTTGCATTTGTGCCAGAAGAATTCACATTCAAACCTATAAGCACACTTTCCAAAAAATGTTAAAATAATAGGGGCCTGGCCCCATGGTGGGCACCAATTTATGTGTGAGTAAAATATGAGAATTAGAACAATTAATTCAAAACACACAATCGATGCAACGTGTTATATTAAGGAAATCAAATTTAACAAAACAAATGATAAAGTGATTCCTCAAAGCTATTCCATCATCCTCTATTCTTAAGGATCCCATATTAGTGCTCTCAAATTTTAGGTGTGCACTAAACTATTGGGATGACACCTAAGAAATGAGAAGCCATTAAACTAAAATGCATGAAACTATACCCACATCTACATGCTTGATGAATTGGATGGATGATATACTAAATGATGTGCTAAATGATATGATGCTGTATACAAAATGATGCTAAATAGTGTAATGATAAAATTATAAACTAATGAATATGCTATGGAAATGCTGTAATGATAATGCAACAAATTAAGTTCTTAGAAATGAAATTGCCATTATAACACTACTTGAAATCAAATGCTAAATTCTAAGCTACAATGCCAATGCTAAGCTCTCAAATGTTGAAAGTATTTTTGCAGAGTAAATTTATGCTATGCTCTCTCTATATGAAAAGCTATAAATGATCCCCTGTTTATAGATTTCACCAAGGCATCAAGTGATGTGGCAGCAATGGACGATCAAGATTCGGTCTGGAGAGATCAACAGTGAGAAGCGAAGAGGTTAGAGAGAATCAAGGAAGTTGTTCCCTTTAATAGAACAAGCTTGCCAAGTGTAGAAGGGAATAAGTGGAAAGGAAAAGCTATGTGTCTTTGAGGTTGTTAAAATTGTTGAGGATAAATGTCCATTTAGAAATTAGAAAAAAATAATTTCATGTGACACATGGTGAGGTGGAAGATGAGGTGGAAGGAAGTTAGAAAATATGGAGAAATGTGACTAAATTCCAATTTTAAAATTCAAATTTATTTGGAGGGAATTAATCAAATAAAACAAATTAGTTAAATTTGTTTATTTAATTAAATCATGAAGAAAGTGGTTTAGATAGGAAGAATTAAGAAATACGAATATATAAATAAACTTTGCAATTTATTTATAAGTAGAGCAAATAAATATTTTATTAATTAAATAACTAGTATTTAATTAATTTTCTCCATACCAATTTTAGATGTATACAAATTCAATAAGGTTAATATTAAAATCAGAATCCTCAAGGAAAAATTTGAAATTATTCCCAAGGGATTTGCTTTTGATATCCATATTGAAAGAATTGTGGATTTGGAAAGTTTTGCTTTGGATTTTCAGTCTGAGTGTGCTAATCGGCTACAAGGATTGGAGAATAAAATGGCCACACTGGACAAAGATATTTAGAAGCTTTTTGAGGTCAGACACATCTCTATCAAAAATAGTGTGGATTCTCTGAAGGTTTTAATGGAAAAACTAAGCAACCTTAGGGAGCACCAGATGGTGGAGTACCAGATGAGAGCATTGCCCACTAAGGAAAAAGGAAAGAACTAGGGGAATGAGGGTCCGAGTGCTAGAACAAGGGATAGCCTCAAGAAATAATTTGAAGAGGAAAAGCAGGAGTTGTTGTCCATGGTCAACCTTCACTACAACCAGGAGTTGGAGATTGCCAAAACTTTAAAAGAAATGAGATAGTCTTGTTCTACCTCTCTATGTAGTCTTTTAGTTCACTATTGTGTGGTTATTTTTTGGCTGTTGTTTGGTTGCTAGGTTCTCCATTTTATCTTTTTTCCTAGTAATGTTTTGTTATTTTTTCATACTTTTGTAAAGGGTTTTGGGTCCCTTCAAAACCCGTTTTTCCCTCATAGTCAAAACAATGGATCATTAAGTGGGTTTCATTTTTTTTGAACCATATATATTGGTTTTATTATTGTAAAGCAATAACAAGTGATCAAACCATCATGAATATTTTTGTTATAATAATAAAAGAAGACAATAAATGAGGGACTTTGTGATTCCTTGAAAGGAACCAATCTATATGTTGAAGCTTTCCTCCTAGCCCATTTACTCCTAAATATGAGAAACTCAATGAAAAATAATTTAATAATTTAATTATATTACCTCATTCATACTAGAAATGTTAATGATACATGGAATGTAATGGTTATTCTCTTTGATCTTAAAATTACTTGTCATACTATATGAATATTTACATATGTTGCACATTACAACATAAATATAATGCATATTTTAACCAATGTATCAAATAGGGTTACCCACATTAGTTTTATAAATCCTCAAATGTAGGGGATAGTATCTTTTGATGTGAGGGTAAAAGAACAAAGTTGTGTTACATTTTTATAAATGAAACAACCAACACTGATCGAACTCTTAAACTTGAATCACTAAAAAGTGGCATATATGTTTTGAATTTTAAAATGATGTAAACTAATAAAATGTGTATTTTTTAGTATATTTTTATGTTTGCATTTTTTTTGAAAAAATTAATTTTTTTTTGAATATATATTTTTTTATCAATTGACACTATAATTCAGTTGCTGATAAAATGTTGAACAATAAAGTTGTATGAGATGTCAATCTTTATATAATACTTTTTTTTTCCTTTTTTTTGTGTATTTATAACTTGAAACTTTAGTGCATAGACATATTTTTTCCAATTTTTGGTAAATATATATTTTTAAATAAATATTAAAATGTGCATTTATTAAAACATTAGTATTTCCATTCGACGCCAAATTTTATTGATAAGTAGGAGGTAAGTGGGCTTAACCTTGGGCAAAAATATGTGGTTAAGCATGCTTGAGCTGGAGTAGTATTGGGATGGGTGACCTCCCACGAAGGCCCAATGCTTCACCTCTGTGAGCATCACCTAGATGCAATGAGTGCTAAGTGGATCATTCATTATCATGAGAGATGGGTTCTTGTGAACCACTACTCATAAAACATGGGTCAATGAGTTTGAATCATAAAACTACATGGTTGAATCCTGATAGCAATATCACAAGTCAACTTTTATATTAACTATTTTTCTAAAATGGAAAAAAATACCATATTGATTAGATTCTTTTATCTAGTGCATCATATTTTTTTCAATTTTTTAAAAAGTTTTAGTATTTTTCTTAACATGGTGATCAACCTAATATTTTTATGTTGATAAACTACTTTTACTAAAAATAAAAAAGTAAAATATAAATAATAATTAAAATATTAAAAAAATAAAATAAAATAAACTATTAAAATATATATATTTGAAAACTACACTTATGGATCTACAAAAGGGTATTTTTACATTTAAAAAAATGTTATTTACATGCATAAAAGTTTTTGAAACATCAAGTTTTTCAAATTATTTTATTTTGTTGGTAAATTGGCATCAAATTGGTGCTACATATGCATTTAGCCAACAATTTTATTTGGAAAAGTTGTGGACATATCTAACTTATCTAGAATGAATATTATTAGATCATATGTTTGACCAAAATTGATTTTTAGTTATAAATACTAAAATTCACATGTGTTGATAAGTTGGCCAAAAGTGTGACACAACTTTGTACTTTTACTGCACATTATCTCTTGTTTGTTTGCTAACTTTTCAAAAATGTTGAGCATAGAAACTCATAATTTCTTAGAGATTGTTGACAGTAAGTTGGGAAATCAACAATAGACTCATTTTTTCTATTTTCTTTTTAGAAATTCCTTTTATTTTGGAGCATAATTCATAATATCACTATACTCATCATTTATTTCCCAGAAAAGATATAGTTGTACAAACCTTGAGAATTATTGCCTCAAGAATATGTCAAAGAGGTAGATCATTTTACATGTAGTATATCCACTTAACATACTTATATAAGAAATATTCAATTTGGAAGGTAGCCTAAGGTCACCCAATTAGCAATTCTTTCTCTGTAATTAAGTTTCTTGATTGGTTCTCCCATCACATGTTAACATTTGTAGTTATCTTTAAGAAACAATTTGAAAAAAGATTGTAGGCTCATTACTAAAGTGTTGAATGAATTCCAATTGACATGGATATTCCAATGTGCAACTTTTCAGAATTGATTTAAAATTGCATGTCCTAATTCAATATAATTTCTTACTAAAATTAAACATGAATATTATTAAAAATTAATGTAAACAAGGTTGCTATTTCATGCTTTGTTTTTGAGGGATTGAAGATATCTATAATTAAATTGTCCAATAGAAATTCTCATGTCTAATAATATTCAATGTTGGTAAAGATCCCTATATACCTCACACTCCACTTGTAGAATATTGCCATTGATGTCAAAGAAATATAGATGAGATTGTTGGAAATATTATAGTTGTTATTGATGTCAAGATGGAATGTCACACTATTGTCATTGATGACAAAGGTGAGAAGATTATTACCATTAAAGTCAAAAGAGAATTAATGTCATGATGATGGATGTCATTTAAGAAATAGGAATTGCTATTAATAATATGATAAGTGCACATTGATTACATTGAGAATTAAGGCAGTAATTATTCATATTTACAAAGGGATGTGATTTGTTTTGTAAAGTTAGAAATTAAATAAATAAAGATTAGTTTTAACCAAGAGTCACAAGATATACAAAATAAGTCATTCCATGAGATGAAGAGTGAGTGAATGTTTTATCATTTAAAAAGAAGTTATGTAATTATAATATGTAGCACAACGTAAATAAGAGGAATATATACGAATGAAGTGAATAAATATTATTAATTGAAGATTTGGTTAAGAATAGTCAAGAGACATGTTGAAGAGCTATGACCATTGAATGCATCATTTCACAAGGTTATGAAGATATAAAAGATGATTGTGAGTAGAAGTGAGAAGTGTGAGATGTGAGAAGATTAAATAAGAAGAGTAGAAAAGAGAAGTGTGTAAAAAAATGATATATCATATATACACCAAAAAATTAGAGTGTGAAGAAAATAATAGAAGATCATTCAAAGGAACCCATTAAGGAGAAATAAAAAAGTGTTCAGGGAACAATTAGTCTTAACGAAAAGACATCCTTTTAAAGAGTTATCTCCTTTCAAAGAGATGTAACTCTTCATTGAGATGTAAAGATATAAATAGATGTGTGTGGAATAGAAAGGAAGATCTATTTATCAAGAGAGAAGTGTGTGGAGGATAAAAATATATATTATTATGGATATGTGTGAAAAGGAAACAATTATTATTTAAGAGGAGTCATGACTATTTGAAGGGTCATTACATTTGAAATGATGCATCTCTTCATGAAGATATAAAAGGGAATAAGAAATGTGTGAGAAAAGTGGAATAAATGTAATATCATACAAGAAAATTTACAAAGAAGGGAAGTGTGTGAGATACATATATATAACATTAAAAAAAAGGATATTTAAGAAGAAGAATATATTCAGATTTGTGAATGAAGATTTAAGAAAGAGAATATATGCAGATTTGTGTATGAATATTTAAGAAGATATTATATGTAGATTTTTGTGTGAAGATTTTGAGGAGAATATAAATGGAAATCATTAAAGTCTATTTGTAAAGAAGATTTATTCTCAAGAAGACAAGATTCTATTGAAGAGGTTGGTGCCTTGTATTGGAGAGGTTGGCTCCTCATATTGATGAGGTTGGTGCCTCATATTAGAGAGATTAGTGTATCTTGAAAAGTTGGTGCATAGTTGTGGTGATTGGTGTCTCTAGTGCGTTGGTGCCTATAAATTCCATAAGAGGGGATTAGTGTCTCCAGTGGGTTGGTGCCTACAAATTCTACAAGCAAGAATTGATGTCTCTAGTGAGTTCGTGCTCACAAATTGTATAAGAGGGGATTGGTGTCTCTTGTAGGTTAGTTCCTACAAATATTGTAAAAGAGGTTAATATAAAAGCAATATTTTTTTGTGGTTTTCTCTTGTAAGGGTTTCTATGTAAATCGCGTGTTCTGCATAATTGTTAGATCTTATGTGAATGATGTTGTGTAATTGATAATATTATGATTGTTAGTTTGAAAAAAGTAAAAGTTTGTCTTATATTGATTTTCCCCCTCTTAGTATAAGTGTGCTCATCACTAATTTATTAGTTATCTAGGTTTACAATAAATATTTTTTCTTTTATCATCTCCATAGGTCATAATGTATCCATAAATAAGACTTTGAGGCACACTTGGGAGACATTAAAAGTATTAGGCTTGTTCATGTCTAGTATTTGACATAGGATAACAAGCTCTTTCCTTTTGTAATGTCCCCTTTTCTAAAAATAACATTTACTATTTTTAGTAAACCTAGTTTTCAAAATTGCTAAATAGAATCTACAGATAAATCAGGTAAATTATATTTTCAAGGTAAATTTAAAAAATCATATTTGGGGAAAAAAAAAATATTTATTTTAATTTTATTATCATGGGCCCAAATGGGGCGTTGGAAATTTGGAGTTATTTTGGAGCATTTCTGGAAAATTAAGTTGCAAGACTTTGAACAACACATGGCATCTTGCATTGGGAAAGTTATGATGGAAGTTAATGAAGCTTGCATGCAATATTCTCAACTTGGGTGTGAGATTTTGGGATCCACTTTGGTGCTTGTAAATGAAATTAAATATAATAAAATTTGGTTCTCAAGTTTCATTCATTCTATGCATGTTATTTTCATAGTTTGTGATATTTTCTTTTGAGGTTGGGAAATTGAAGAAGGAAGAGATCCAAAGCTAATAAACCAAGGAGTTTGAGACTTAAAGGAAATTGTTCTGATGGTCCCTAGGTGTAGATTCACACAGGGTCTGACAGTGTGCTTCAATGAATTTAGTTTAGCGTATCTCTCTCAATAGTTGCAAGTGATGTTTTGATATTAAGTGAGTTGTATGATTCTAGTTTTGCTGTGGTATCTTTTAACAACAAATACCTCTATTCCAGGGTCATATTCGAATGTGTTATATTTTCTCTGAGTTTTAGAGTTTGGATTAGTTGGTTGTGTTTTTCGGCATTAGTCTAGGTGTTATTTTAGTTTACAACTTCAAGGTCATTCTTTGTATTTTTCTATTGTTGTTGCTTGCTGTTAACAAAATATTATAACATAAAACATGATATATTTTTCATGTTAAAATATATAAAATATCATCATATGGCAGTTTCTTAGATTCTTGAGTTATATTTGCACATATTGGTGAAAATAAATTTATACCCAATTTCATTGTTTGCTAAGGGTTCACAATATTTAAGTGTGATATTATTTATTATATAAAATTTGAAATAATTTTCAGCAAGAGACATTACAGTGGTATTAGAGCATCATATTATAGATGGAAACCATCTTATGTTGATTTGACACAATTTGAAGTAGTAAATTCAATACCCAATTTACTCAAATTGAAGAATATATGTTCTGTTTAAAATATTTTAATTGGGAACATTACACCTTTCACTTTGTATAAACATGGAAATTAGAAATTATATATCTCATAAGGATTTGCTATCTATATATTTTTAGTAATATGTAGAGGTCATAACCGTTCAACCTACAATCTTTACCTTTATTTTTTCCACTTTTAATAACTACATGAAATCATGGTATTAGAGAAATATGCCATTATTTTTCTTAAATTCTAATTAAATCTTCCTAGATTGTTGTTTCCTTGAAATCACTATTTTATTCCAAAGAAGAAATATCACTTCATATTACTATATAAAATTTGGTTTCTACTTCATCATCTAGTTTTTGTTAGGTTCCTACAATAGTTCTCATTCATCTAAAATCTATAATTTAAAAAGATTTATGTCCAAATTAAAAAAAGATTCCTCTAGTAATGCCAGGTATGTAATTCTAAATTGAGTAGAGGTTGAAAGATATTATGAGCTACCTTAGGTTAAACCTACTAAAGGCATTATTTCTAAAGAAAATTTAGAGACTTTACTTGATATAGAGATAATTGAAGAAGCATTACCATGTACTTTGACACACTACCAACCTCCTTTATTTAATTTAATTTAATTTTTTTTTTTTGAGAAAACCTATCTTAAAAGATAGTATTTTTGAGAAAATCTATCTCAAAACCTAGTATTTTATCACATATTATGTACAAGTCTATCTTCAAGACTTTTCTAAAACCTAGGATCAAGTCTGTCAAAATTTCTTTAGAAGATCAATCTAAAAAATCCTTCTACATAAAATTGATCCCCTTATTTCTACAATAAGAAACATAATGCATAAGAAAACATAAATAAGTCCAATTTTTCCACTTCAACGCAACCCTTATCTATACCAATTCATGTGTTCCAACTAATATTAAACTTGTTTCTTTCCTTTCAATATGTGATATATGAAAAGTGAATTTTTTCCATGGCCATCAACTATCTACTATCTCAAGGATCAACAATGGACCCATAGGTTATAAATATGCAACATCTCTCATTTCTAGAACCTTAATGATTTTATAATATTCCAATTCAATGATAAAATTGGATGTGCTCTATTGAATTATAGTTATATTAGGTGTAGAGTATTGATTAATGTATTTGGATATAATTTGTAGAAGTTGATAATCCAACATCCCAGATCCCAATGAACACTTGCAAACAAATAACCTATCACACAAAAGAGATCAAGAGACACAAGAATGGTGCTCTACAAACATGAAGCAAAAATGCATTAACTAGTATATTAGATTACAAAAGATCAATGCTTATAAAAGGAGATCCAAACCTTAAAGGTGAAAACCATAGGAATAATAATAAAATAAAGAATGCCTAAGTTTAGCTTAAGCGAAATAAAGTAAATTTGACTTAATTAATTAATCAATATTTGATTAAATTAATTAATTAAACAATCTGTTACTCTAACCTCCCCCCCCCCCCTTAAGATGAACTTAGGGAGAAGCTAAAAACTAAGGACAAATGCATGAAAGCAAAGATGGGTCTCGACAACTAGGCCTGATGAGGTACCCATGTACAAATGTAAAAGATTTCTCACAATAGGAGAAAAGGAGAAAAAATCATGGGAAAACTCCTCCCCAAAAGAGAGAAATACATGTGAAGGTTTAAGAAGCCTCCAAACAAGAATATCCCAAAAAGAATAGGAACATGTGAAGGACTAAAGAAGCCCCCAAACAAGAGTGAAGGACTAAAGAAGCCTCCAACTAGGAAGAAATTGTCCCAAAAGATAGGAACAAAGGATGAACATGAAAAACACCACTGAAGCATGAAGAAGCTACAAACACTGTCGTAGAATGACTATTGAGATGTTGAAAGAAGAAACTCCCTTGAAACATATGATGATTAGCATCAAGAAGACAAGAATTTGTATGAGTTCCCCCAGCGACACTACTTGAATCTGATGGTCAACCAAGGAAAACATCAAGAACTCAAAGATACAGATGGCACAAGTACCAATAGTTTGAAGAACTGATCAAGTGAAAATGGAAGGTCACCTCCTAAATGCAAGAGTGTCCATATGGTAAGTGATCCATCTCAATGAAATACAAGTAACCAGCCACTGATGTGCTTTGTATCCAAAAGTACATAGGAAAAAATACTAAATATATAGCTCACTCCAACGAAACCAAGGAAGCAATATCACCAATAGTAGAAACCCTCCATAATGTTGAAAAGGGAGAGTCATGACAGGTATGCTGAAACTAAATGCTAGAAAGAAGTGCATGAAGAAGAACCAAGAACATTTGAATGTGAAAACATGAAAGTACCAACAAAGTATAAAGGGTGTGCAAACAAAGGCACACACGTATGAGTCAAGAGTCAATGTGATTCATTGTTGTCATGGAAGGAACACTCACTAGACAAAGGTATGATGAAAAAAAAAGGAAAAAATCAACCCCCCATGGTACTTTATAGAATAGTGCAAGTACAATAATGGTGCAATATGATGTGCAGGAATCCCAATACTACACATACAAAGTTGAGGCACTTTATTTCATTACATTTACAGATGATAAATACATGCAATGTGAGCCCATAAGGTCCAAAAAGGACTACATATGAGAAGAAGTATTTTTGTAAAAGACCAAAAATCAAATCTAGAAACCACCTACACCACTGCAAAGAGCTCATAACCAAATTTTTGATGATATCTTGTTTTCCCATTTTTGACATCGTATGTAAAAGTTATGCCAAAAACACTAAAGGCAACTCCAAGAAAGATCTGAATTTGACTGGAAATAATAGGGACTTGAGAAAAATATCTAAAAAATACCTACACCACTGGTAAGGCTCTGAGTTCTCTTTCCGACGATATCTCATTTTCCCAATTTTGGCACCGTGGGCAAAAGTTATGGTCTCCAGAAGAAAACTACCTTGAAAGGGAAATCACACAGTCTGCTGGAAAAAATTGACGACCATATGGCCATCGCAACAGAAATACAACATTAAAATTGACGGCCAAATGGCCATCGCTATATTTTCCCAATTTGGCTTATTTTAATAAACAATGTTTAAAAAAATAAATAATATAAAACAAGCACAAAACCACGAGCCATAGGATCAAAGAACAAACAAATACACCTTCCATGCAAGAGATCTACAAACAATATATGCAACATTCCTCAACAAGAAAAAGCTACATAAGCAAAAGACTCTCAAGAAGATATGAAAGCTTTGATACCATGTAGAAGTTGATAATCCAACCTCACAAATCCCAATGAACACCTGCAAACAAATAACCTATCACACAAAAGAGATTAAGAGACACAAGAATGGTGCTCTACAAACATGAAGCAAAAATGCATTAACGAGTATATTATATTACAAAAGATCAATCCAAACCATAAAGGTGAAAACCCTAGGAATAATAATAAAATAAAGAATGTCTAAGTTTAGCTTAAGTGAAATAAAGTAAAGATGACTTAATTAATTAATCAATATTGATTAAATTAATTAAGTAAACAACCTATTACTCTAACATAATTTGTGATTGGATTGCCATTGTTAATTGATTAAAGGTAATTATATGATTACATTATTTATTAAAAACTATACTAAAGTATATATGGAAAGATAATGTTGTGCAATAAGTATAGGTGTTGAGGAAATAGAACTAGATTCTAGAGTTGAAGTGTCTCAAAGTAATCCAATCGTTGAGAAATTAAATAATAAATTAAATTATGATAATTAACTAACTAGAAATTAATTTATTCAATATATAAAGGTGATTCTATTTATTTGTTTGATAAATAATTCTTAAGGTTAATTAGAAAATGAATAAATAAATAAAATAATAATACTATTTTCATTACTTATTTGATACTTAGATTTTATTTTAAACTAATTATCTAGTTAGATAATTATGATTTCTAATATCTTTTATAAATGGAATTAATTTAATCATGTATTCTAATTATTTAATTATTATTATAAAAAAAAGATTTTTATGTACAAGTCCTCATTTTAGAACTAGAAATAAATAAATTATTTAAAAAAATCTCTAATTTTTTTACTTAGAGAATTAATATTTAATTCTAATATTTTAATATTAACAATGTGCACAATTGAAAAATAAATATTTAATTTATTTGTGAATTAGAAAATATAAATTATTAATATTAGTTTCAAGTGATTTTTTTGAGAAAAGGGTAAAAATTTATTAATTCAACAATATAAAAGATTACAATCTAGATAAAGAATCATCCCCAAAACCAAGCTAGGGTCCCGAAGTGCTGCTAACAAATCCTCAACAACATAAACACAGGAAGAGCCAGACCCACTAAAAATCCATCCATGTAATCCATTAACTAGCCATATCCTCGAATCAACCTATCTAATATTTGGGCTTGGTCTTGGGATAATTACTCCCATTCATCTACCGTCTAATACCCCATTTACTTAGAAGCCCATTTAGCCAAGCAATCAACCACATCATTCTACTCCCTCGAAATATGGACAAAGGAGGCACCATACAATGAGGTTCTTAGACAAAGAATCTGTCAAACCACCATAGCCAACAACCAATTGAATCCATCCAGATTTTGTTCATTCAAAATATTAATCACAATTGCAAACAATCCTACTCTAGCCAAGAGCACAAGCCCTTTCAAGAGCTATGAGGATAGAAAAGCCTTCCAACAAATTGTTAGCATGTTTCCCCTTATAAATGGAAAAGAAGAAAAGGACAACACCAGAAATGTCCCTCCCAACTCCTCCAACTCCAGCATGCCCAAGGTTTTTGGTGGAAGAACAATCAGTATTAATTTTCATTACACCAGTAGGAGGAAAATACCATCTACCATCTATTTGGGTTTTCCTTTTGAAATGATGAATCCCCTTCACTAATGGAGGACACAGACCATTCTAATAAAAACATAGCCTCTTTATCATCTCCCCACCAACTTCCAAGGGGGTAGACACTTTCAAAGCTTTTGAACCACATAATCCTTCTATGAAATATTCTGTGGTTCATTTCCAACCAAAACCACCATAGGATAAATAGGGGACTATTGATGGGTGTTTTTGCACACTTTCTCAACATAGGAAGTACGTGGATGCACTACCTCTCTTGAAAGGACACTTCCAACAACAAGTTGTTGAAAATCACCCCAAGGTCTCTCGGGTGTCAGGTCATGATTTGCATGGAATTCCTTAGTTGATATTTGATGTGATTTTGCTGGTAATCACAGGGAAGATTTATGTAGATGGATACGAAGCATATCTTGAAGATTGAAGTTTCTAAGATGGAAATTCATGTGTATTTTGCTACAGGTTCGAACAACAATCTAAAACTTTGATGTTTTTCTTATGTTTTGGTTTTACAATGTGCAATGAACCTTAGCATAGGTTATTTCTAAAAAAAAAGGAAAAAGGGGCAGGGAAGAGGAGAGTTTCTTGGATCTGCAACTAACTATGAATAGTGATCATGGAGGTTCTACTGTAGACAACTTCCTTTAAACCAGGATTCCATTTAACCAAGAAACCTATAGTGTCATGAAATCAGTGCTATCTTCAAAGGTCTATAGATATTTTATCATTCATCCACCATATGCATGCATGAATAAAGATAAAATTTTAAAGCAGCTTTAAGTTTTAGCCCAGACTAACTTTACACAACCATTTACCATCAACAAATAGCAAAAAGTATGGACTAGGAAGGCATCTACACAACAAAAATTTCATAAACATAAAACAACATTACCAAATTTATCCAAGCAATCTAAAACCAACTAGAATAGCGATGTAAATCTAACTAAAACATCTAACTATGGGAGATTGAATCATGAAACATAGAGAGAAACTTTGAAAATGCACCAAAGTCAATGTATTTTCATTAAAATTTCTGTAGCATGTCATTACAACAACTCAACTCTCTCTTGAAAATGAGAGGAGACCCCCTATTTAAAGTGCCCAAAAGGTAGAATGAATGGCCAAGATTATTTTTCATTGTGTGGCCAAGATTCACTACAAGTTAGGGTTCCACCTACTCCACAATATTTTACAATTTAAAATACAACTTTGTCCTTATCCCTATTTTGTCCTCAAGTGACAACACTGTAGCATTTTTTCCTTTTGCTAATTTCCTTTTTGATGTAGCTATTCCTTTAGGAGCTCTTCATCAATAATAGGATTTCCTTCCCGCTTCTTCAAAGCTGCATACTCTATAAATTTCAGAATCAATGGTTGGAGCTTATCCACATCTACAATTTTAGATCGCAACACTTGATAACTCCACTCTTTAGATTGTTCAGTGAGATTTTCCCAGTCCATGTCATACTTGGAAGTGTGGTATTATAATAGCTCTGACTGGGTGAAGGCTCGGGCAACAAAACTCATGAAATCGGTGGTGAATTCACCCAACATTCCATCCTCCATTTTCTTCTGAAAGTGTGGATTTATCTTCTCCAGATGCATTTGTACGATAGGCATATCATATCCTGTTAGCAGCTTCAAGTATTGGGTACAATCTGCCCTGATCTCCTTGGCCCACTCCCTATCCATATTCACCTTATTGAGCACGAACTCCAACCTTTCCTTCATATTCTCAAAGTCTCGCTTCCACACATCCATCAGCTAATGATCGTCCTTCTTGAAGGTGAGCTCATTTTACCAAGTAGCGCTTGGCAGCTTAAGAATAGCCTCAATATTTGGGTAGGTGGACTCATATCCTATTGGGAAGTTGGTGCAAATTTTCCTTGTAGCCTCAAGAGACTGCTGGAGATCCAAGAACTTGTTTGCTGTCCGGACGGCCCAACTGATGCCCATGTTTCTGATATATAAGACTTTCCAGAACCAGCTTTTCACAATCTTGTCTAGGTTCTTTCTCTTTTCTAGCTTATCTATTTGCTCTTTTGACAACAGTTGTGGTGGAGCCACGAACGTGGTAGGCACTTCCTCTGCAGAGGACCATTGTTGGATGTATGCCACCAAGTTTTCCACCTGTGCCTTTAGCTCTTCTTTTGAAACTTTGTCTTGTTGTATCAGGTGTACCACTATGGCAACAAATTCTTGGAGGTGTTCCACTTTTTGTTCTCTAGTAGCTGTTCCTAAGTCACTAGTAGAAACAATATAGCTTCTTCCTTTTTCTCCTACTACTGGAGTGGCTACTTGAATTATCCTTGATCTAGAGGCATTCATTATCACCTTTGATCTAACCTTAGGCTTCTTATCCTTCTTGGTAGTGATCTCCGCCTAGGCTAGGATAGCCTCCAATCTTGCTCTTGGATTAGCCTGGGCGGGAACTTTCTTCTCAAGCTTCCTTTCTAACCATTCGGGAATAGAAGATTTCTCTTTGGGCAACTCACGATTATCATCCTCCTTATTTGTTTGGACTTCTATTTCTTTATTTCTAGGAGCCTCTTCCTTTGCTTTAGTTCCCTCTCCTTCTTCTTCATCAGAGTCTTGGATGAACATTGATGGGAGGCTTAGTAGGCAACCACTCCTTGGGAATTTCTTCTTTTCCAGCCTCCCCCCTTTCCTTTTCTTCAACCTCTTTATCCTGTTCATCCTTATGCACATGCCCCTCAAGCTGCCCAATTTCAATGATTTTGTGAGTTTGAACCTCACCTTCAGGTTTGTCCCCCTCTATGTTCTCTTCTTTATGAGGCAGTGACACATCTTCATGTTGTTTTCTCTCCTTTTCTTCTTGTCCCCCGGGGAAAGGTATTTCCTTGTCATGATCAGGGCCTTCCTCTTGCTGTTTACCTATAGGAAGCTCTAAATTTTCTCCTTCCTTATCATCTTCTTGTTCCTCTTCTTTGGGAGGTGACCTTTCTATTTCTTCTCTGACATCCCTCAGTTGCTTGGCCAATTCTTCTTCAAAGTCCAGATTGAAGGTTTGTACAATAATTTTGCCACCGACATTCTCTTCTTCATATCCAATTTCAGAAGATCCTGTTTCTTCTTCTTCATGAACTACCCTGTCAATTTTCGAGTATTCATATTTCGGATGTTCATGGTACTCATCCACTTCCTCCTCTAATGCCCTTGAGGCTTCTCTTTCTCACCTTTCTAGCTCCTCGGATATTTTCATTGTAGCTTCCATTAATGGTGGTTTCGTTGGAGGCCTTGAGGGATGGGCACTGGCAAGGATCTGTGCTAAGGTGACCTGGATGGTGGGATCCATCAATACTTGGGAAATTTTAGAGGGGACATTTTGCAAGGGCTGCAAGAATACCTCTGGCAATCTGAGCACGAGCATTGGTATTGTAGCCGTTGTTAATGGAAGTGATATGGTGGGAGACATGGAGGCAGAGGAAAGTAGAGAAGTTGTAGCGGAGGAGGAATCAACCAATACTATGGGCCCAACTAGTGAAGAAGAGGCAAGGTGGACTGAAATATCCACTGTAGGTAGGGATGTAGTGACCATAGCTTGGGGAATAGGTGAAGGGATGACAAAATTTGAGGTGGCCGACGAAGATCTTAGCTGATCCATCTCTATTTCCTCTCCCCTATGAAGGGGATCCTCTTGAATTGCGGGGAACTCTGTGACACTCCCCAAACCTTTATATTTCTTTAAGGACTCACCCTTTGAAGCCTTCCTTGTATACACTTTAGGATTCGACTGCTATTCCTTAATCTCTTTTTTTTCCTCAATCTTGTGAGCAGAGGAGATTTAGAGGTTTCCCCTATTGAAGTTGTAGTAGAAGCATTGTCTGTGGCAGTTGACTCACTTTTGAGCCCTTCATATGTTAGGAAAACCCCCTTTTGCTTCAATTGGGCTACCTGTCCATCAACCCATTATTTGGTGTGAGCCTCGATGAGCTTGGTTATCATATCAAGGTCATCGACCTCTTGTTCATCCCAATCTATTGCTAGCATTGGCAAGTTGGCAACTGCATTGTACCTAGGGTCCATTACGATGCCTTCATCTTCTTCAACTTGGTTAGGTACATGAAATATATTCACTCTTTTCACAAAGTACGCGGTCATTTGCATGTAGTGCCTCATGTGTACCTCCTTGTCGTCTTCACAATTTTACTAGAAATCCTCTATGTGATGCAAATGGGAGTAATTTGGTCCCAGTGCTTTCCTTATGTGCCCATATGGGTCCATTTTTGGGCGAGCAGTGTGTAGGAAAAAATGATATTCTACTAGTTCCTTCTTAGAATTCCCAACACATTGGGAGGTTTGCAATTTGTACATCCCCCGATCAAAAGTTAAGGGATAAGGGATCCCTACCAAATTTTTGCTGTTGATGAGAGTATGTACATGTCATAGCTGCCGAGAGAGTTCTAGCAATATAATCCGATCGTTGGGGTATCAGGGCAACTTATTCGACCTCTCTGTGTAACCTTTGGCATGAATGTAGGTGAACTTAGGGTATTGAATAAACAAGAAGGCGTATTGTTTCAGGAACGCCCGAGCACTATGGGAAATTCTCCTTTCAAAATCCCCTCCAAGTAGTTTGATGATGTGACCCACGAAGGCATCATTCATCCTGCAATAATCCTTCTTAAAATTCTTGAACTGGAGCTGGGGGCATCTATCATAAAATTTTAGTTTTCGTCCAGATTCCTCATCAGGTGCCCTGAATAGCCTGCTGTACTGCCCCCACTTGGCTAGTGAGTAAACAAGATAGGAGTTCATGTAGAATCTAGAGGTCTTCTTGACATTCATGAACTGCTCTTGGAAATAGTCGCTTATTATTCCCCCTAAGTAGAATGAGGCCTGTGTGGTGACATCCTCCTTTATAGAGAATCTACTCTACAAAATATACCATCCATTCCTAAAAAAATGTAGCAGTGGGAAGGCCCATTACTCTGCTCAACAAAGTCACCAAGTCATGATAATCTTTGTGAAAGTCACCGCGAAAAAGTTCTTGAGGAACTTTCACAACGCTGCCCCTTTTCTCTTTGAGCCAGTACTGATTTAAAAGCCTTTTTCACCCAACGAGATCCACATCCCACGTTGCCTTGCATTCCTTGATCATTGGAAGTTCCATCATTCCAAAGGTAGGGATGTGAAAATTCTTTATAATTTCCTCACCGGATATATTAGCTAGAATGTTTCCTTCTTTATTAACTATTGTTTGAGTCTCTGGTTGATATGCCTACTAGAAGGTCATGACCAATTTAGGAGCAACAAGGGATGGAGGAAAGCCTATAGCCTTAGCAATTCCACTTTGTCTGATTAGTAGGGCATTATCTGTGGTCGGGTTGACCCTGACCCTTTGCTTGAATTCATCAATATTGACCTGGCTGATATTGGTATCTATAATCTCCTTCCAATCCGTAATGATTTTTGAGTGCAAGGGCTCTCCCTAGAATTGGTACTTCATCTGGTCTTTGTCCTCTTTCCCACGAGGGATCTTTCTTGATTTCTTCCCCCTATCTTTCTTTGCAACTACCCCTAAGGGTCTTACACCTGGTTCCATATATTTTGCAAACAAAGGCACGATGAGCACAACCAATCATGAAAACATAATGTTAGTTAAAATCCCATGGAAGAAGTCCAATTAAATGATATATCATTCATAAAATCAAACTTTTACTTTGAGATATCACTAGCAATCTACTAGAGGGATTTTGGACAACCTGGGTAGAGGGGGCTGAACTTCCTTGGCATGAATGCTATTTTGAGGGGTGAATAGGGTAGGGGAATCCAGAAGGTTTCTCTCGGCTTTAAATTTTGATGGTTTGAAAGTCTCATGCAAGAGAGGGTGAAATTTAAGCACGTGGGTCAAGTTTGGTTTTCAATTTGAAGGTCATTTGGATCCCTATTGGAGCATCTAGAGGTGCAGGGTAGGAAAGCCTTCCATGGTTTGCTTTGGAGTGGCCAAGAGGAAACAAAAATCTGGGGTCAGAGTTCTAGGAGTTGGGAGGCAGAAAGGTGGTTGACATATCTCTTGATCTTTGAAGCATTTGGGTTTCAAGGGCCAGGAGTCCATTGAAGAATTTTCGTTTGAAAATGGTAGACGTTGAGCGGAAGTCCGACAGGGGTGGCCTGGTGGATGGGCCTGACATCACATTTGACCCTTTATGTTTTCTTCGTTAAGATTTTCCCAACAATTAGAGGGGTAGGCCCTGGAGGTCGGGAGGATGGATCAGATTTTCCCTCCTGGAATCGACCGAGGCGAGACAAAGTCCCGTGGGCAGAAACCCTACAAAGCGGGCCTGATGAAGGCAAAGGCATTAAGTTTATCATTTCATCCTTGTGGAAAATGGAGGCTCGGGGCTTCAAAGATGGGAGGACAATGTCTGATG
This sequence comes from Sequoia sempervirens, assembly GCA_007258455.2. Classification (NCBI taxonomy): domain Eukaryota; kingdom Viridiplantae; phylum Streptophyta; class Pinopsida; order Cupressales; family Cupressaceae; genus Sequoia; species Sequoia sempervirens. The sequence goes on from VDFB02058242.1 coordinate 212,223,336, forward strand.
GCTATTTGGAAATGGAAAAATCACTATGGAAGTCTGCAGATGGACTTCCGCGAACTGGGGCCCGGAGACACAAGGGGACACTTCATTTGGTTTCCTAACTCAGATGGCATAAGGAAAAGTAGATTCTAAGGTCTGGATGGATGGGGCTGATTTTTCGTTCAGAACAATGACAATGATGTGATGACTTAGGGATGTAATACCACAGGAGCGGGCCCAGGAATCAAGGATGGAGGTTGAGGTTTCAAATGCTTAAGTCCTAATGACGATCCTTCAAAGGAGGTTCGAGGTCTCGGGCTCGGGGAGACATCTTGCCATTTGAGTGTGATGAATTCAAAGTTTTCTAGGAGGTGATAGGGAGGTCTAGGTTTGGAGGGCGTGAATGCTCTGCGTGAAGAACAACGCCAAGAGGGTAAAGTTTCAGATTCAGATTTTGTGGTGTTTTAGAGGTTTTTTAGCAATTCCATCTCATGGGTTTTTTAGGTTTGGCCTTCCTCTATAAAATGAATGTAATTTTATCCTTAATTATTAATCGTTTGACACAAATTCATCGAAAAACACCAAGGAAGGGTGAATGGTGAACTCACCATAAGATCCTGACAACGATGTTGTGAAATATGTGAAGTATACGCAAATGAGGGCAGCAGGCACGAGGGCGGCATGCAACGGAGACACTTGATCTTCTCTAGCTTCTCTAAATAATCCTTTGGTTATCCTAACATTGTGAAAATGATAGGTCAGGCTAGATATTTATACCTTTAATCAACATTTAATATGCCCATAAATTCCTGTATGGAGGATGAAAGAGTTGGTGGATTTAAATTGCTAGACAGTGGCAAGAGGTCTAGGACCCGGAGATCGGAGTGACGCTGGAAGATGGCTATTTCAAAGTTGCCTTTTGGAAACTGCTAGCAAAAGGGAGGCTAGGGTCAGATGGTCAGAATGTTAGTGCAGGTTGGCTATTTGGACACGACAAAGTCATTACGGAGTTCTAGATAGAGAAGTCTGGAAGATCGGGCTTGGTAAGGACAAAGGCAATCTATTTTGCAACATAATTTAGGAAGACAATAATCTGGAGGCTGGTTCCCGGGACATGGGAAGGTGAAGGCCTTCATCCATTCGGGATAGTGAACATACAATGGAAACTTGGTGAGGGAAGGCCGAGGGGCTGGGCCCGGGAGGTCCTAAGGCCGTTGGCAGAGGCGAACTGCCAAAGGAACTCCATAAAGGCCCAGGACTTAGCAAATTTGAGGGGATGAAAACATGGTCAACTTAAGGCAAGACATGAGAGGCACGTTGACCATCTAGGACACCAAAATAGGGGCACACAAAATGAGGTGGTGACAAAAATGTCCTGACAAGGCGAAGGAAAGAGAGGGTCCCTGTTCTGAATGGGGCATGCGTGCTAAGGGCACAACAAGGACCAATGCTCCATGCCACTTGAAGAAAGAAGGACTTTGCTAATGGAATCTCCAAATTCCTCCAAAACTCAACTAAAGTGGAAGCATAAACACATTCCTTCTTCCAAAATACACACCATAAGTTCCAAATATCTCTAAAAAAGGAGCACTAAAAAAATGAGAGGAACATTCCTCACTTTTACCACAAAGGACACAAATAGACATTCCCTAAACACCTCTCTTTTAGAGGTTATCCTAGGTGAGACACCTATTCCAAGCTACCAACCAATTGAAGAAGTTTCATTTAGGCCAACATTACTAATTCCACACATTTTTCCACTATGTGACTTCAACCCCTCCATATTTATGAAATTTTAACTCCTGGTATCTAGAGGCCAACAAATACAGCCCCTTAGGATCTGGGTTCTAGGCTAGGGTATCTATCCCCCAAAAAAGAACTACAAAATCTACTTGCTAAAATCCTTTTTAAGTCTTCTCGTTCTTCAGCATGGCCCGTCGATGACCACTCTAAAGAATCCTTCCATATAAATACCTCTAATTGCCCCAAGTTCTAGGCTAATTTGTAGTCCTCCACATGGGTCCACCCAACAACTATGAAACAATTGCAAAGGTCCCATAAATGAGGATACATGGATAATATTAGGGGAAATCCATCCCAAGAGTCATACCAAAAAAAGCTTTAGATCCCTATTACATATCCAAAACAATCCTCATTTAATTAAATTAGCACCCCTTTAAAGAGTTTTCCAAATCATAAAACCCAACCATCAGGTGTTTCCTTGGAAAATTCTCATATACCACTCCCCTTAGATACTTAATAGTGAGGATCTTGGCACAAGTGTGATCTTGATTATTGCACCACCACCAATAAAGCTTAGATGAAAATTCCTAACCGGTGAGGCTAGACTATTGTAGTCCAAAACCACCCTCCTACATCCGTCTGCATATAGTCTCCCACTTTACCAAACTCTTCTTCGATGAAGCCAAAGTACTAGACCATAAGAATTTCCTTGTGAGAGAATCCATATCATTAAAGAAACTTATAGGAGCAGCTTGGACCACCGATTTCATTAGCAACAATCTCCTTGCAAAGGAGAGCCACCTATGGGTCTAGTGGATAACCTACTCTTGAAACTTATCATGCACATTTTTCCAAGTATCCCTACATAAGGATCCAAAAGAGAGAGGGATACTTAGAAATACCAAGGGGAGAGCTCCAATTTGAAGTATAAGAATGAGAGAAATTTGATGTTGAATAAGAGGAGGGGTGTTGAAGAAATAAATGGATGATTTTTCTTCATTAATCTATTGTCCTAAGGTTAAAAGATAGATATCCAATGTCAGTATGATGTTAGTTGCCTCTTTGATTTTGGAAACTCTCATCAAAGTGGTGTCATCTATAAATTGCAAATGAGACTAAGAAGGCAAGAAAGTTACCCAATTCCACCCCTAAATGCCACCTTGTCTCACATGAGACTTAATGACTCTTCCCAGACCCTCAACCAATAATATAAACAAATAGGGTGATAGGGGGTCTCCTTTTCAAAGACCATGAGAGGCACCACAAAACTCTAGAGGATTCCCATTGATAAGAGTTGAATAATAAGTTTATGTAACACAACTCATCAGCCAAATAACTTAGTCAACTCCAAACCAAAATTTAGGATAAATTTTTGTAGGAACGATCATTTGACTTGATCATAAGATTTAGCCATGTCTAGTTTGATAAACATATCCTTCTCCTTTAAATTCACCATGGAATGAATGGCCTCAATAGTAATGGTCACCCCATCCATAATTTTTTTGCTTACCACAAATCCACCCTGCTCTTAGAGATGAGCCTATTCATCCATGGCTTAAGTCTGTCTTCCATCAACTTAGATATAATATTATATACCATATTATAGAGAGATACGGGTCTGAACATGTTAAAAAAATTAGCCCCTTCTCGTTTGGGAATAAGGACAAGAAACATAGTATTCGTTTCTTTCATCATTTGTTTATTTTTTTAAGATTCTTGCAGAACCTCCACTAGGTCAAATTTTATAATCTTCCAATATTCCTATTTTTTTTTCAAGAATCCATTAGGTCTAGGGGATTTCCCTTTCTTCATATGAAACATTATTCCCTATAATTCCTCAAGATAAATGGGACTAATAATCTTCTCATTCATTTACAAAGAGACTAATTAGGGGGTGTTGTAGCATTGTAAATTATCACCCTTGATAATTTCACACTATGTTTTGCCCCCCCTAAGTGCATGGACCTAATTGTATAGCTAATTTACTAAATTATGCATTCCATGGCCCATTTTATCATTTTTTGATAAATTGCAAATGGAATACCGAAGCATTTATTTAAAATTTTACCCTTGAAACCTTAAATCCCAAAAAATAGGGTTGGGACATAGTCACCTATGGTGACTTAGTCCCCCTATTTTGACTCCAAAATTAAATATGCTTGTGTCAATATTTTATTATTTGAATTTCAAATGTCCAAAGTCGGTTGTTGGGATTTAATTTTTGGGAAATTAGAATAATTGTGTATAAATACCTAGTTATTGCATCATTTAAAACCTATCTAGCATTAACAAGAAGAATTAAACAATTTATGATCAAGCATTTTCAAGAGAATTATCAAGCAAGTTAAGAGAAACCATTAGAAGATTTATTGTAGCAATTCAAGATCAAAGAATCATGTCAAAGTGTGTGAATTTGTTCATATTGTTTTTGAGATCTCACCATTGTAGGTCTTTAAGAAAATCAAGCCAACATCAATCAAGCCTTCAGGAGATCTTGTATGACTTCAATCCATGAAGGAAGCCAATTTTTAGGTGGTGAGTTGTAGTCCATTGTTGATTCATCATTCCATTATCATTTATCTTTATCCTTATCATTTTCATTTCCATTATGGAAGTGGAAACACTAACACATAGTTTGACTTAGGGTAGCCCCTAAATGGCACAACCTCTCCAATCTCTTTGAATGTGTAGGTTTCAGATCTAAGGAAGATTGGGATAAGTTTGAATGTCAATTATTCATTTTTGTGATCAAACCATACACCTTGACAACAAATGAAAACTCAACTATAACAATATTTTACAGTGATCTGACATTGTGATAAGTGGAAACAAAAGGCTTTGATTTGGCATCAAGGACTATGAAATTAGGTCCAAGATTCTTTTACTGAGACATAGTAACCTAGGGTGACTTAGTGCTCAAAAATCAACTTCAAGTTTATATCATAGGTGCACAATATCCTTATTTTTCTATTTTTGTATTGTAAATTTGTTTGTAAATTTTTGTGTTTGTTGTTTTTGCATCATAACAGTCATTTGCATCATTAGGCTAGTTGAACCATTGCATTTCATTTCTAATTTCATTTTAGATTTGGTCAAGGGAAAGTTGACACACCTTTCAGGTTGTAATTTAGTCTTATACCTTATCCAAATCCATCAAACCCCCATCACAAACTCACATACTACAATGAAATAAGGAAATGTGCCTAAAACCTAGGGTCAAATCCTAGAGTATTCACTTTTCACCCATTTTAGGTGCAAGCCAATATAAGATTTTCCTCATCTTCCACAAGGGGAGAATCTTCTAAGAATAAAGTGGAGTAGTATTGAGAAGCCACCCTATAGATATAACAAAAATAAGTTAACCAGACTCCTAGGGAAAAAACAAGGGAAGATATCATATTATAATGCCTTCTAGCCTTGATTGGGTTATAGAAGAAAGCTATATTTCTATCACCCTCTTGAAGCCATTCAATCCAAGCCTTCTACTTCCGATACACCTCCTCATGCAATTCCCATTCTTCAAGATCCTTCAAGGCATTAGATTCTTCCCTAAGGGAAACCTTTGTAAGACCATATTCCCTAATTTGGTAGGTGATACATCCAAGTGCGATTAAGCAACCGACTTAGCCATAAAGATATACCAAAACATGTTATATTCCACTTCTTAAGCTAATACTTCACAAATTGTAACCTTTTGACAAAGGAATACATCATTGTGCCATAGGTTGGACTACCTCTGCTCGACCAATCTATCATAAGGTCCAGTGTTGCCAAAAAATGTATAGTTGACATTTTTATGCTCACTTGAGTCTTTCTAATGGGATTTGGCTTGATTTTTCCTAGGTATAATGTTGTAATGTGGTCAAAACATTCACATTAGGGCCTAAAAATTCAAATTATGATGTCTTGTGAAAGTGTTGTGAAAAATTTCTACACTTTTCTAGACTCTATTCATTACAATTCACCTAAAAATCACCTTTTTATCAATTATTAAGTCCTATTTTGAAGTGTTGTAAAGTCTTGTAACAAGATTTCATGCTTTTCTAGACTTAATTTCACTAATTCATCCCTTTCTCATGTCTAAATGACCCCTTAATACACTTTTTGACCATTTTCAAGTGTGTTGTTAAGGATATTCCCATTGGACAACTTTTAATGTCTCAAAATTCTTGACATCCACTTAATTTGCTTAAGTGGGACCAAGTTGCCCATAGGGGCGACTTAGTCCTTTTTGGCACAAAACTCAAAATGATTTTAAATTTCTAGCGGGATGTTGTCCTCTAACCCTTGAGGTAAGTTTGTGATGTGTTACTTTCAAGAAATTTTAGTAAACTCAAGTATAAATAAGGGTTTTTCATCTCATTTTACATCTCCTATCTCCTACAATCATCTATCTCCAAATCACATACAATCTCTTGCACTCATTGAGCATTCAAGAAAATCCAACATTATCAAGTCAAGCTATTGAAGTTATTCATTGCAAATCTTCAAATTTGAGCATCAATGGTGTGGTAAGTTTATGACATTTATTTTTGCATGTTATCTATTTATCACTCTCTTTTCATCTCATTTCATTGTTTAGGGCTTGATTACCAAAGTGGGGTTTTACCAAAGCAAACCCCTATTCTCTAACCCTCAACCATTTTTCTGCTTTTGCATGTGACCTTTGTATGTAGATTTATCAAGCATTAGGTGTTGAAAAGTGTACAAAGTCAATCAAGTCAACATCACTTTATTTCAAGCTTGGAGAGACTTTCTACCCCATTTTATGTAGAATCAAGTACAGACACCTACCAAAAAAGGAAGTGCAGACCTGAGACTACAAGATTCTATCCCAAATTTATTGAGATCTACAAGAGGACTAAGTCACCACTAGGGGAAAATTAGTGCCACTTCTAGGCCTAAAAACTATTTTTGACATTTTTGGATACCCATTTGATAGATTCTCGTTCCAACTAATTTTCCCAAAAATAGGACTAAGTCACCCAGACTAGCCTAAGTGTCTCGGTCAACATTCTAGTCAATTTTTTAGGATTCCAAAATCTTCCAACATCAAACTTATGATTCTAGGTGCACCTCTTTCATTCTTTTCTGTTATTTCAATATTTAGTTACATTCTTAGGCATTTCTGCATACCACATTGTGTTTTCTAACACTTCACATTTTCATAGTTTTGATTCATTAGATCACTTCAATTTCAGATCAGAGCATTAGGACATCTTAATTAGGAATAATAAATCTCATTAACCTTAGTATTTAGTGTAAACCCTTGCATTTTGGTCACCCATCCAATCCCCTTTCTCCTTTTAGGTGAAAAACCCTAGGAGGAGCAAAGCATTGTGAGGGGTCAAACCAAAATCATTTTTTACATTTTGGTGAACCTGACTCTTTTGAACATTATTCCTTTCTGATTTTAAAGTGCATCCTAAGTTTCACTTGCATTGCATCTTGCATTGGTTAAAGTGCATCCTAGAGTTTTCAATTGCATTAGTGAAAAAGTTCATATTAGCTTACTCTTGCATCCTTTTTGCATTAAAAAACACAAAAAACTCTACATTTACATCCTGTAGTTGCATTTGTGCATCTGAAAGACATACAATTACATTTAAAAATTATGAAAAAACATAAAAAAATCATCAGTGGGACTAAATCGCCACCTTGGGTGACTTAGTCCTTTTGCATATTTTGCACTGCATTTTTTGGTAATTTCTGGGTAATTTCTATACTTCTGTTTTATGGTACTGCATCTCTATTTTAGTTTATAGAATTATTTATTTTTGCATTTTATTTTTCCTAGATTTCATTGCATTTGCATCCACCCTATCTCTTGTGGTACTTATATGAGTGTTTGGTGCCCCATTGATAATACTTTGGTGAGATGAAGTTCTAGGCTCATGGCTTCCCATGATAACACTTTCATAGTGGACCTTGGAATCTCAAGAGCTCCTACTCCTAGTATGGAGAATGGTGCATTAGGCATGTAAAATACCATATCTATTCCTTCACCTTTCCATCCAATGAATGTTGACACACAAAACAATTCCATATCTCAAGAAAAAGTCATTAGTATTCATGAGAATTTTGCACACTTACAACAAAACTTGTCCCTTGAAAAAATTTCCACCATTGCCATACCAGCTATAGAAAACCTTCATCAATTGATTGAAAGTAATGATGGCTTACAAGTTATGAAGAGAATTTCTGAGATATACAACAAACATATTCCTTCCACAACCCAACCAACAAACATTGTTGTAAGTCAAGGAGGATCTCACATTCCTCCTCCTTCAACCATAGCATCCATACCAACTTATACCACTCCTCAAATTACAACTATGCAATAGGTTAGTCATGTGGCTCCTTATTTCACAATTCCAACTAGCATTCCTAGTTCTTTTGTGGCATTGAATATTCCTTCTTCCACATTCACCCCTCTTAGTGTCCCTTTCACTTCTCCTAACATTACATACACCCCATCACCATTTTCCCTTCTACCTCATACCACTTACACCGATCCCATTATTACACAACTCTTTAATACCATTTCATAAATGCAACAAAAAATCTCCACCATTAGCCAAAGTCAAAATGCTCCACCTACATATCATGTCTGTAGTAGTCCATTATCCCTTGAAATATTACACACTCAGATGCCACAAGGAATTGAAATGCCTAGGTTTGAGAAACATGGAGGTAAAGGAGACCCTACTAATCATGCCAATGCTTATATAGCTTTATATAGTGATTTTGTTCTTGATTACAAATTATTAGTTGAACTTTTTCCTCAGACCTTAAAGGACACTACACTAGAGTGGTTTTGCAACTTACCTAATCATTCAATCTGATCATTTAATGAACTTTTAGATGCCTTTGTAAGTCATTTCCAAGTCCATATGACTCCTAAAAAGAAAATGGCTGATTTAATGCCCTTTAGACAAAATACCGATGAAAAAGTAACTGACTTTATTTTGCATTATCAGTCATTATATGCTCAATTTGATGTCAAAATTCCTGATTCACATCTGCAAAAAATGTTTATAAAAAATTTGCACACCCATCTCTAGGACAAGTTAATAATGATGAAATTTCCTTTGTTTATGCATTTATGCACAACCCTTTGTGAATATCATAACTTAGTTTCAAGTCATGATTCAAATTCCACTTCTAACTGAGCTGAGAAGTCTAAGCAAAACAATCAAAACAATGCAAAAAAATTTAGAAAACCAAACAAAGGATTTTTATAGTTCAATCTGCCTCCTCAGCCACAAACCCAACCTATTCAAAATCAAGTGGTAGCTATTAAAGCAGCGGTGCCTTATACATACGGGAACCTGAAGAGACAATTCACCCCCTTACCCAATACCCTTCATAATAAAATGAACCAATTGCTCCAACAACAAATGATCACTTTTCCTATAGTTAACCCACTTGATACCACCAAGCCTTTACCACCTACCTTCAAACAAAATTCTTATTGCCTTTTTCATCGCCAAAATGGACATGACAATAAAAAATGTAAGCATCTTAAACACTTAGTTCAAGACCTCATTGATTCGGGACGTTTATCCATTGTGGGTGTCAATGATCAAGGAAATAAGTCCATTGCACCCCCTAACCATAATTTACAAATATTTACTAACCCCATGCCTAAACACAATATTTCATTTGTCAAGGCTAGTGAACCTTCAAACCCTCAAGTCATGAACATTGATACAAATAATGAACAATATGATATAAGCCCAAATGTTACCCAAGTTACTCCTATGGATGAACTTGTGGGTGTGATAGATGTTATCCCTCATAAGGGCCCAACCACCAAAAATATTGATATCACTTTTTCTTCCAAAGATATACTTAAAACACTTCCTGATGGTCCTCTTTACATAGCCAATTGAATCTATGATAAGCCCACCAATGGGATATTAATAGATCCTGCCTGTGGCGAGAATGTGATCACAGAAGAATTTTTAGTATTACATGACTTGTATCAAGATAATTATAACAAACCAATTGCATGGATTAAAATGCATACTATTTTGTGGCCTATGATCAGATTGATTGTACTCCCCTTACAAATAGGACCCAAAACTTTGGATGTAACATTTTCTATTATTCCACAATCAGACCAATTTCGTCTATGGCTGGGTCATCCTTGGCTCTGTTCAATGAAAGTAGTCCCCTCAGTTGTTCACAAGTGTTTGAAGTTTCCACATGGCAATGAAATATTTACTGTACACCATAGTGGCTTTAATCCATTGTCCTCTAAAGGTAATTTTTCCTTAGAAGCCTTTTGGCCTGAACCTATGGAACCCATCACCCCTTGAAAAAATTTCTTTTTCATAGCCTACCAAAAATTCAAAGCCAAACGAATAGCCGAGTTGTCTCTTTGTAACATATCCTTGTCTGCTACCACTCCTCCTATCCTAGATGAAACTATGCTTTAGCCTGAGTCCGATATTGAACAAACAATGCAACCTCATGAGCAATTCATCGTAGACACTTCACCTCCATCATTTAAATGACCAAGAGAAAATGAAACAAACCCTATCATGCCTCCCCGCATTAAACAAGTTTATAAAGCTAAAGAGAAAGCGATTGACCCATCTTCTTTAGCTCCTCCCATTCCCCCCCTCAAGAAGACAAGGACCCTATGATGGATCAAACCACTCTTACACCTCAACAACTTCAATACAAAGTTAAACAAAACCACGATGCTCGAGAGTGTAGGTGTCGTCATCGTCTCCTTGCTCGTCAAATGCAAAATGAAAATAACAAAGAAAATCAACCTATGCCTTTGAAAAAAGCAATAGATGATCACCCTCTTCCTCCTGACCCACCACAAGATAGTATAGTCCAGCCCTCACAACAACATGAACAAATCCAACAGCCATAATTTTTGATACATCCTTCCTTAGAAATAACCCTTCATCCTCCCATCATAATCAATCTTGATGATGATGATGACACGGAGATTGCAAAAATACATGAAGTGCATAATGATCTAAATTATTTATTTTCATTTACCATGAACTTAAATGATAAATCTTCTCAACCAAGTGAAGAACCTGGTACATCTCCTAGTTACTCACTTGTAATTCTTCCTTTAGATAGTCAACCGCCCTCGCAATACAATGAACATGATTGGGAGGTGGATGAATTGTTAGATGGTTGACTTGCATTCACCTTACTAGCTTTTTATATTCATTTTCCCCTTTTTCCCCTTTTTCTTTTATATTCGTATCGTGTTCCCTCGTATTATGTGTTTGATGTTCTCTCTCTTTGTACACTTCTATTTGTACCTCTACTCTTCTATCTGTCGTAATTTTTCCTTTTTCAGTTTTTGTTTTTGTGTTTTCCTTTTGGGGATGACACAAAACATAGAGATTCCCTATGTCTCTTCCATGTTGACCCAAAAGGTCTCTGTCCTTTTTTCCTTTTTTCTTAATGTTTTCCTTTTAGGGATGATGCAAAGCATAGAGATGCCCTATGTCTCTTCCATGTTGACCCAAAAGGTCTCTTTCCTTTTTGCCTTTTTTTTGTGTTTTCCTTTTGGGGATGACACAAAGTATAGAGACACCCTATGTCTCTTCCATGTTGACCCAAAAGGTCCCTTTCCTTGTTGCTTTTTGTTTTGTGTTTTCCTTTTGGGCATGACACAAGGCATTGTGACAGAAATGTCTCCTTCATGTTGACCCAAAAGCATTTCATTTTCTTTCACCTTTTCATTTTCATTTCACTTGTGTTTTCCTTTTGGGGATGATGCAAAGTGTTGAGACTGTAATGTCTCTTCCATGTTGACCCAAAATAGACTTTGTGTTTCCTTTTATTTTCACTCTCTTTGTGTGTCATTCTTCCAGTTCTATGTGCTTTGGGAATGATGATAGTTTTGAGCTCTTTTCATAATAACATTGCAACAATGAACATACTGACCCCAAATCCATAGATCCCTTATGTGTTTGGTGTATTCCTTTATGGGGGGAAACCCTCCTTTTATTTTATTTTCTTTTCTTTTTCATTTACATAAAGTAACCTAACTTAGAAATATATGACTTGGCATAGGGGCTTTCCAAGATGGCTCTCATGTCTTGTTTTCTTTTTGTATTTTTCCTTTGCTACTTTAAAGTAATTGCTCACAAAATGGTGTACAACAATTCCTTTAAAGTGGGGGGCATACATTGGCATCATTTCATTTGCATTCTTGCATTTTGAGTGTAGCCTTGTTACTTTATACAATGCATTCGTCACTTTGTGGATGACAATGGGTGTGGTGTCTTTCATGAGTGTGATCTATCTTAGCATATTACATTCCTCTTAGTGGCCTGATGCGACACACTACATCCCATAAGTTGTGAATATTCTATTCTTTGATTGGTCCTCTCTTGGAGACATTAGACGCAATGTTCCCTAAGTGATAGACCTCAAATGAACCTAACAAGACTCCTTTGAACATCTTTTCCATTTTACACTTTTTCATTTGACATTTTTGCACTTTTTACATTTTGCATTTTTACAACCTTGCATAACAAAACTTGCATGCCTGTGGTACCTTTCTCTTCATTCATGAGTTCTAAGCATATGAAGCTTTGCTTATTTCATGAAGCACAAACCAAAATTTTCCTTTGTGGTATCTTTTTAAAGTTATTGGGAGGTATAAATTTAATATGGTTGAGCGGGAAGCCCATTTCAAAGCATGACTTTCCCCATAGCCACCTTTGTGTTTGTGAGTGCATACCAACTAGTGTATGTATTTTACCTTTTTGGGTCTTCTCACGCAATAGACCACCATGAGTTCAGTCACCCCAGAGTGAGTATGCATCCTCTTTTTTTAAACAATCAACCTAGATCTAATCCACAACGAGCTGGAAAGACGATCAAATCTTTCATTATTTTCCATCATAATGCATGTTCTTTTGTTCTTATGTTTGGTTTGCCATGAGATCTTGATCCTGGGGGCTTGATCATCTCTCTTGGTTATTGTTGTTTCATCTTACTGTATAAGAATGAATTTGCATCCCCTATGAAAATCCCCTTTTTTCCTTTATCCACCTTAGAAAACCAAGTTCAGAGGCTTAATTCCACCTAAGTCCACTATTGGCAGTCCACTTGGCACCTATTTTGAGCATCGGTGGAGGCATTTCTGTTGGGGACACTTGCGTGGTGTGCAAACATTCATACAACGTGCTTACGTCCCTGGTAGATTCCTGCACTTGAACCTATAGAGGCATTACACTTCTCATTGGTAGTGAAGTTGTAATGCCCCCTTTGGTCAACTGACCTGAATGTGGTTGTTTTCCTTCATTCTCTCTTCAAATTCACCCCTTCAACATTCAATCCAACTCTTCACAACTTCTTTTGAGCTATTGCACACTTCCAACTTCCATACTCACAATTTTGCATCCACTCTCACTCACTTCAAGAATTCAAGCATTCCATTGTAGCCAACGCTTCACTCCATCACTTTAGTAGAGCACATTTGGGACCACACCATTGCAATAGAGGCTTGAGTTCCTCTCATTTTGTCCCCCAAGCAGCCTTGGGTGCTCTCGATGGAGGTGATAAGCTTCCCTCTCCTCTCCTCTATCACTTGGTTGAGTAGCATAGTGCTGCTTTGTAGTGTTTGCATTCTCTTTATTACACTATTTCTTTATCTCATTCCCTTGACTGTCCATGGAGGTGGAAACACCTAAATGAGGGTTTGACTAAGGTAGGCCCCTATATAGCCACCCAACACTTTCCCTCTTTCTGTGTGTAGGTGTGCGTGCTTAGTGGAGGATCAGCTGGTGAATGAATTACTTGGTGAGATCCTTCTTATTCTTCTTACACTTGCATTCCTACTTTATAACATTAGAGAATACTTCATTTTTTTACTTGTGTCATTCTGGCCCTTTATTTGAGTAGCTAGGCCATTAGTCATTTTAGTAGGTTTAACCTTGTGTCTACTATTGTCTGGTCATGTGGATGACAACACACTTTAGAGATGCCAACGTGCTACGCTGTCATCCAAAGACCACGCTTCCATCCTTGGGCAGAGAGCTCCCTAAGGCATGGAGTTGAACCTAAGAACTGACTCACCTAGCCTCACCTTAAGACTTGGGATTGCAGAGTGACTGTAGGACCTCATAGTCCTCGTCATTCTCATCCTCATACCCTAAACATTGTACTTAGTTGAGGTAAGTTAGGGCAGCCTCTCACATCTTGACCCTCTGTGACCTGGGGTCTTGCATGCAGTGGTCTCCCTCTCTTACATTTTTGGTGAACCCAATGTGAAACAACATTTGTTCATCTGTCAGTGTTGAAGCTTCCCTTGGGTGCTTCATGATTGTTGTGTTCTTGAGAGTTGTGAAAGTTTATGAGTATCACAACCAAATCCACAACTTCCTAGAATATCATGAGGAGAAGTGTAAGACACTTCCCAATGGATAGGATGAAGGTCTTGCTTTGTCTCTATAGGCCTTTTCTCTAGTCCTGCCGTTAGTTTGGTTGTGTAGGAGTAGTTATTAAGGAATGAGATGGGATTCACTAATGAAACTGGTCACATTTGCACTCCTCTTGCATCTCCCACACCATCATCAGTGGATGAGCATGAGGCCATTGATATCCCTACAGAATATGTGTCTGCCCTTGCTAAAGGACTGGGCGACCTGGAAAACCATTTGGAAAGAAATATAAAGATGGCTAGAGCCACTCAGGTTATTAGTGAATTAAGACATATGATGGGTAAAGATCGAACATGCATCAAACTTCTAAGTAGTCTCCTCAATCTTGCCAAAGCATACGCTCCTTTGGGAAACCCTAGCTTTTCACAAGGAGTCACCTTCAAAGAGCATGAAGGATAGTTAGGGGTATCAATGCCTCCCACTTCCATTTACATAGCTGATGAGGTCCCTTCTATTAGTATCCCTTCCATCCTTGAGCAACCTGAAACTATCAAAGTGAATAAGGTCCTATTGGGCTTTAGCTTTACTCCTTCTGTCACCTATGGTGGTGGAGGTTTTGGTGGACTGGGTGGTAGAGGCTTTGGTAGTGGTGGTGGAGTCAGTTGTAGAGGTGGTGCTGGTGGAGGTGGCTTTGGTGGAGGTCATGGTGGTGGTGCCAACAGAGGCCCTACTAGCGGCGATGGATCTAGTAGTGGCTCTGGCGGAAGTCATACCGGTGGTGGTTCTAGAGGTGGACTTAGTGGTGGCTCTGGAGGAGGTTCCTTTGGACCTCTATCTTCTAACGACCCTATTATGAACACTTTGTTTCAGAATATGGGTAAGATGTAGAGCTAGTTAGTGAGCCTTTCCTAGGCATCTACCCAACCTATCTTCCATCCTTTCGTCTAACATAGCCCATTGTCGGTTGCCATCTTGAACACTCCCTTCCCTCAAGGAATGGAGATCCTTACATTTGAGAAGTTAGGTGGCAAAGGAGATCTGCAGACACATGTGTTTGCCTTTAATTCCCTTTGCACAAACTTCTTCCATACTGATACATTGATGCATAAACTATTCCCCCGATCTCTCAAGGACACAATACTCAAATGGTACTACTGTTCCTTGCTTGAAAATTCTATTTTCTCATTTGACCAACTTGTAAATCAATTCCTTAGACAATTCCAAGTGAACATTGGACTGAAGATGACCTTTTCGGATCTCATCCGATGTAAACAAGGAGATAATGAAAAGAGTACTGATTTCATAGTGTGTTATCAAGTGATCCTTTCACAAATCTTGTATCATCTACTCGATTCTATTGATCAGAAGGTGTTCATAGGAAACTTACAAAGGCCTTGGCAAGAGAAGTTTCCTTGATGAAATACCCTTCTTTTGCACATTTGTGTGTAGCTTTGCGAGAGTACCAACAAACAATTGCTTAGTTTGGGGGATCCTCTTCGTGTTCTTGTTCTGAGGGAAAATACATCATATCAATCTCTAGGAAAGGTAAATCCATTACAAATGTAGTAGCTGTTGTTTATGACAACGGCCCCAAACACAACCAGAAGTTCATGAAGTTGTCAAAATCTTATACTTCCATCTTACAAAAGTTGTTGAAGGATAAGATCATAACTTTACCAACCTCTAAGCCTGTTAAGGAACCCTACCCTAATTGGTATGATGGGAGAAATTACTATTAGTACCATCATGTTAATGGACATGATACTGAATGATGTATGCAGTTGTGTCATGAGATACATGAATACATTGAGGATGGTACCATTCGTCTCGATGGGAATAAGCATAACACTAACAAATTAGTTGCGAAGGAAAATAGTGAATTGTAGATATACACGAACCTGTTTCTGTCGCACTCTACTAACATGATTATTGATCCCACTGATTCTATCACCCAACTCAAGGCCTATGTTAATATGGTCATGATAACTCCCACTATTCCACCTGCACTTAGTTTTCTAGATGTTACATTTACATCACATGATTTTCCCTTAAACAACAAACCTTCACCTCTCTACATTCCCGCTTGTGTCAATGGTAACATTGTGATAGGAGTCTTGATTGACCTTGTGAGCCATGTTTATTTTATTACTAAAGATACATTGGTATTAAATTCAATAAAAAAGGAGAAATATGAAGAAACAAAATCTACCATCCGTACGCATGATGGTATGAGTCTTAAACCCTATGGCTTGATTACTTTGTCCATCCTCGTTGGACCTAGGGATGTTGACATAGTCTTCAATGTTATCCCAGAGTTGAATCTATTCAAAGTGAAGCTAGGCATTCCCTAGTTAGCTTCCATGAATGGGGTCACCTCCGTTATCCACAAAAGTTTAAATTTTTCCCACAAGGGTGTTGTGCATGTGGTGCATGACACCAGATATCAATCCTTGATATCTTGTGGTGGATATTCATTGGATCACTTCTGGCCTTCCCCGGTTGGTCCACAAGAGAAGGGGAAGTCCACACCGACTCCTTCCCCTTCCCTTAAAGGGAAGGATAAGGCTAGACCGATCACTCCCTCTTCTTCGAAGAAAGAGGAGAAGCCCATGCCAGCTCCCTCTCCTTCTCACAAAGGTAAAGAAAAGGTGACTTTTTCCTAGACTGTTCTGTCCTCTCCCCTTTCCTAGGAAGAGTACTAGATGAGAAAAACCGATGGCTACCCACTAAGTCCAATGATCCCTCCTTGGTGTAGGCCCAAGATTAGGATCGTAGAGCTCCCTAATGAATATCCTTGATCATGGTACTATTTAAACAACAAAAAGAAAGGTTCTCATAGAGAATTTGATCTACAATCTCCCACCGCTCATGCTCCTAAGGTAGTGAGCGGAAAGAGGCCCATTACCAAGGTTCTTGAGTCGACTCCTCCTGTTGATCCTCAACCTACTCCCCTTGCTCCCATGTAGGAACTTGTTCCTTTGCTTGAAAAAACCATAGTGGAAATTCCTATGGTTGAGAAAGAACCTCTTGTCCCTTTGTAAACTCCAGCCTCTAAGTCTAGAAGCTGTAGAAAATTCCTTGTACGTGAATGCAAGCGCTGATGAAAGGCTCTCCTGGTTGAGCAGGCCGCCTCACAAAGAAAGGAGGAAGGAATGACTGCTCTTGTTTTAGGACCTCCTACAACATCTCCTTCCTCCCTTCCTTCTGCTTCTCTCCAGTCTGGTTCGCTCGTGACTTCCATTGCGAGTATGAATGTGCCTAACCCTAAATGGGTGTAGGTATTCATCACTCCTTCGGTGGAGCTGCCTTTGCTAATGTCGGTTTTGGATATTTATCCATTCCCAAAGCTAGTGGATATGGTTAACACTTCAGTTGTATCTGCTATAGTTCTTTCTTCCTCTTCCTCTGCACCCCTAGCTTTGTCTGTGGGGAGTTCATCTCCTCCAACAAAGAAAGAGGTAGAGGGTGGTCCTTCTAGTGACGAAGGATGTAAGAGGAGCCCACCTTCTTCAGAAGGTGGTCCTGTGCTAACTTGTTCTGTCCTTGTGACAAAACTAGTCCTGACTTCTCTTGAGTTTGTCACTACTCCCGAGTCATTTAGTGAGAGCTTTGTGGTGGACCTCAAGCACAACCTATCCCATCCACTGAAGTAGGACATGGCACTCCTATGGGGTGCATGTTTAACTCCATGGATGAGGTTCTGGACCTGTTGGTGATCTTCACAAAATTCCTAACTTTGACTCCACAGGAGCTCGGTGGAGAGGACCTTGAGGGGCCCTCTTTGTTGGCCCTTGTTGCGGGAGGACCAGATGCTCCTCTTAACATCCCACTATTGTAGGCTTGTCCTCCTTCCCCTTATGAGGATTTAGATTGGGACACAGATCACCTCTTAGCCGATCATTGTTAGGAGGAGGTCCTTTCTTGATCTTATGTGTGTGTGTGTATTTTGTGATGTGTTCCCCCATTCTTGCGCTATGTGTTCTTGGTTGACTCTCATCACCCCCATTGGTGCTTGGATAAAAGCGTGGTTTTTATGTCATAAACCTTCTTCTATTTGTATCATCATTCTTCCATGTTTGTGCTTGATTTTTCATTAAATTGGGGATGATGCAAAGTGTTGGGGGAATTTAGGCTTCCCTTCCATGTTGACCCAATTTTTTATTTTTACTTTGTTTTCCATGCATTCTTCTTGATTTGGTTGGGGATTGATGATCTTTCACATTGCATTGTGGTCACCTATTATTATATGAGCTCAGACAGATCTTATCCCACTAAACCAGATCCCCATGTGCCCTTTGTTTACATTTTTCTTTCTCTTTTGCTTTGTATTTATCTTTCTCTCTTATTTGCTTGTGCTATCCCTTTTATGTGTGACAACACTTCTTCAATATTTCAATTTTCAAAAAATGAATTCGTTACCAATGAATCTTTTCTTGAAAGTCTTTGCAATTTTTTCCTTAGAATCACATTCTCAACATGGAACCATAACGAAACATGTTTCCTTCATCACGGGTTCATAAGGAAAGGACTTGAAGACCTTCCTCTGAAGTGGGAACAACTTTTATTTCCCCTCGCATGGTGGCATATCCTTCCTTTCAAATTCCTTGATGAAGTGAAAATATTTTGAAATGATTCCTTGATGATGAATCACTCTATGAAGAATAGCTACTTTTGAATTGTGTGTCCCTTGAGTGGACCCCCCTTTTCCTCATGGTGGGTTCCCAAGGGAACCTTCTTTCAAAGCCTTTATTTTGAATGGAATTCTTTTCACGTCTAGGTTGAGGGAAGCCTGACTAGACCTTAACTTTCAGACAATGCATCCCTTGAGTGGACCCCTCTCCTTTTGAAGGGTTCCCGAGGGTTCCCTTTGAAAATTTTACTTATCGATGGTCTACGTGATTGTCCTCTTATTTGCCTACATGACCACTTTTGACATGCTCTATCTGTGGGTAGACATGTCATCGCTTCTTGACTTTACAGAGTCTGCTTTCTCAGGTTTCCTCCATGTGATAGATCTTGGGGGATACCTTCTTGCAAGATTGAGAACTTGTAAGGTGATTTCCTTTGAGCTTCCTCCATGTGAGAGATATTGGGGGTGGTTTCCATGCAGGACTGAGAGCCTGTAGGGTGCTTCTTTGGGTATTCTTCATGCTTGAGCTTGTGGAGAATACCTTTCCTATAAGACTGAGAGCCTATAGGGTGCTTCTCTTGGTATTATTCATGCTTGAGTTCATGGAGAATACCTTCCCTATGGGACTGAAAGCCTATACAAAAAATTCTCAGGGCTTCCTTCATACGAGAGATCTTGGGGGTTGCCTCCTTGTAAGTCTGCGGGCCTAGAAGATGCTTTGTTTTTCCAACTTTATGGTTTCGAGCAGCTATGGACTCCTTTTTTCTTTTCCTGCACCTTTAGGTATGCTAGACTGAGTACTACTTCCTTGATGGTTCAGGTATACATTTCTAACCTTATAATCTTCTTGATCTACTTTACCAAGCACTCATTAATATTTTTGCTCACTAAAGTGGGGGAAAAATGTATAAGAATTAATTTACATCCCCTATGCAAATCACTTTTTTCCTTTATCCACCTTAGAAAACCAAGTTCAAAGGCTTAATTCCACCTAATCCTGCTGTTGGTAGTCCACTTGGCACCTATTTTGAGTGTTAATGGAGGCGTTTCTATCAGGGATGCCCACATGGTGCACAAATGTCCACGTGACATACTTACATCCCTCCAAGATTCCTGCAGTTGAACTTGCAAAGGCGTTACACTTCTCATTGGCAGTGAAGTTGTAATGCCCCCTTCAACCAACCAACCTGAATATGGCCGTTTTCCTTCATTCTCTCTTCAAATTCACCCCTTCAACATTCAATCCAACTCTTCACAACTTCTTCTGAGCTATTGTACACTTCCAACTTCCATACTCACACTTTTGCATCCACTCTCACTCACTTCAAGCATTCAAGCATTACATTGCAACCAAAGCTTCACTCCGTCACTTCAGTAGAGCACGTTTGGGACCACACCATTGCAAAAGAGGCTTGAGTTCCTCTCATTTCTCCCCCAAGCAGCCTCGAGTGCTCTTGGAAGAGGTGGTAAGCTTCCCTCTCCTCTCCTCTATCACTTGGTTGAGTAGCATAGTGCTGCTTTGTAGTGTTTGCATTCTCTTTATTACACTATTTCTTTATCTTGTTCCCTTGGCTGTCCATGGAGGTGGAAACACCTAAATGGGGGTTTGACTGAGGTAGGCCCCCATATAGTTGGTGTGCGTGCTTTGTGGAGGATTAGCTAGTGAACAAATTCCTTGGTGAGATCCTTCTTATTCTTCTTACACTTGCATTTATGCTTTATAACATTAGAGAATACTTCATTTGTTTACTTGTGTTATTTTGGCCCCTAAGTTGAGTAGCTGGACCGTTAGTCATTTTAGCAGGTTTAACCTTGTCTCTACTATTGTTTGGCTATACAGATGACAATGCACTTTAGAGATGCCAACGCGTTGCGATTTTTCCAAAGACTACGCTTCCATCCTTGGGTAGAGAGCTCCCTGAGGCGCAAAGTTGAACCTAAAAACTAACTCGCCTAGCCCCACCTTAAAAATCAAGATTGCTGAGTGACTGTAGGACCTCATAGTCCTTTTCATTCTCATCCTCATACCCTAAACATTGTATTTAGCTGAGGTAAGTTAGGGCAGCCTCTTGCATCTTGACCCTCCATGACCTGGGGTCTTGCACATGGTGGTCCCCCTCTCTTACACTTACCAACATAAGTACATTGGGATCCCTCTTGATGTGCATGTTGGGCTACTTTAGTGAGTTTGAAGAAAGTTCACCCTCTCACTAAAGTGGGGGCTTAATGTGTTATCAAAAAATGTATAGTTGACATTTTTATGCTCACTTGAGTCTTTCTAATGGGCTTTGTCTTGATTTTTTCTAGGTATAATGTTGTAATGTCATCAAAACATTCACATTAGGGCCTAAAAATTCAAATTATGATGTCTTGTGAGGTGTTGTGAAGTGTTGTAAAACATTTCTACACTTTTCTAGATTCTATTCATTACAATTCACCTAAAAATCACCTTTTTATCACTTATTAAGTCCTATTTTGAAGTGTTGTAAAGTCTTGTAACAAGATTTCACGCTTTTCTAGACTTAATTTCACTAATTCATCCCTTTCTCATGTCTAAATGACCCCTTAATACACTTTTCGACCATTTTCAAGTGTGTTGTTAAGGATATTCCCGTTGGACAACTTTTAATGTCTCAAAATTCTTGACATCCACTTAATTTGCTTAAGTGGGACCAAGTTGCCCATAGGGGTGACTTAGTCCTTTTTGGCACAAAACTCAAAATGATTTTAAATTTCTAGCGGGATTTTGTCCTCTAACCCTTGAGGTCAGCCTTTGATGTGTTACTTTCAAGAAATTTTAGTAAAACAAAGTATAAATAAGGGTTTTTCACCTCATTTTACATCTCCTATCTCCTACAATCATCTATCTCCAAATCACATACAATCTCTTGCACTCATTGAGAATTCAAGCAAACCCAACATTATCAAGTCAAGCTATTGGAGTTCGTCATTGCACATCTTCAAATTTGAGCATCAATGGTGTGGTAAGTTTATGACATTTGCATTTGCATGTTATCTATTTATCACTCTTTCCATCTCATTTCATTGTTTAGGGTTTGATTACCAAAGTGGGGTTTGACCAACGCAAACCCCTATTCTCTAACCCTCAACCATTTTTCCCCTTTTGCATGTGACCTTTGTATGTAGATTTATTAAGCATTAGGTGTTGAAAAGTGATCAAAAAGTGTACAAAGTCAACCAAGTCAACATCACCTTATTTCAAGCTTGGAGAGACTTTTTGCCCTATTTTCTGCAGAATCAAGTACAAACACCTACCAGAAAAGGAAGTGTAGACTTGAGACTACAAGATTCTCTCCTAAATTTCCTGAGATCTATAGGAGGACTAAGTCACCACTAGGGGTGAATTAGTCCCGTTTCTGGGCCTCAAAACTGATTTTGACATTTCTGGATACCCATTTGATAGCTTCCCATTTTGGCTAAGTTTCTTGAAATTGGGACTAAGTCGCCCAGACTAGCCTAAGTGTCCCAATCAACATCCTAGTAAAATTTTTAGGATTCTAGAATCTTCCAACATCAAAATTCTGATTCCAGTTGCACCTCTTTCATTCTGTTCTGTTATTTCAGTATTTAGTTACATTCTTAGGATTTTTTGCATATCACATTATGTTTTCTAGCACCTCACATTTTCATAGTTTTGCATCATTAGATCACTTAAATTTTAGATCAGAGCATTAGGAAATCTTAATTAGGCATAATACATCTCATTAACCTTAGTCTTGAGTGTAAACCCTTGCATTTTTCCCCCCATCCAATCCCCTTTCTCCTTTTAGGTGAAAAACCCTAGGAGGATTGAAGCATTGTGAGGGGTCAAACCAAAATCATCGTTTGCAGGTCCTATAATAGGTGATATCACAACCACATTAGTTGAAACTTAAAATATGGATTATTTGTGACCCCTACTAAGGTAGCTAAAAGTTTGATAAGATAGTGATCTGAACCCCTCCACTCCAAATCTGAGAGTTATAAGCCTAGTTGTTTCTAGACCAATAACTAGACACCAAAAACCTGTCTAGTCTTTTCGAGATAGAGTAATTACCAAATATTCTATTACTCTAGGTGTAAAAGCCATTAATAGGCTTTATCTCCACCAAATTCATGGATAATATATTATCTCTAAGAAGTATGGAAGAAGGCTCTAGTATTTCTATACCCTCCCTCTTTTCCTCCAAACTAGAAATAGAATTAAGGCCCTCAACCAAGATCCAAGGGTAAAAATGAGCTAAGGATTGAATGTACCAAATATGATACTAGATTCGAGTTTTACCAAGAAATTTGTTCAGGGCATAGACATTAGAGAACAAGATAGTCTCTTTGGTCTCCAAGCTATAAGCAACCATTGAGATTGAAGATCTAGAGGAGAGCTACCACAAAGGAGTAATATTCAATGGATTCCATAAGAAAGCTACACACCTTACATTTCCTTGAGCACCAATACATTGATAATGACATCTCCAACATAATTTGGAGGCCATATTGTACATAGTGTCCATTGATAACTTTGTCTTCTAAATAAATATAATATCTAGCAAGTGAGCTCTAACCAACTATTGAATAACTTTTTGTCTAGGGACACTATTCAAGCCCGTTACATTCCAAGAGAGGAAAATCATTTCTAAAAATTGGATAAGTGTGAGTCAATGGTTTTAATTGACCCAAATTATATTAACAACTCCCCTATTGATTTAATTTTATCTCGATCCTTCTTCCATCCCACCTTGGAAGATTTCTTTATGGAACCCTTTAATATTTTTTACTACAATCCTAAAGTAGGTGAGGATATACTTTCCTTCCCTATATCAAGATTCCTCTTCTCTAATAGGGGTGCAATCATAACTAATACCAATACATCTACCCTCTTATTATTTTCAATTGATTCTAGAGCACAAGAAGCCATAAGATCTAGATATGTATCCATCTAAGCAACAAGAAGCCCAACTTGTTGAATTTCCTAATTATCATCCACTCTAGGTCCCTCATGGTTCATCCTCAAGTTTCCAAATTCAATATAGAACCCTTCTAGATTCCCCTCTTGCTGGTCCAAATAATCCAATACATAAAATGCTTAAAAATCCCATAATCCTCATTAGATGCATAGGACAATTGAGAGGGTGGGGGTGAATCAATTGTATACTTAAAAAATTTCAGACCCTCAATATATTTTCAAACCCTGATCAACCATTAAAGCCTTAACATACATTAACATAATGTAAACATGTAAAGTAGTAATGAAAACACACCAAACACATAAGAAAACAAATTTATGTGGAAAACCCAAGAAGGGAAAAACCACGGTGAGAATTAGCTCACTAATATATGAATTGCAACACTGAATACAATAAGGCTCACTGCCAAGGGCTCCCTACTAGTGGCTTACTACCAAAGGAATAACTATCTAGAAGAAATAAGGATAGAAGAAGGGGTGTCTCACTACCAATTTTTAATGCTATCAATGAATCTCTCATATGTTGAAGGTATAGTTCCATTGAAGTAGAAACAACTCATCAAACATATTGAAATGTAGACACCTTTTTCTCACTACATGTGGAAGTCATATGAATTAACGCTTGCACTAATATCATCACACTTGATCACATTCACATCTTTCACATCAAAAAATTTGCACTTAATCTACACAACAATTATCTTTGCATTTATACCCTCCATGACCTAAAACAATCTCAATTAGGTCGATCTAAAGGAAACACATACACCTCAATTGGGAAACATCAAATAGGTTGGCACTAAACACTAACACGATGGAAAGAAGTGGAGGAAGAACACACCGCTACTTAGTTGGGACCCAAATCTACATCAAAACACTTCTCAAACAATAATTATCCTCTACAATTAGTGCTAGCACACCAAGTCGACCAAACCTGCACTAACACTAATAAATGACCACAAGAATGCATTTCTAGGGATAGAAACATCTCACGGACCACATGACAACACTTAAAAACATCTCAAAATATTCCACATCATTAGAATATTCACCACAACTACTACAACCACCTGAAATTCAAGAAATCCTTCATTCTGTGCAACCAGACATATTGGAACAACCATCCAACACACTAGACAACTTTACAAAACAACTCAACACCTAAAAATTCAAGGGAAGGTATATATAAATGATATAAGCACATTCCCAGATCTACAACACTAGAACTTCACTATAGAGAAATATAGAGCAATCTCATTTCTCCCATACACCATATTTCACCAGACAAACATACTATCAAGCACATCTTCCAATTTAGTACGATATTGATAAAGAGGATAAAAAAGATGCAAGGTCAATGATTTTAAATTCCTATTGACTCTCCTGAAGGTGTTATAACCCTATCTTGCAATATTTCTTCAAAATTTCCTCTCTAGGCTCAAACCCTTAATAATGTCCTAATTGGGTATTTATAGCATCTACACTCACTCTTTGCTTTCTTAGGCTCCTAAACACTTCAACACAATTCCTCTGAGTCTTATCAAACCCTACTTTGCTATGGTTAATGCAAAACATGTTTCACTAAACCCTCAAGAAACTAGGGTTTTTGATAGTCCTAAGGAAAATGCACACAAAAAGAACTTAATAAATCACACAAATGATTGAATTAGGACTTATCCTTTGGTGGAAACTTGCACAATGGCCTATAGAAGGTTTTTACCAAATTTCATCAATTTTTGCTAGCTTAATCAAAAGATATGAATTTTTAAAACTTGTTGGAAACCCTAGCCTGTAACATGATAGTAATGGAATTTTTGTTGTAACTCATTGAAAAAAAATGAAATCACTCCAAACTAGATGCATTGGATTCTACAGACAAAACAAAAACTTTACAACCAATTCCAGGCTTGCCACTGATTTGTACAAGGCCGTACAAAGCTGATTTTAGACTGTATTTTCATAAAAAAAGTCAAAATAATGGAAAATAGGGTATTATTGTGAAAAATATCTTCCATAGCTTCCTAGAGCCTTATAATTCATTGTTTTGATGTGAATGAACTATCAAGAATAATTACACTTGAAATTACATGCTTTTCCATCGAAAACCTAAAGTCCTAATGTCCTTTTTTGCACTTAAACTTTCAAAATATGCACTTTTTAACCTAGGTATGATAGCAAAAGATGAAAAGATACCTTACAAGGTCATCCATGGTATTATAAGACCTTATTAGAGTCAACCAACCAAAAAAAAGAGCTGAGGAACAAACCCCAACTCTCCACAAGCCAAAAATCACCTAGAAAATCTAAATTTGCATTTTAGTAAGAAAAAAAAATAAAAATTCTTAGGCCTATTTACACAACCCAAACCATTGAAAATAACCCCAATGGATCCCATAATACCTAAAATAAAATAGATAAGACTCCTAACATCAAAATGAGTACAAAAACAACACTAAGGTGATGCTCCTGCATCATACTCCCAAGGGAAAAAAGAATGAAACTTAGGTTCCACTTGAGAGAAGGTCTACAACTATCCTCCCATGCTTGATGATTTATGATTCTATCATCCATGTGGCATCCTCATATGGAAGGTTGTTTCACTTGACCAAATACTGAAAGTATTGCTTTCCCCTTGTCTTTTTGTTCTCTTTGGTGTCAAGAATGCACTCTAATTTTGTTGGCTTGGTGTGTTGTAGGTATGCTATCCAATCAAAATATGACATATTCTGTATACCTAATCCTTCATCAGCAATGACATCCCCTTTGTAAGGGTATAAGTCAACAACATTGAAAATTGGTGATATGCCTACTCCACTAGGCAATTATATCTCATAGGCATTATTGACAAACTTCTTAACAACCTTATAAGGAAAGAAGATTTAAGCTTTTGGATTTGACTGTGTCAATTTTTTTGTCGACGTTTCGGATCACACTCAGTGATCCATTATCAGGAAGAGGAAAAATTGAGATAAGATTGCAGAACAAGTCTTAATAAAGGGTGAGATGGAGGAGGAAGGAGAGAGAAGAGACTTACAAAACAATAAAATAATAATGCCAAGGAAAGAAAAAATAAATAAGTAAAATCCAATCTTAGAATTAAATAAATAGAAAGCTAGCGAAAGTAACAAAGACGAAGAAGTGTCAAAGGACAAAAAGAAGAAGGGAGAAAATGAATAAATTAAATTAAATACTAGAGAAACAAGAGATGAATAAGGTGAAAAAGGACAAAAAACTAGAACTAGTAAAAAATCAAAATCAAAATAAAAGGTCAAAGGATAGAAAGGAAACAAAAAGACCAATAATAATAATAATAATTGATGTAACAATTTAAAGATAACAAGAAAGCAAAAGATATTAGAGATAAAAAACATGAGACTAGAATGAATTTAAAATCAAACCATAAGGCAATAAAAGAGAGAAAAGGAAATAATTGAGACGAGACAAGAGATGAACTAAAACAAACTAAAATGGATGAAACAAGTAAGGTGCAAGAGTGAAAAAATAGATAAATAAAAATGAATAAATGAATGAAAAGATAAGTGAAAAAAATAAAAAATAAAAAAAATAAAAAAATAATGAATTAAAAGAATGATAAATTAAAAATAAATAAATAAATATAGGGTAAAAGAAAGAGCACTGTTAAGAAGACAGGAATAAAAGAATGATAAATTAAAAATAACTAAATAAGGAACTATCTTCATCTTCTTAATATGTGCTAAAAATAACCTTATAAGGAACTATCTTCTTCATCTTCAACTTGGTATACTCACCTTTGGAAAACATTTTCTTCCTAATATGTGCTAAGAAAAGATCTCCAACATTGAAAATAACCTCCCTTTTTTCAAATTTTCCTTTTGCATGTACTTTTCTACACTTGTTTGGAGCTATTATTTCACTTGTTGATGTATCTCTTGCATGGAAATAGAAAATTGTTCACTCTCTACACTTTTCTTCTCCATACGACTGAGGTCTCTTAGTTCAAACTCTCCTCTTGGTTGCATGCCATAGACCACTTGAAATGGACTCTTTCCAATGCTCCTATTCACTAAGTCATTATAAGAAAAATCTTCTTGGGGTAACACAAGATCCCATTGTTTAGGATGATCCTTGGAAAGGAATATCAGTAGGTTGCCTAAGCTCCTATTGACCACCTCAGTTTGGCCATTAGTCTGAGGGTGGTAGGATGAGCTAAAACTAAGATTTGTACCAAGCTTTCTCTACAATGTTCTCCAAAAGTGTCCTATAAACTTACTATCTCTATCAGAGACTATGCTCAATGGAAATCCATGAAGTCTAACAACATCCTTGAAGAAAAAACCTACCACATATGAAGCATCACTTTTACTTTTTCTAGGGATGAAGTGGGCCATCTTGGAAAACCTATCAACAACTACATAAACTGAATCAAAATTCCTTTGAGTCTTTGGCAACCCCATAACAAAGTGCATATTGATGGATTCCTAAGGCTTATTGGGAATGGGTAAAGGCTGGTATAGTCCTACATTGGTGCTGCTACCTTTTTCTTTTTGACATATGGTACATCTCTCCACAAATCTTCTTACATCTGTTTGCATCCTTGGCCACAAGTAGTTCCTTCTTAGTTGTTCTAATGTCTTGTCAAGCCCAAAATGACTTTCCATACTCCCACAATGCTTCTCCTTGATGAGATTTTCCCTCATAGAACATTTTGGCACACAAAGTTGTGCTCCCTTAAACAAAAAACCATATTGTATAAGATAATCTAGCCACCTCTCTCTATTAGTGCTAATTGGCTGCTTGCAAACTTTGTAACTTCTTTGAAATCCTCATCATCCTCTTACATCTCCTTGAGTGATTCAATCCCAACACTTTTTAACTTAATTTCTTGTAGCATTACTGCCCTTCTACTTAAAGAATTATCCACCTTGTTACTCTACCCCTTCTTGCATTTGATTATGAAGGTGAAATTTTTTAAGTACTAAACTGACTTAATGTGTCTTTGACTGAGTTTTTCTTGGCTATTTATGAATTGAAGTGAATGGTTGTATGTATATACCAAAAAATATTTAGGTAGAAAGTAATGTCTCCATTTATTGTGATTGAACCATTTCATACATCTCCAAGTCATATGATGTGTAATTCTTTGCATCATTCAATTTTTCACTAAAATATGCTATTGGTTTATTGTCTTGGCTTAAAACTGCCCCTATTGTATGTCCAATAGCATCACATTATATTGGTAAGACTTTGTTAAAGTCAGGTAAAATAAAGATAGGCTACTTAGTCACTCTCTCTTTTAGATATTTGAAACTCTTATCAGCTTGTTTAGTCCATACAAACTTCCCTTTCTTATCCCCTTTAATAGTGTCTACGATACGTGCACACATATGACTAAAATTTCTAATAAATTTCTATAAAATATTGCAAGACCATGGAAACTTCTTACCTCTATGAATGATCTAGGTATAGGCAACTCCAATATTTCCTTCACTTTTCTTGGATCCATCTTCAACATCCCCTTTGAAACCACAAAACCAAAGTACAACAATTCTATCTTCATGAACTCACACTTTTAAAAATTGATCGTCAATTTTTCCTCTTGTAGCCTTCTCAACACCAAATTTAAGTGGTGAAAATTTTCTTCCTTGTTAGCAGTGAAGATCGAGATGTCATCGAGGTAAAAAAACAACAAAATTACCAATGTATGGCTTGAGGACCTCATTCATGAGACTCATGAAGGTGCTAGGTGAATTAGAAAGGCCAAATGGCATAACAATACACTCATATAAGCCCTCATTAGTTTTGAACATTATTTCTGGCTCATCTCCTTGTTCGATCCTTATTTTGTGGTATCCACTTTTGAGATCTATCTTTGTAAAGTAACTTGCCAAACACAAACAATCCATTAATTCATCTATTCTTGGAAGTGGAAACCTATATATGATTATTATTATTTCTTATTTCCCTATTATTAGTACACATCCTCCACTCACCTCCTTTCTTAGGTGCAAAAATAAAGGCTCTCCCTGATTAACCCTTTGTCAAGCAACTCTTGTACTTGTTTTATGATTTCTTCATTTTTTTTGAGGTGTCATCTTATAGGCTACTTTGTTTGGTGGAATATACCCTAGTATAAAGTATATATGGTGACTAATATATCTCATTGGAGTAAAGGAATTAGGAAGTTCATCAACAACAATATTTGCATAACCCTTCAACATGTCTTGAATTTCCTAAGGCAACTCATTAATTCTTTCTACTATTATGACAGTCCTAGGTCTAATCATCACTAAAAAACCTATATCTTCCTCTTCCATTGTATTTAGAAAATCTTTTTCACCCAATAGCATCACACTTGATCCCACCTTTTGGTCTTTATCTTCCTCCAAAGGTGCTAAGGTGTAGGTAACTCCATCCTTCTCTAAAACATAGAAATTCTTCCTACCATCATGCATTGCTTTTTTTTCATATTGCTAAGGCCTACTAAATAACACATGACATACATCCATAGGGATGATATCACATAATACTTTGCCTTTATACCTTTTTGTATAGAAGCGAATTTGCACCCCTTGTGTAAATTCACCTTTTGCATCCCCTCAACTCAAAAAATCAAACCCGAAGGTGAAATTCCACATCACCCACCTACCTTCCATCCACTTGGTTTTTTTCTTGTGTGTCGATGGGGGAATATTTATTGAGGACAAGAGCATGCTGTGTGAATGTCTGCACGATGCACTGTCATCCCTAACAGATTCTTGCCTTTGGTGTTTGTAGGGACATTACTCTCTCCGTTGGGCAAAAAGCGTAATGCCTCTATGTCAACCAACTGACCCAAAAATGGATCCTTCTCTCAAATTTTGATCTTGAAATTCCTATCATCCTTATTCATTCTATCTTCTATGATCTTGGGAGCATTCTACTTGATCTTCTTAACAATTCTAGAAATTTCCACAACTCCATTGAGCATTGCATCGACTTGTTACTCCATCAACTTCATCTCCATATGTGTTGTGCTACCATAGAAGCTATGAGTTTGGATTCTTGTGAGACCTCCCTTCATCATTTCTGCAATCGTGTCAACTTTTCCAAGCTCATTACCTTGCATTCTCCCTTCATTGGCCTTGAGAGACTTTGGGCAGAGGTGGTATCACTTCACTCTCCTTTTACTATTGTGGTTTGATAGAGTAGCATTTTATCTTTTGTAGTGTTCAATACTCTCCTTTCTATTTCCTTTTTCATATTTTCTACTTCATGGATTCTCTAGCTATCCGTGGAGGTGGGAACACCAAAGTAGGGGTTTGATTAAGGCAAACCCCTATACAACCCAACATTTTTTTGTCTCTTGGCTGTGTGTAGGTGAACATGTACATGGAGCTCATTGGTGAACTAGAGCTTTAGTGAGTTGATATTCATCACCCTTATCTTCATCTACCTTCTTTATCATTTATGTACCTATTTTTTTGTATTTCATTATTTTATTTATTTTGTTGAAATTAGTTAGCTAGATAGTTAGTAGGCTTTCTTGCTTTCCACACTGTATTTCATGTTTTCTGGTTGTACAGATTCCAACACTCCAAAGAGATGCTAGTGTGCCACACTGTCATCCCATACTTGCGTTGCCATCCTTGGATAGTGTTTTTTGAGGTATAGTTTAGACTCCAATAACTGGATTGTCTAGCTTCATTTAGACTTTCGTATCTATAGAGTGACAAAAGAACTTGAGAGTGCTCTTAATTCTTGATTCTTGACTTGAACACCCAGTAGCTTGAGGTAAGATAGGGAATCCCTCTGCTCTTATCTCTCCATAACCTAGAGCCTTGGTGTGTTTGGTCCCCCTACCTTACATTTTTGGTGAACCTGACGTGAACAACATCTATCCATTTGTTTGTGTTGAGACCTTTTCCTCTGTTCTCGGTGATTGTTGTAAACCTGAGTGTTGTGGAGGTTTATGAGCATCACAACCTAGTCCATGAATTTTGGGTGTGTTGTTAGGAGAAGTGTGTGACACCTATCGATGGAAAATATGAAGGTCACTTCTAGTTTCACCTCCAATTTTTCCACTGGTCTGGATACTAACTTTATGATTGGTTTTCCTATAGGTTTTACTGACAAGATGGGTTTCATAGATGAGACCATTCATGCTCCTATCCCTCCAACATCCCCTATGGCTTCATCCATGGATGAAGATGATCTTGTGCATATCCCTATGGAAAACCTTTTGGCGTTGGATAAAAAATTGTCAAACTTTGCAAATCATTTAGAGAGAGCACCAATATGGTGAGAGCTGCTAGGCTTGCTAGTGAGGTGAGATATCTATTAGGGAAGGATTATAAAGGAATAGAGTTCTTACGTGGCCTTACCGATCTAACCAAAGCTTATATCGCCTCGTATAAGACTAGATCAGGTACCACCCGAGGGGAGGTGCTCGATGCCTATGGGAAATAAATAGGCATCCCAATGCCTACCATGTCTATATGTATGGCTAAAATAGGTCCTTTGATTAGTGTTTCCTCTACTTCCCAAAATCCCCCTTCCATCAAGGTGAGTAGAATACCCCTTGGATTTAGCTTCATCCCTCCTACTACCCTTGGTGGTGGTGGCTCTGATGGGATGAGTGGTGGTAGCCTTGGTAGCGAAGGTGACACTGGTGGAAGTGGATGTGGTGGGGGCTATGGTGGTGGATTTGGTAGTAGAGGTGGCTTCGGTAGAGGTCCTACTAGTGGTGGTGGCTCTAGAGGTTTCTCCGAAGGTGGTTCTGGTGGCGGTGGTTCTAGAGGTTCCACTAGGCCTTTGTCATCCTCTGATCTTATTCTAAATTCTCTTCTTCAGAACATGGGTTGGATGCAAAACTAGTTGGTGAGCCTTTCCCAGGCCTCCGCCCAACCTATTCTTTAACCTTTCTTATAAAATATCCCATTTTTGGTGGAGATTTTGAGTACTCCTTTCCCTTAGGGAATGGAGATTCCTAAGTTTGAAAAGTATGGTGGTAAAGGGGATCTATAAATGCATGTGTCAACTTTCAACACCATGTGTATAGATTTATTTTATCATGATGCTTTGATGGTGAAACTCTTCCCCCCTTGACATTCCGCCCTTGTAGGCTTGTCCACCTTCCTCGTATATTGATCTAGATTTGGAGGTTGATGACCTCTTGGTTGATGAGTGTTAGGGAGGAACCTCTTCTTTACCTTTAGATTAGATGTGTGTGTGTTGTGTTATGTTCCCTTGTGCTTGTGTTGTGTGTTCCCAGATGACCCTTTTCACCCTCATAGGTGCTTGGATATAGGAGCGATTATGTATCATAAAACTTCCTCTATTTGTGGCATCATTCTTCCTCTGTAATGTGTATTGTTTTTTTAAAAATTGGGGATGATGCAAAGTGTTGGGGGAATTTAAGCTTCCCTTCCATGTTGACCCAATTTTTTAATTTTTATTGTGTCTTCTTGTGCAT
Source organism: Sequoia sempervirens (assembly GCA_007258455.2). Lineage (NCBI taxonomy): Eukaryota > Viridiplantae > Streptophyta > Pinopsida > Cupressales > Cupressaceae > Sequoia > Sequoia sempervirens. Next base: position 212,256,458 of record VDFB02058242.1, read on the forward strand.
TCTTCATATGGTTTGATATAGTAGGGGGTTGATGACAGTTCATTAATATACTATTACTATACTTATATATTTATAAAAAAATTTGACCCTAAATTATTAGATCGCCCCTGTGTCCCTTGTTCGTGATATTATTATTTCTTTCTATGATTTTGTTATCTTTCTCTCTTCTTTGCTTGATTTGTGATGTTGTGGTACCTATGTGTTGTCCCTTGTGTGTGCGAAAAAATCACCCTGGTGAGATCACATTATGTCCCATGGGCCACAATATCACCTTTTCATTCTTTCTTTTCTCTCCTTAGGATGCCACATGCTTCATGTTCGACACACACCATCCTAAGGGGGGGCTATCAGGTCAACTTTAAGTTTTCAGAAAAAACATTCGAGTGCTAATGAATATTTTCTCAATTTTTTTTTCAAAAATCACATTCTCAACAAGGACTCCTAGCAAAACATGTTTCCTTTGTCATGGGTTCACAAAGAAAGAAATTGAAAAACTTTCCTTCGAGGAGCGAGCAACTTTTCTTGTGGGAGAAGCCTTGAATTCCCCTTGTGAGGGGGCATTTTCTTCCTTTTGAATTCCTTGATGAAGTGAAAATATTTCGAAAGGATTCCTTGATGTTGAATTGATTTCCGAAAAAAATTCAGACACTTTGAAACAGTGCTCCCAAGGGACCCCTTTGAAAGCTCTTCCTTCAATTTTTTGACTGTTTTCATGACTGTTTGCTTATTTTATTATGTGGCTACTTTTTGATTTATAACATGTTTTATCTATGGATTAACATGTTTCTTTGCAGGTGCACCTATGAAGCTACTTTCCAGTCTGACTCTGTGGAGTCCCCTTACATCGAGCTTCCTTTAGGAGAGAGTACCTAGGGGTGCCTTCTTTGCAAGTCTAAGGGCCTATGAAGCACTTGAATTCTACATAATTTTTCCATTGTTGGTTTTTGGGTCTTCGATGTACTTTGTTCAACTTCATAGTTTCGTAGAGCTACAAAGTCCTTTTGTTCAAACCTCTTCAGGAGAGAGTACCTATGGAGTCCTTTACCTTCCTTGTGTTTTTGAGCTTTCCAGATCATGGTCTACTTCCTTGATGGTTCAAGTATACATTTCTAGCTCTTTGATCTACTTTACTGAACACTCATCGATACTTGTGCTTGCTAAAGTGGGGGAAAAATGTATAGGAATGAATTTGAACCCCTTTTGTAAATTCCCCTTTTGCATCCCCTCACCTTAGAAAATCAAACTCGAAGGAAATATTCCACATCACCCACTTGGCATTTTTCCTATGTGTCGATGGGGGAATATTTCTCAGGGATGCGAGCATGACATGTGGATGTCTGTATAATGTGCTGCCATTGTTGACAGATTCCTACCTTTGGTGTCCACAGGGATGTTATGCTCTCCATTGGGCATGAAGCGTAACACATCTGTGTCAACTAGCTAACCTGAAAATGACTCCTCTCCCATTTTGATCTTGAAATGCCTATCTTCCTTATTCATTCCATCTTCTATGAACTTGAGAGCATTCTACTTGATCTTAAAAATTCTAGCAATTTTCACAACTCCATTGAGCATTGCAGCAAATTGTTACACCATCAACTTCATCTCTATACATATTGTGCTACCATAGAAGCTACGAGTTTGGAGTCTTGCAAGACCTCCCTTCGTCACTGCTACGACCATTTTGAATTTTCTAAGCTCATTGCATTGCATTCTCCCTTCATTGGCCTTGAGAGCCTTTTGGTGGAGGTGGTATCACTTCACTCTCCTTTTACTATTGTGGTTTGATAGAGTAGCATTGTATCTTTGTAGTTTTCAATACTCTCCTTTCTATTTCCTTTATCACATTTTCTACTTTGTGGCTTCTTTGGTTGTCCATGGAGGTGGGAACACCAAAGTTGGGGTTTGACTGAGGCAAAACCCTATAAAACCCAACATTTTTCCCTCTCTTGGCTATGTGTAGGTGAACGTGTACATGGAGCTCACTGGTGAACTGGAGCTTTAGTGAGTTGATATTCATCACCCTTATCTTCATCTACCTTCTTTATCATTTACATAGCTATTTTTCATATTTTTTTATTCTATTTATTTCATTGAAATTAGTTAGCTAGATAATTAGTAGGTTTTCTTGCTTTCCATACTGCATTTCATGTTTTCTGGTCATACAAATGCCAGTATGCTAGAGAGAAGCTAGTGCACTGCGCTGTCATCCTAGACCTGCTCTGCCATCCTCAGAAAGAGAGCTATCTAAGGTGTAGTTTGGACTCTATAAATTGACTCGTCTAACCTCATTTAGACTTTTGGATCTACAAAGGGATAGAAGCACTTGAGAGTGATCTTCATTCTTGATTCTTATCCTAAACACCCAATAGCTTGAGGTAAGATAACACAACCCTCTGCTCTCGACTCTCTGTGACCTGGAGCCTTGGTGTGGTTGGACCCCATACCTTACACTTCCTATTTGAAACTCTACCTAACATTGTTCATTGACTAATACTTGCTTCCCCTTATTCAACCATGAGACTTTATAGGGTGTAAGGTGAGGTAATATTTTCAAGTTTATTTTCTCTACCATCTCAACAACAACTAGATTATTAGTATTGCCCGAATCTATAACAAATTGACAACACTTACCTTGGCACTTGCAAATATTTTGGAATAATGACTTTCTTTAAGGTGGCTCATTCTCCATTGGAACCTTGATCAATTTCCTCATCAGCAAGGATTCTCCTATCTCTAGTTCTTCTTTTTGTGGTGCTCAGAGTTAACACTTTCTTCATCTCCTCCTTGAGCAACTTGATTTCTTCTTTCATTCCTAAAGATGGTAGTTGTTTGCTCTTCTAAACACTCCCAAGCTTGATTACTTGCAAACTTGTTGCACTTGTAGCATTTTTATGTAAAACCATTGAATCCTCCTCTTTGTCCAAGCCTACCTCTAAAGTTAGGCCTTCTTCCTCTAAAACCTCCTCTTGAACTTGGTGTTTGTTCCTGTGAGGTGTTTGACTCACCTTGATTTATTTGTGACTGTCCTCACCAACATATGGACCTCTACATCTATAAGTCCTTCCTCTACCTCTATTCTACTTTTCTTGCTTCATATATAGCTTCTCTTGAGCCTTTAAGGCTAGTTGATAACACTCTTCAAGTGTCTTGGGGCTTGTAAGACTCAACTCATCTTGCAAGCTAGACTTCAATCCATTAAGGTATCTTGCAACATTTTTAGTGTCATCCTCCATGTGTCTTGATCTGATACTCAACTTATAAAACTCCTTAGTGTACTCTTTCACTCCCATATCCTTTTGTTTCAAGTTCTACAACTTCCTATACAACTAAGTTGTGTAATCACTAGGCAAGAATTTTCCCTTCATCTTGGCAATCATCTTATCCCAAGAATTAATCTTGGATTTTCCTTTCCTTTTCCTTTCTTCTTGAACATAATCCCACCATAGGGATGCATGACCTTTTAGCTTGGTCCTGACCAACTTTACTTGCCACTCTTTAGGTACATCCTCAAATTCAAAATACTTTTCCAATTCCCCTATCCAATAAAGGAGTTCTTCACCATTCAAACTACCTGCATATACTAGAAGTTCCATCTTCACCTTGGTTCCTTCATCGTTGACTACCGTCAAGAATCTTTCCATCCTCACATCATCAACATCCCTCTCTTCTTGAGGTTCTTCTTGTGGTGCTTGCGCTTAATCCACTATTTCTTCTTGGTCACTCATATCCCTTGTAACCACTCCTCTTCTTTGATTAGCTTCCATTGCAGTGAGTCTTGCATCCAAACTAACTCTCATCTCCCTCATTTCTCTAGAAAGGGATTCTCCCAATTGTGTGGCTATTCTTTTTGCCACCCTTTCTACAATGCTGAGTCTTGGAGGCATCTTTCCTTTTGAATTGTTAACCCTTGTATTGGTTTCCTTGGCTTTAACTGGCTCTGATACCAGTAATGATGTAGAGGATAAACAAGATGCAAGGTAAATTATTTTAGATTCCTATTGACTCTCTTAAAGGTGTTATAACCCTATCTTGCAATATTTTTTCAAACTTTCCTCTCTAGGCTCTGTTAGAACTATAAAATTTGAAAATTTTATAGTTGTTTGTACTCATGAAAGTTTTCCAAAGAGGCCCATATCATGAATATAAAATTGATGTATTTTTCTTTGTCACCCATGTTCTAGTCAGTATTTACCATTTGGTCCCATAAAATTCACCTGACCCCAAGCATTTGAATATATAAAGTAATATCGACATGAGATGATATAGGTCTTCCCGACCCATAAGTTATTTTATACAAACACATATTTTTTAGTGCATTGGCAAGAGGTCATGAATGTCTTACCTATATAATTTTATCTGAGGATTCATATCGGCATGATGCAGTTCAAAGTCTCAACAACAAAAGGATCCTATCGGCAAGACAACAGTCATCGGGGTGAGTCATATCGAGCACATATGTGTCTTACTGATCGAAGCACAAAGAACTATATCGGCTAGACTTGGGCCATCAGAGTGAAGTCCCATAGCATCCATCCAGTCTTGATGATAAAGAAAAGGAGGATTTTGTTGATACGAGTTCATGGAGTCCTGCCGACCCCCTATGTCACACCGAGAGGATTGCATTTGTAAAGCCTTGGTGATATGTTTTGATCATCAGTGAGACTAGTTTCATTAGAGAGAGATATGAGAGTCATGTCGAGTGTTGTTCCATTGACAAGAAAATAATTATGTCTCGGCGATCAGAAAATAGACCAAAGGAAATATCTCAACGAGACACAAAATGAACAGAGGAATGTCTGCCCGACTTATAAAGTCATAGCGACAGGTTTGCATCGGTAGGAGTTATAGGGATATACTTGAGATTGAAGGGATAATTCTCAGGGAGACTCATAATGTTGGTGAAACTACGAGACATCTTAGTGATATATGATCTATCGATGGCAAAGATACAAGTGAATCAAAATAACTCTCGGGGAGACTCAAAGTGTCAGGGAAACTACAAGATGTCTTAGTGGATGTTTTATAGAACGTTGGTAAAAGCCCTAATAGAAGGATCACCCAAGATTTAAAAATGTCTCACCAACAACGTTACATGATGTGACAGTGAGTTTAAAAACAAATACCTGCTACATTCATGTTTCAACTAAAACATTAATGGCGCCACAGAGCATAAGTAACTTCATGAATTAAGGAAAATTCAATTGAAAACACTATTGCAGAATTGATAGTGGAGAAAGCAGGATGAACGAAGAACTAAAGCATTTTTTCAACTCAAAAGTTTTAAGCAAAATACAGTAAGCTCTCTGTGTCTTGACTTCTGTAATTTTTTATTTTTGCAATTTTGGAGAATGGAGGCCACTAGTTCAAGAAAATTGAAGGGGAGAAAACATGGGAAAAGTAGTCAGTCTAGAGGAAAAAAATAGAAAACCAAAATTGAGCCAAAGGACACTAAGCAAAAGCTAAGCCAAGATCTTATCGACCAATTACCTGGCTCTGAACCTAAAGCCAGGTGATTTGCACAACTTAGGGTAGAAGTGGATAAACTAGATGACAAATGTAAGCTCATAGAAAATATTTGGACACCAATAAGAGGCTATGAACTTTTTAATTTTCATTACTATCAGAGAAATCACTTTGAACCACTATGTAATCCATGGAAGCTTAATCTGGGAGAGCTGGTCTGCCCTAATGTATTTGTCAATGTTGAATTGGTGAGATTGTTGGCTGCTCATTATAATTCAAACCTCAAAGCCATTTGTGACCCATCTAGGAAACCATTGATACATATATTAGAAGATGCAATAGGCAAGGTTTTTAAATTGGAAGGGGTTTGCAATGAGAAAATCATATGTGAAAAATTAGAAAGGGAATTCAAGAGGATGGACACAATTTAAAAAGGTTGGAGTTGCCACTGCACATAATTAGACAGGGTGGCAAACCAGTTCCACTAGAGGATAGTGATGGACCCCCTTCCATGTTGATCTTTTTGAACCCTATATGAAGCATACTTATTTCTCGGTAGGCCAAGTATTGGGAATGGAAGTCCCTGAATATATGTCAATCGTGCCTATGATAATTTTAGTAGATATTCAATATCACAACTCTAGACCTTTTGATTATGCCTCATACATTTTTAAGGGGCTCGATTATGGGTTGATGACAGTTAAAAGTGGAGCCTCTATCTTACATCTTAGGAATTATTTGATGTTGATGCATATGGTGCTGTATTTTGGATAGGAGTTAGGATTGTGGCCTTTGGAGATGAGATTTTCCCAATTTGATAAGGAAGGTATGTCATTACCTATACAATTATGGACTACTGTTTGGGACAGTAGGTTTGCTAATTCTTGTTTCATACACTTTGAGGAGTATTTTGTGAAATCATTGTACAAATTCTATAATCATCCATGTGCTTATTCCCTATCTGATGAGATAAAGAGGTTTCTCAGGCCTAAAGACTTCAATGGGCCAATTAGTCATAATTGGGGGGATTGGTATTGTTTGGATGATGCTACCATGATTAGGGTTTATGCATTTGAAGATGCTGCATTCATTTTTCCTAAAACAGTCTCAGACAAGATTGCATACTTGGAAATTGTTAGGTAGATGGACTTTTCTAGTGTTATGAATTTGATTTCCTTTGGAAAATAGGCTTTTATGCCTAGTACATTATGCTTTGGAGATTTTATTGTACTAGCTAAGGAAGGGTACAACTTGATCCTTGATAAGTTATTGCAATACAACATGAAAAGAGGACCACCTAGAAAGAATTTTGATCTAGAAGGGTATATGAATTTTTCTAGACAAAACATAAACTTTGGAGGATATCAACATGTACCCTATCAGTTTGATGATATGATCAGGAACTTGGAAGCTGAAGAAGTAGAAATGGTGGTAGAAAAATATAATCAAGGGTTGCAAGATACAAAGCTGTTATCTTCTAGGGAAGAGGCATCTGAGGGTAATGTGCCACATGGTCAATCCAATAAGATGTCAAGATTGAAAACTCAAGACTACACCTGCCCTGCTAGGGAATTAAATGTGGAAGAGAGTATAGATATAGATGTAAGGCACATGGAGTATAAGTCATTTGTATCAGATAATGAATTTATAAATTCTCCATAATTCAAAGCATTCCTATATAAACAAAAAGGAAAAGAGATAAGAGAAATGGTTGATAATGTTACACCAAGTAATGAAGAATAGTTAATGAATGATCTAAAAAATGAGTGTGGAAAGAGAGATGGCAGGTATGACCCCTGAAAAGGGGAGGAAATTGATAGAGAGTGCTAGTGTTATGATTTTTCTAGGGTTGGATCTCAATTCTGCATTAATGTTTGATATTTTTATGAAATATAGTAGTGCTACACACAAGCTTAGCCCAGAAAAGGTGATAGAAGTATATGCAGGGTCAAAATACAATCTAGATGAAGGGTCATTAATGATTTGGGCCTTGTATCCACCTTACAGGAAACCAATTGTTATTGATACTGAGAAGGCATTTAGGCATGTTATGAATTTAAAGGTTGGAGAGGCTGATCCCGTGGCAACTGTAGAGATTGGAATCAATGTAGCAAAACTGAACAAAGCTCAAATACAGATATTAATCAAGGAAAGAGAAATATACATAATGAATAATGAGAGGATGTTGAGAGAAAATCACTGTCTGAAAGATTTGTTAGGAGTTACATTGAAATCAACCAAGCTGCTCACTCATGGTGAAAGTTCACAAGAAAAAGATCATTGGGAAGGATCAAGTGCATACTCTCAAGGGAAATATGATGCACTTGTAGCAATAATTAAGAAAAGACAAGCCAACCTAACAACTTGGTTAAATAAGCTCTAGGGAACACACTCACATAACTTTATTGCATTGCAAGAACACGAAAGAATGGATGGTAGGATTCTGGAGAAGCTTCAAAAAATAAACCAGAGGGATGTTTCTGATAATGTGGCGATTGAAGCTACAAATCATCTTATGAATAAGCATCGAGACTTCTTTGAAGAATTGCAAGGGGATGTGCAGGGATTAATTAATGCCACCAAAAAAGGGTTAGCTTCATTCTTTGATGATAAAGGGAGATTAAAAGAAATGAATAAGTGGAAAGGTGAAAGTGAATTAATATTGCAAGAAATTCTGAAGACAACTACCATGAAAGATACAACACTGGATGAAGCATGTGAACAAAATGAAAAGATGGTGAAAATGGAGATCACGATCTAGAATGCATTGGGAGATGCAGATACACATGAGCACCGAGACTACTTGAACCACTTGTCGAAGACTCATTTATGGCTTAACAAAGCTTAATTACCCTTTTAAAGTTATTGTTGTTCTAACATAAGACATTTTGAAAGGACGTGTCCTTTTGAGTAATTGATGTATAAATATCCATTTTTGGTAGCGAAAGGGACAACATAGAGCAAATAATGAATAGGAAAAATATATAGTAGAATACAATGTTTTACAATTATGAGATTATGATGCATTTTTGAAACTATGGAGATATCAATGAAAATCGTTTGATGTGGTGGCGTATTTCTGGTATCAGTTGTTTGTTGTGTTGATTGAAAGTATTACTGAAGTTGTCTCCAAGGTTGATGTTTTCTAGTTATTTAAATTGATATAGCAAGCTTATATTCAGTTTATCGGTGCACACTTGATGTATTTGTATGGTTGATTAATTGGTTCTTTCAAGAAAAGATTAAATCCTTTTAGTTGATCATAGTAATTAGGGAATCTCATTTGGATCATTAAGAAGAATTTGGTAATCATATTCTTGCATGTTTATACAAGTTATAGACTCAAATTTATATGCCAAACAATTAGATTATCTACTAGAAAGAGGTTACTCATTTTAGATTTCTCATTTGACTCTACATACCCAATAAGGCACTAGTCTCTACATTTCCATCATTTTAGTTCCACTCATTTTTTATATCTATTGAATTGAACATATTAGGTTTTAGCCTTGATATTGCTATACAATCTATACCAAAATAAAAATTATTTATCCACTCCCATTTGCCATTGTGGGTAAATTAATTTAAGGAATAAACATAAGTCAAGCCTACCTCATTCATATAGGTACACCCACCTAGGTCTAGCAACTCTTGAAGAGAAGAAGGTCTAAACCATTTGGCCTTGTCTGTTACCCTAAAACGTACCAAGAGTTTTACAACCTCTTGAGGTATTTCACCTGCGTTTTTGAGAGCTAATAAGCTCAAAACCTTAATAATGTCCTAATTGGGTATTTATAGAATCTACACCCACTCTTTTCTTTCTTAGGCTCCTAAACACTTCAACACACTTCCTCCAAGTCTTATCAAACCCTACTTTGTTGTGGTTAATGCAAAACAATGAATGTTTCACTAAACCCTCAAGAATCTAAGGGTTTTGATAGTCCTAAGGAAAACAAACACACATAGACATTCATAGATCACACAAATGATTGAATTAGGACTTCTCCTTTGGTGAACACCTGAATAATGTCTTGCAGAAGGTTTTTACCAAATTTCATCAATTTTCACTGGCTTAATCAAAAGATATGAATTTTTAAAACTTGTTGGAAACCCTAGCTTATAATAGGGTAGTTAATGACATTTTTGTTGTAACTCAATAAAAAAATGAAATCACTCCAAATCAGATGCATTGGATTCTATAAAAAAAACAACTTTCCAACTAATTCTAGTCTAGTGGCTGATCCATACATGGTCGTACGAAGCTGATTTCAAACTATATTTGCATAATTTTTTTTGTCAAAATCAAGGAAAAACATGGTATTATTGTACAAAACCTCTTCCAAAGCTTCTTGGAGCCTTCTTATTTATTATTTCAATGTGAATGAATGATCAAGAATAGTTACACTTGAAATTACATGCTTTTCCATCCAAAACCTAAAGTCCTAATGTCCTTTTTTGCACTTAAACTTGCAAAATATGCACTTTTTAACCTAGACATGATAAAAACACATGAAAAAATACCTTACAAGGTTAGTCATGGTCTTCTAAGGAATTACTAGACTCAACCAACCAAAAAAAGAGCTAAGGAATAAATCCCAACTCTCCACAAGCCAAAAATCACCTAGAAAATTCAAATTTGCATTTGGAAAGAAAATAAAAATTTTAATTCCTAGGCCTATTTACACAACCTAAATTATTGGACATAACCCTAAAGGATCACCTAAGACTTACACTAACAAAAATAAGACTCCTAACATAAAAATGAGCACACACACAACACTAAAGTGATGCTCCTGCATCAGATCTAGAACCTAAAACTCAGGATATGACTCCTTTGAACACCTCTGATCATCACATACAAACCACATGAGCACATATTCAATCATGAAGAAATGTGGAGAAAAACATTAAACACCACTCTGTCACATTGGACTCTATTTTATTCAAATTTTCTCAAAAGAACTTGGAAACCAAGTGAACCAACTTCATCAACAACATTACTAACATATTTGCAACACATATACAAGATATGCAACATGCAACACTTTCCAATTACAACAATCTCCCCAAACACAAGTCAGGCCAACAACCTCTACAACTTATATTGAAGTAGGATATTAATGAAAACACCAACATGTGTTGACATTAATACTTGCAATTCCAGGCATATCATCAATAACAGTAGAATTCCAACACTCTCTTTATACAAGAGGTTGAAATCAATGACAACACTTAAACAAATCACAAACAACTCAAGCTTCCAACATCTCCAAATTTCTAACAATCCCATCTATATTTTAGATTTTTTTTCTGCCATCCACCCTTGTTGTGAGACTTTAATAGAATAAATCCATTCTTATCTATTTCATCCATTGAGATAGGAGCTTTCCCTTTGTCTACCTTAGGTAATTGATGAGGAGGCACATTAGATGGGACCCCTACAATATTAATCCTAGGGAACTTCCTCTGCAAACTCCCATATTCATGAAAAACATGACATTGAAAGGGAAGAGATTTATAATCTAGCTATTGAATCCATCATGTAGATCCAAGATGAATTTCAAAATAATTTGGTAAGATTTCAATAGATAATCAAGAAAATTAAATTTCCTTTTTATCTAGTGTTTGCTATGACACACCCATTGGCTTGCTGAGCAACAAAGCGATCATATGTAAATATCATTCCTCTAAAACTCTAATGGGAACTAGGGGAGTCTCACCTAGATAGGAACTCTTTTTAGAAGATCCTCTATAGGATTACATATAACATGCCATGGCTTGATGAAAGGCCAACCTAGTTTTACAAGTAGGCCCCCCCTCAAAGGCCTTATTTCTATCTTACAAACAATTAAATACCACCATGCAATATTTATTCATTACCAAAATCACCTCCATCTCACCCTTAGGGTTCCAAGTCTAAAGAGCCTAGGATTCCAAAAAGGGGAGAGATACTTAGATCCCCATAAAATTGTAAATTAATGCATGATTATAAAATTAATTAACATCCTCCTCTATAGATTTTGGTTGAATCACCAAAATAAGTTGATCTTGGACCCTCTTTAGAAATCCATTCAATTTTGGGATTCAAGGACCACCATTTTGAGATGAGCCCTTGCCACTCGAAGTTTATTCAAAAAATTAATTACACTTGCATACATAGATGGAGAAGGATTGATCCCCATGAAAGGGAATTTTTTGTTTCAATATCAAAACTCCAATCAAGTCCAACTACACACAAGAAGAAAGAAAATAAAAAGTTCACACTTACCCTCACCCAGAATCTTATGGCCCCAATAATGCAACAAAGAAAAGAACCCATAGCAAAAAACACCGCTCCAACACCCAAAACCTTTCCCAATACTAAGACCACCCACACACCCCCTACTCCATCTCAATCACTCCAACATCAATAAAAAATAGGTGTTGCTAGGGCCTACAAACTCTATAGGAGAGGGGGATCAACCACGTTAAGGCTCTAGGTTACTGAGAGCCGAGAGCGGAGGGCTGCCCTAACTTACCTCACTCTAAAGGGATGTTTTGGGGTGAGGATTGAGAATGAAGAGCACTATGTAGTACTTATGTCACTCTACAGACCCAAAATTCTCTTTGGAGCTAGACAAGCTAGTTTCTAGAGTTTGAACTATACCTCATAAAACTATCTGTTCAAGGATAGCTATGCACATCTAGGATGATAGCACGACGTGCTGGCATCTCTCTGGCGTGTCGACATCTGTATGGCCAAAAAATGTGAAATACAATGGAAAAGCTACCAAAAGCCTACTGATAGCCTAGCTAGCTAGTTTTAATGAAAATAATAGAATGATAAGATATGAAAAGTAGAGACAAAGATGATAGACAAGTAAATAAAAAGCTAGGGTGACAAATATGATCTCACCAAAGCGCTGATTCACTAGATAGCTCCATGCACATGTTCACCTACACAACATTAAGAGGGGAAAATTGTTGGGGCTATATAGGGGCTTGCCTCAGTTAGACCCCTACTTTGGTGTTTCCACCTCCATAGACAACCATATAGTAACAGAGTAGAAAATATGATAAAGAAGATTGAAGTAAGTGCAATGAATGCTACGAAAGAAAAATGATACTCTATCAAATCAAAAAGGAGAGGAATGAAGAATTACCACCTCCACCTAAAGGATCTCAAGGCCAATGAAGGGAGAATGCAAGAAATGAACTTGGCAAAGTCACCACTATTGCAACTGTGGTGAAGGGAGGTCTCACAAGACTCCAAGCTCACAACTTCTGTGGCTGCCTCACACGTGAAATGTGGAGTTTATGGAGTGTCAATGCAACTACAATGCTCACAATGGAGTGATAGAATGCTAAAGTGAATGCGAATGTCCTAGAGAATGTGAAGAAGTTGAATGAAAATGATAAGAGAGATTGTTTGAATGTTTAGAGGATCAAGTGATAGTCAAGTGAATGCTTTTCAAGGTGGGATGAGAAGGAACAAGGCCATTTTTGGGTCAGTTGGTCAAAGAGGGATGTTACAATTCATCCCCAATGAGGAGTGTAATGCCTTTGCCAACTTTAGACATGAGAATTCATCAAGGATGACAACATGCTGTGCAAACATTTGAATGCTACACTTACATCCCCAACAAATATTGTCTCACTAACACACAGGACAAACACCAAGTGGATGGAAGGTAGGTGGGTGATGTGAAATTCCCCCTTTGGATTTGATTTTCTAAGGTGAGGGTGTGTGAAAGGGGAATTTACACAAGGGGTGCAAATTCGCTCCTATACATTTCCCCCCACTTTAGCGAGCGTGCATGTCAATGAGCATTCAATAAAGTAGATTGAAGAATTAAAAATGTATACTTGAACCATTGAGGAAGTAGACTATGATTTGGTGAACTTGAAAGATTAGGGAAGGCAAAGGAATCCATAGTTACTCTCTCCTGAGGAGGTTCAAACAAAAGGACTCCATAGCCCCGCAGAACTATGAAGTTGTACAAAGTACATTGAAGACCCTCAAACCAATGATGGACAAATCTCGTAGGATGTACATGCATTACAAGCCTGCAGACTTGCAAGAAGGAATTCCCCCAAGTACTCTCTCATGAATGAAGCCTAGTGAAAGGGGACTCTACAAAGTCAAACTGGAAAGCAGCTTCATAGGCGCACCTGCAAAGCAACATGTTAATCTACAGATAAAACATGTCAGAAAACACAAAGTAGCCACACAGGAAAACAAGTAGACAGTCACACAAACAATTAACAAATTTAAAGGATTTCAAAGGGGCCCCTCGGGAAACCTTCAAAAGAAGAGGTGTCCACTCAAGGGACGTACTATTTGAAAGTGTAATAATGCTTTTCACAAATTGATTCGACATCAAGGAATCCTTTTGAAAGATGTTCACTTCATCAAGGAATTCAAAAGGAAGAAAATGCCCCCTTGTGAGGGGAAGGTCAAGGCTTCTCCCATAGGAAAAGTTGTTCACACCTCAAAGGAAATTTCTTCAAGTCTTTCTTTGTGAACCCATGATGAAGGAAACATGTTCCTTTAGGGCTCCAAGTTGAGAATGCAATCTTTAAATAAGTTTTACAAAGATTCTTGAGAAAATATTTTTTGGAAACAAACGCGTTTTCTAAAAATTGAAACATTGTGAAAGTGAAGTTGTCACACATATAAGGGACAACTCAACCAAAGAAGAGAGAAAGATAAAAGAGCGAAAGAGAAGTAGCAACATCATGAACAAGGGACATAGGGTGATCTGATATTTCGGTGTCAAAGTTGCTCATAAATATATATAAGTATAATAATAGTATATAAATGAACTATCATCAACCCCCTACTATATGAGATCATGTGAAGAATGCACAAGAAGAAAAAGTAAAAAATAAAAATTTGGGTCAACACAGAAGGGAAGCTTAAATGCCCCCAACAATTTGCATCGTCCCCAATTTTTCTAAAAATCAATACACATAACAAAGAAAGAATGATTGGACAATTAGAAGAAGTTTTATGACACATAATCACTCTTGTATCTAAGCACATACAAGGGTGACAAGGGTTATCCAGGAACATATGACACAAGCATGGGGGAACACATTATAAAAAACACACATCTAATCTAAAGATAAATAAGAGGCCTCCCCCTAACACTCATCGACTAAGAGGTCGTCTGCTTCCCAATCTAGGTCATTATAAGGGGAAGGAGAATGAGCCTACAATGGTGGAATATTAAGGGGAGGTGCTTTTAACCCTCCAACAACAAGGGCTAGGGAAGAAGGCCTCACAAGGTCTTCTCCACTATGCTCTTGTGGAGTGATGGTCATTGACTTTGCAAAGATCACTGACAAGTCTGAGACCTCATCTAAAGAGTTAAACATGCACTTTGTCAGAGTGCCATGTGTGACCTCAATGGATGAGGAAGATGGCACCTGAGATTCATTGCTTGGCTCACCAAGTGACTCAGGAGCAATGACAAACTCAGGGGAATCCGAAACTTGCTCTGTCACTAGGATGAAACAAGCTAGTGTAGGACCACCCTTTGAAGAAAGTGGGATTCTCTTATGTCCTCCATTGCTAAAGGACCAACCTCTATTTTCTGCTTCATCCGAGGGTGTGAAATCCCCATAGATGAGGAAATAGGTGTAGAGGAGGAGGAGAAAATTTCCACAAACACCACCGAAGTATTCAGCATGTCCACAGGTTTAGAAAATGGTGGGATGTATGAGAGGGACATCAAAAGAGGTGGATCCACTAAAGGAGCAATAAAAACCTACACCTTTTTAGGGTTAAGCACACTCACACTTGCAGAGAGAGCTGATAGCATAACCGAATTTTATTGAATGGAAGTAGAGGGGAGGAGAGAGGAGGACACATTAGGAGGCATTGAAACAAGGGTGGTTGGCTCCTCTTCCTTTCTATACAAGGTGACCTACTTAGCTACCAAAGCCTTTCACCGATGCTTGCACTCACGTGCAAGGAAGTTTCTTCAAATCTTTGAGCTAGAGGCCAAGAGCTGCGAAGGAACATAAGGCTTCTGCTTAGCCATATGAGTGTCCATCAGAGCCATCTCCGACAGAGGGACAAACTAATGAATGAGAGCAAGAGGGATTTGAGAGACACAAGGGGATTCAGCTCTAGTGCCTCAGCGATGGGCCTCTTCCCATTCACTGCTTTAGGAGGAGTGGTGGAAGGCTGTGGAGCCCGGGGCATAAAGGGTTCCTCATGGGGACCCTTCTACCATATAAAAAGGGTCTAAGCTCCATGGGTGGAATAGGAAGTTTGAACGTAGGCTGCTTGGGATTTCACCAAGTAGCCACCATAGTGTTCTCCCAAAAATGCAGAGTAGAATTTGATGGTGCCATAGTAGGGCAAGAGGAAGCATCAAGCTAGATAGCGAAAGAGGAGGAAGACGAACCTCAAGAGTGCATCTCTTCTTCCCTTCTACATGCTAGGGTGGCATCATTGTCAACTTTTAAACAAGACCTATATGAAACAACATAAGGTGATGGAGGGTATCTCACTCTAGGTTTAAGCGCCCTTTCTTGTACTTCTCATAGGTCTAGTACAAGAGGTCCTTCCTAGGTAGGATCAGACCAATGGGTGCAGGACAAACATGATATAAAGAATAGCTAAAACACATTGATGGGTTTGGTTATTAGTACCTTTTTGTTAATTTTCATATACTTTTAACACTTTACCTATGTTTTTAAAGTATCTTCTAGACAATACTTCCATAATATGTTATCCTTTCATACATACCTTGCAACCTTTAACCCATTTTGTGGAAATGCAATATGGTGGAAATATTCGTATAATTGCATGGTTTAAGTATGGATATATATGTATATGAATGAAATGCTATGATTTAGTTATGGTGGTTAGTTGCATATGTATGTGTATGGATTAATCTCTTTGTAGCTCAACACGTGGTGGCAAGGATGGAGCATTTGTAGTGAGTACCAAAGTAGTAGAGTGGGAAATTAATGAAGTTCAAGCTGCCGAAAGTATAGGAAGCTGTGGAGCTAAGTGTGGTCATTATGGAAGGAATAAATGTTGAAGATATTTGTTCTTGAATGTTGGATGCTTTCCCATGTGTTCTACATGCAAGCTATCCTTATTTGAATAGGTCTCTTTTTTAGTTAGATGAATAAGCCAATCATTGTTCCATCTCCTTGTATCTAGGTGCGAGATTTATGATTACAGTTAGTTAGTTAGTTGGTAGTTTGAATAAGACTCTCCCCATTTTTGTATAAAGTTAGGGGACGAGTTCATAGATCAATTAGTTGAATTTGTTATGATTCATTGGAAGTTAGTAGTTTTCTAGTTTTTCTAGTTATCCAAAGACATGCTACAATGATATTATGGAATAAAATCTACAAGAAGGATTTTGTCTGATATCCAACGTTATGCAATGAATGGAGTTGTATGGTGTATGAATGCATGAGAATCTAAGTTAGATTTCATTTTTAGTTAAGTGAGGTAGTCCTCTGAGCTGGCCACTTAGGTACTTCTCTTCACTTTATTTATCTATTTGTTTATTTGTTTATTTCCACTAATTTTGTTTTCATTAGTTTATGCATGCATTGCAAGTAAAATGGTTTATGGTTAGTTACAGTTGTGAATGTTCATGAACAAAGATAAATCATAGTTCTCTGGAGATTAGGATTAGTTATTTTTCTATTTTAAATGGTCTTAGATTAATTTTGCATTCGTATATCTTTTGCAGTTTCCTACAACTTATGTTGCAAGTACTTGTAGCCACTAGTTTCTATAACTGTTTTCACTATTTTTGCAATTCTGTCAAATTCCAGCAAGTAGAATAGTCTAAAAAGTTTGTGTAGAGTAATTTAGGCTAGTACAATCCTATGAAGACACATATAGTGGAGTACCATCATAAGTTTATGCACCTTGGTTGATAATTTAATGTAGGCTTGTAATGTCAAGAGGACTGTTCAACTTGGCATACCCCTAAATTGCATAAATTTACCAAGTCCATAACACATTAATTTTCCTCTAAATTTTTGGTGCCATTGCTAGGGATGGTGCTATCTTCATAGGCCTATTTTTACAAAGCTTTCATAGATAAAATTTCCTGTTTTGCATTAGGATTGATAGATTTCATCTTCAAAAACCTAGAGTTATACTAACATTATGTAGGGCCATTTCCATACAAAGACAAACCTACCGTATGCAGAGGCAGAGAGATAACCAAAGGAAGATTCATCCCTTTAAAAACTCAAGATAGAGAAGATACTGTTGGTTTTTTTGATTATACTACAAAGATTGTTGAAAGAGTAGACACTACCTTTCCATCTTCATCATCTTCTTCATCATCATCATCTTCTAGAGCTACTGAAGGGATATTTCGAACAATGGTAGATATTGATCCACCAGAGAAGGGTACTTTTGAGTTCCCATTACTGACCAAGCTAGAGCTATCGTGCTGAAAAATATTCCACCATCAACATTACTGATATTTTATGGCTTCGTAATTAAGGACCCAAATACCTTCCTCTTTGAGTTTGATGTCTTGTGTAGAAGTTATGATTACACTTCTGATGCCCACTGATTCAAGCTCTTCCCAACCACTCTTAATTATTCTGACCTCAGATGGTTTATGGGGCTTGGAAAGGATGTTGTTCCAAATTAGGACACCATGAAGATAAAGTTCTTGGAAAAATACAAGGACTAATGTAGAGGATTAGAATGAAGAAAATATGACATTTTCTCAATGTCCTAAAAAGAGGATGAGCCACTAGAAGACTATGCAGAAAAAAACAATTTTCTTTGAAGAACTCCCAGCATAAACTGTCAGAGGAATCCATTAAATTAGTATTTTTAAGGGGGATTAATGAAGAAAGTATGGATGCCCTCAACCTTATTGGAAAAGGAGACATTTCTACAGGACCATTTGAAGACATCTGTAAAATTTGTAGGAATTATTCTAGGTCTCTTTCTAGGAAGCCAAGAGGGGATTGGTCATCCATCACAAGTCCTCTAATAGGGCTTCTAAAGTTGAAATTAGTAATTTATTGTCCAACATGAAATAGGATATAATAAGTTATTTAGCAACATAGTTGGACACCCTCCACATAAAAAATAAGCAGGAGGAAGCATAAGCCATGCTCACTGAGTACTATCCTACTTGTAGGCAGAGGAAAGCTAATTGTAAGTGCAAATGAGTGGCCAGTATCCAACAAGAAAGGATTGAGAAACCAAATTTCTAGGAAATGGAAGGATATGATGGAAAATTTTTCTACATAGCACAAAGGAAGCCTTGACAACAAAGAAAAGGTATGCCATCAGACCCCCTTAGTTTTAATCCATCTTTCCCTTTGGACAATCAAAAATTCTTTGCTTGGAACACTCAGCCATGGAAAAAAAATTAGAAATAGTGGTAGAGCCCTCAACAATGGCCACAAACCTAGCCAAATTGGAACTAACAACCAAACTCATGGTCACAACAAAAATTTCAAGGTTTCGACTATAATCCAAAATAGTCAACCCAACAGAATCAATGATAGCCTCAGTGGCAGAAAGGCCAACATTGGCAGCAAAATATGAATTACCAACAACCTATGTTACCTCATCCTCCACCTCAACAACAAGCTCTAATTCCTCCATCAAATCCTCAATCTCAACCACCTAAACCATCTCAAATACCTGACCAACCTGCACCTAACCCTAACACTAAGCCTGTTCAATAGGCTTATACTAATGAAGTTGTCCAATACCCCACTTATGGGGTAGAGGTGAGTGACCTTCATCTCAGATTAGGGAAGCAACTTACAGGACCTTCATCTCCCAAAATTAAAAAAATAGATGATGAAGAACCTATAAAGGAAGCCTCAGATAATTCACCTTTGGAATCCCAAATCAATCAAGGGCTCCAAACCACATCACATCTAAAGCCTCCATTCCCTAAACGTTTGGCTATCCAACAACAACATACATAGGCCGAAACAAACCTTTTAGGCTAGTTGAAGGATGTTAGCATTAAAATACCTTTAATCCAATCTATCAAAAATATTCCCATCTATACTAATATTGTTAGGGATCTTTTCCTTAAGAAGCCAATAAGGAAAAGAAAGGACCCATAGATAGTCCATGTTTTGGGTAATCTGGTTGATATAATGTTAGGAAATATAACTATTCCCAAATATATAGATTTTGGCAGTCTAGTGGTGGATGTAAAAATCAATGGGACTCTTATTAAGAATACTTTGATAAACTTGGGTGCTGTAATTAATGTGATGACCAAAGATACCATGTAACTACTATAGTTAGCCAATCTTAGACCTACTCAAATAATTTTGCAATCAACTGATAGGTCTACAGTTAAGCTTGAAGGAGTTATTGAGGACTTGGTCATTGCATTAGATTCTTAGGATTACCCTGCTAAATTTACAGTACTTCAGCCCAAAGTTAATTTAGATGGTTATCCACTAATCTTAGGTCAACCTTGGTTAGCCACATCTAATGCATTTATAGTCTGTAGGTAAGGAAAAATGATCATATCCAATAGAATTGTAACCAAGAATTTAGTACTTTACCCACCAGCTCAGCCACATCAAGACCTTGAGTAGACCATTTAGACACACTTGAATGATGAGGACAACTACTCATTTTAGACCTTAATGACCATAGAGCGTAGCCCTCTACTGGATATTCAAGATGAAGATAAGCTAATAGCTCACATCACACAAAATGATTGTGGAAGGTACCCACAACAATAGGGTTGTCTATCTTGCTGGAAAGATCCTTTAGAAAGTATAATACATACCAGTTCATCACAAGAGGTATCCCAAATAATTCACACCTTGTTACCCAAAAAATGCTTGCCAATAATACCCTGCCTTGATCTATCCTCTGTCCAAGACATGTCTATGCAATTAGAGGTTAAGCCTAGAAATATGCTAAATGTTAATCATGCATTGACTGATGAACATCATAAATCCATGTACACTATTCTATAGGCACATGCAATAGCTTTTGCATGGGATTATAGTGATATGAAAGGCATTGATCCTACCTTATGCACACACAATATTTACATCAATAATTGTTATTGACCCATAAGGTAGCCCTAGAGGTGCATGAATCCAACCCTTAGAGAAATTGTGAAAGCTGAACTACAAAATATTTTGAATGTAGGGTTTATATATCCCATCTCAAACAGTGAATGGGTTTCACCATTAGTCATAGTACCTAAAAAGGGTGGTAAATGGAGAGTCTACATTGACTACAGGGAACTCAATACTGCCACTAGGAAAGACCATTTCCATTTCCTTTCATTGACTAGGTTCTAGATTCTTTGGAAAGAAAGAAATATTTCTCCTTTCTTGATTGTTTCAATGGTTACAACTCAATTAAGATTGCTCCCAAAGATCAAGATAAAACCATGTTTCAAGATAAAATCATGTTTACCTATCCCTGGGGTACCTATGCATATTCTGTTTTACCTTTTGGTTTGTGCAATGCTCCAACCACATTTCAAAGGGTAGTGCTTAGTATATTTTCTAATATTGCACATGATAAGATGTAGATTTATATGGATGATTTTACCACATACGGTGAAACACTTGATGATGCTTTTGCAAAATTTAGAAACAATCTTGGAAATATGCACTAAACATAATTTATAATTGAGCAATGAGAAATATTTTATGATGATGATAAAAGGAATTGTCTTGGGACATTTTATTTCTAGTGCAAGGATACAAGTTGACCCTAAGAAGATTGAGATTATATCTACACTGCCTTTCCCTTTAAAACAAAAGGATGTCAAAAGCTTTCTTGGACATGCAAATTACTACAAGAGATTCATTCAAGATTACAATAAAATAACTACACCTTTGTTTAATTTGTTGAAAAAGGATATTGAATATCAGTCCGACAAGTTAACGCTTCTGAATTTAATGGCAGTTTCTTGAACCAACATTGAAATAATTTCAAACCTAATGGCTAGTTTGATCACTTGTGGATCTTTCCCATAAATTGCAGATCTTGATGGTGTGATTCAAATTGTTTTCTGGAGTGTCCCTGACCTTAATTATAGGTCCACACTTCATCCTATGCATTCACTGAGGAGTAATTCAAATTTGAGGCCAACCTATTCATGCACACGTTACATTTTCTTTCATTGGAGATTGTAATAATCTTTGGCCGACGTAGATGATTCTAAATCTCAAGATGTGATATAAATCATTGTAATAGATCATTAGAAAGGTAGTTAGATGAATGTTAGATTTGAGATGCTAGAATTCAGCTCCCATTAAGGAGCATATAGGAATGTTGAATTTTGAGCATGTTGTATCAGGCCTGTGAGCCGAATTTGTAAGCCTGGATGTTGCCGACATTGTAATTGGAATTTTTGTTAATAAGAATGTTTGAATCTACATTTTCCTCCATATTCCATGTTTCTTCTATTATGTAACTCTTGATACATGGTCCAGATTGTTCTCTTTGAGGATCCTCCTATCGTGGTTGCACCAAATTGGTATCAAAGTGAGATTCAATCTATGAGAGATCACTAGAATTCACAGAGTCCTGTTGAAGATTTGTTGTGGGGTGGCGGATTGAGGATCTGACCTGCAGTTGTAGAGGAATTTTGTAAAGATGGTAGGATGAAGAAATGTTAGAGGAAATGGAGTGCATGGAAATGTAGACACAACTTTAATGGAGATGTTGAGAGGAATTGCTGCTAGATTAGATGCAATCAAAACAACCCAAAGAAGAGGTCGACCAGTTGATGATGTGAGTGATGAAGAGGTAGAAGTACATGAAGAAAGGGAAAGAGAAGAGAAACCTAGTCTAGATCAAGGAGAAGAGAGGTTCATAAGAGCCCTAACTAGAGCGAATACTAAGCCACATTTCAATCCACTAGATTATAGAGGTAAGTTGGATTCCGATGAATTGCTTGATTGGATAACAAAGATGGAAAATTATTTTTATTTTGAAGGTACCATTAAAGATAAGAAGGTGAAATTTTCTTGTACAAATTTGAAAGGACATGCATCCCTTTGGTGGGAACATTTGCAGAAAGATAGGAAAAGAAGAGGAAAGGAGAAGATAAAATAATGAGATCAAATGGTGAATAAGTTAAAAACAAAGTTTATGCCTACAGATTATCAGATCAATTTTTTTTAGAAGTTGTAGAATTTGAAGCAGAAGGATTCAAGTGTGACAAAGTATACTGAAGAGTTCTGCAAGTTGAATATCAGATCTGGACATTTGAAGGATGAGATTGAACAAGTAGCCAAATATGTGAATGGCTTGAGACTATCTATACAGGATGAGATCAGTTTGATTGAGTTACAGAGTGTGGAGGAGGCATATCAATGTGCCCTAAAAGAAAAAGAGAAGCTGGATAAAAGAAATGAGTAGAGACAAAGAGGAAGAGGTGGAAGGTTTCAGAGAGGAAGAATTTTTACTAGAGGAGGAAGAGGAACTTTTATAGATCAAAATAAAGATAAGGAAGTCAACAAGAATGATGGTTCATACCATAGAGGTGATGTAAATTATTACTAGAGAGGAGGATATGGTGGTTACTGGAATGAGGGTTATTGAAAAGATGATAGAGGACAAGAGAAAAGAGTATTCAGGGGAACTTGTTTTAAATGTGGTGGAGAAGGACATAGAGCATTTGAATGCAATCGGGGAGATACAAGGAGAAAGACAAAAAACAATAGAAGAACAACCTTTGTTGAGGAGGATCATGATGGATCATCTAATAAACTAGAAGACAAAGAAGTGTTGGTGAATAAAATAGTACTATGTCAAAGTGAGATAGAGCAGGAACTATTGTAGAGAAAGAATTTGTTTCGGACCAGATGCAAGGTAGCTAGTAAATGTTGTAGAGTGATTATTGATAGTGGAAGCTCAAAGAACCTGGTTTCTAAAGAAATGGTGACCAAATCAAAGCTGGAAAGATTGAAACACCTGAAGCCCTATCAGATAGCCTGGATTCAAGATGAGCATAAGATTATGGTAAGAGAAAAATGTTTGGTGAAATTGAAGATAGGAAATTACCATGATGAAGTTTTGTGTGATATCATGCCTATGGATGTATGCCATATTTTTTTGGGAAGGCCTTGGTAGTATGATAGATAGGATATTCATGATGGAAAGAAGAAAACATATACCATTGTTGCTAATGGGATGAAGCAGACTTTGTTTCCATTGGAATATGTTCCTAAGGTTGAGGTTTGTACGAGTGATAGAATTTGTTTAGTTGATGGAAGGAGATTCTTGGATGGATTGAAACATGAGAACATGTGCTATGCCTTGGTTCCTAAGAAGACTGAAGACTTAAATCATGTAGAAGAATAACTAGAGGAGATAAAGGATTTGCTGATAGAATATGAGGAGGTCATTTTAGATAATGTACCAGATGGATTTCCACCTATGAGGAGTATTAGTCATTGCATGGATATGATTCCTAGAGCTAGTTTTCCTAATAAAGTAGCACACCAGATGACACCTGCTGAGAATGAAGAGTTGAATAGACAAGTGCAAGAGTTGTTGAGGAAGGGTTTGATCAAAGAAAGCTTAAGTCCTCATGCACTACCTATTGTGTTAGCACCTAAGAAGGATGGAGAATGGAGGATGTGTACAGATTCTAGAGCCATAAACAAGATCAGGGTGAAGTACAAATTTCCTTTGCCCTAGATGGATGACATTATGGATTGTTTGAGTGGAGCTAAATGCTTTACGAAGATAGACTTGAAGAGTGGGTATCATTAGATTAGAATAAGAGAAGAGGATGAATGGGAGACAACATTCAAGACAAATGAAGGATTGTATGAGTGGTTGGTGATGCCTTTTGGACTAACAAATGCACTTAGTACTTTCATGAGGTTGATGAACGAGGTATTGAAGAAATTCTTGGGTAAGTTTGTGATTGTTTATTTGGATGACATCTTCATTTTCAGTAAGAGTAGAGAAGAAAATTTGTTGCATAAAAGACAAGTTTTGTAGAGGTTGAGAGAAGAGCAGTTGTTGATAAACATTAAGAAGTGTAGTTTCATGAAGAAAGAGTTGGTATATCTGGGATTTGTGATATCTGTGGATGGATTGAAGATGGATCCTGAGAAGGTAAGAGAAATTATTGAATG
Source organism: Sequoia sempervirens (assembly GCA_007258455.2). Lineage (NCBI taxonomy): Eukaryota > Viridiplantae > Streptophyta > Pinopsida > Cupressales > Cupressaceae > Sequoia > Sequoia sempervirens. Next base: position 212,281,022 of record VDFB02058242.1, read on the forward strand.
GCCTACACCAGATAGTATTGGGGAGGTAAGATCATTTCATGGATTGGCTAGTTTCTACCGAAAGTTCACTAGGAATTTTAGTTCTATTTGCAGTCCTATGACAGAAACAATGAAAGGAGATAAGAAGGATTTTAGATGGACATTTGGAGCAAACCGAAGTTTTGAGTTGTTGAAGCAAAAGGTGACTGAGCAACCTGTGTTGGCTTTACCATACTTTAATAAGGTATTTTAGGTAGATTGTGATGCAAGTGAAAATGCAATTGGAGCAGTATTAAGTCAAGAAGGAAGACCAGTAGCTTATTTTAGTGAGAAATTGAATGATGCTAGGAGAAGATATTCAGTGTATTATTAGGAGTTCTATGCTATAGTTCAAGCCTTGAAGAAGTGGAGACATTACTTGTTGCATAAGGAGTTTGTGTTGTATACAGATCATCAAGCATTGCAATATTTGAATAGTCAAAGTAAGTTGAATCAGGGACACATGAGATGGGTGGAATTCTTGCAGAGTTATATGTTTGTTTTGAAGCATAGGAGTGGATAGTCAAATAGATTTTTTGATGCTTTGATTAGGAGAAGTAATTTACTAACATAGATGAGAGTGGAGGTATTATGCTTTCATGAATTGAATAACTTGTATAAGGAAGAACCGGATTTTGTAGAACCTTGGAGAGCTTGTAAAGAACTAGTATTGGAGGATAGGAGTTAGTGGTTGGATTATTTCATTTAGGAGGATATGTTGTTTAGAGGAAATCAGTTGTGTATACCCTAGTGTTCAATGAGGGATAACTTGGTGAGAGAAAAACATAGTGGAGGATTGTCAGGATACTTTGGAATTGATAAGACATTAGCATTGGTAAGTGAGAATTACTTTTGGCCACAAATTTTATAAGGATGTTAGGAAATTTGTGCAGAGTTGTAGAGTTTGTCAAGTTGCAAAAGGAAGTAGTCAGAATGTTGGATTGTATAAGCCTTTGACAGTTCCAGAGAGACCTTGGGAGGATATTAGCATGGATTTCATACTTGGCTTGCCAAAGACACAAAGAGGTAATGATTCTATATTTGTGGTAGTGGATAGATTTTCTAAAATGGCCCATTTTATTCCTTGTAAGAAGACAACAAATGCAGTATATGTAGCAAACTTGTTTTTCAAGGAAGTAGTCAAATTGCATGGATTACTTAGGAGTATTGTTTCAGACAGAGATACAAAGTTTGTTGGTTACTTTTGGAAGACACTTTGGAAGAAGTTAAAGAAAGATTTGAAGTTTAGTTCTAGTTTTCACCCAAAGACTAATGGATAGATATAGGTAGTAAACAAGAGTTTGGGGAATTTGCTAAGATGTTTGGTGGGAGAGAGGACTGGAAGTTGAGATTTAGTCCTTGCACAAGCAGAATTTGCTTACAATAATTTAGTGAACATGAGTATCGAGAAGAAACCTTTTGAGATTGTTACTGGAGTTCATCCTAGAGGTATATTAGAGTTGAGAGACATTAGTAAGGAAGATAAAATGAGTGTAGAAGCAGAGGAATTTACAGAACATATGAAGAAAGTGCATACTAAAGTGAAGGAGCAATTGGAAGATATGAACTAGAAGTATAAGGATAAAGCAGATGAAAAGACGAGACATAAGGAGTTCGAGGTTGGAAATGAAGTGATGGTATATTTGAGGAATGAGAGATTTCTAGTTGGCACATATAATAAGCTCAAGATGAGGAATTTTGGACCCTATAAGATTTTGAAGAAATTTGATTTAGGAGATGCATATGAAGTGGAGTTACTAGATAACATGGGTATATCACCTATATTCAACATTGCAGATCTACATTAGTACCATGAAGAAAAATTAAATGAAGAAAGTAAATATAAATTGGAAAATCAGTTTCCTAAATAGCAATTAGATGAGATAGAAGAGATTCTAGATATCAGAGATGGGAGGAAAATGCATGGAAGATAGTACAAAGAATATCTTGTGAAGTGGAAAGGCAGACTAGCGGAGGATTCTTATTGGATTTCTCAGGCTAAGGTAGATTGTATTGGTTTCTCTTTAGCCCCAACAAAGTGAGGGAATAAATTTTCAAATAACCCCAGATGTCTGATGCAGGAGCATCCTTGGTTCTTGACAATCTTGCATCAACCAAAAATATTTTCTTTTAGTTTTTTTTGTTCTTGTTTAGTTCTTGTTTAGTTCATGTTGGTGGATTCATCATATTTGCTCACTAGACCTTGTGGATCAATGTTTACATCATGGGAATGTTCATTTTCCTTATTCCAATATTTGAGCACTATTGGATCTTTTTTTGGCAAGTTATCGCTTCCAAATTTAATGGCAGTTTCTTGAACCAACACTAGAATAATTTCAAACCTAACAGCTAGTTTGATCACTTGTGGATCTTTCTCGTAACTTGTGGATCTTGACTGTGTGATTTGCATTGTTCTGTGGAGTGTCCTCGACCTTAATTATAGGTCCACACTTCATCCTATGCATTCACCAAGGAGTAATTCAAATTTGAGGCTGACCTATTCATGCACATGTTACATTTTCTTTCATTGGAGATTGTAATAATCTTTGGCCGACGCAAATGATTCTAAATCTCAAGATGTGATATAAATCATTGTAGTAGATCATTAGAAAGGTAGTTAGATGAATGCTAGATTTGAGATGCTAGAATTCAACTCACATTAAGGAACATATAGGAATTTTGAATTTTAAACATGTTGTATCAGGCCTATGAGTCGAATCTATAAGCCCAGATGTTTCTAACCAATTGTAATTGGAATTTTTGTTAATAAGAATGTTTGAACCTGCATTTTCCTCCATATTCCATGTTGCTTCTATTGTGCAACTCTTTCTGCATGGTCCAAATTGTAATTAGAGGACCCTCCTACTTATGATGGTCGCCAGAATCTATTATATACTGTGCATTTTGAGTTGTTGAATCACTTATGAAATGAACAATTAGTCAATGTACCCAATTTTCTATACAATATGCTGAAAAGAATGGCCTCTAAATATCAGAGGAAGCAAACTAACACTACATTATCTCATCACTACTTGATAACCTTGTTGGTTAAGAGAAGTTTGAGAATTCAACATCCCCAGGTTAATTGGGAAGATTTTAAAATGTGCAAGGAAATCACTGAGTTGCTTGAGGCACCTGAAGTAGAAGATGACCCTCTACTTGAGCCTGAACTTTAACTTGCCCCTGAGCAAGATGAAATTGAGGGAGAAGATTCCCCTATTATGCCATTTGTTTCATCTACCTATAGCCAAAGTGGGACTAAGAAACATAATGTGTCAGCTATGGTAACTAAGGAACCCTCATCTTCTAGAAATCGTAGAGCTAGAAGAAGTACTGCGTCAACCTCCTCAAAAGGAAAAAGGAAAAGAAAAGGAGATGATAAGCAAGAGAATATTTTCAAAGAAGAAGATGTAGGGAGGAAAAAGGGGAGTAAAATAGGAAAGGAGAGTAAAGCTACATAGAAAACCACTACTCCCTGATGCTCAGGAAGGCTGAAAAGATAGAAAATTGAGAAGAGAGACATGGAGGAACTATTTCAAGAAGGAAAGGTTGGAGAAAAGAAACATCATATTCCAATAATAGTAGATATAGATATAGACAGGGAAATAGCTGACCCTTACAATGACCATGGTTAAAATGTTGATGTGCCTGCTAAAAGGAGAAGATATATATCATCTTCTTCTAATTCTGACTCAGAGGATCCTTTGATTTCCAAAATTACTAGAAGAGAAGTTCCCAATGACTCTCTTAGAGAAGTTTTTAATGCCATAGGTAATGACAATGATGGTTTAAATTTTGAAGAATAAAAGGAATTTCTAGAGGATAGAAACATAAGGAAGGAACTTCAAGAAGCCCTTGATAGGATAAATCAATTGGAAGAATAGGTAAAAGGATATGAACAAAAAGAAAAAGAAAAGGAAATGATAATTAAGGAGTTGAAAGAGAAAGTACAAACCTATGGCCATGGAAATAAATTGGAACTATTAGCACAAATGGCTAAAGGAAAAATGAGAATTGAAATTGATTTGAATTTAGAACCCCCTATTGCAAAAATACCATCCTACCATAATAATTTGTCTTTGGGATTTGAATTGATGAAAGTTACTGATCAATTCAAGCAAGAAAAATAAAACTAGGAAAAAGAAAAACAAATTTTGAATGAAACTAATAATTTGGAGTTGAAAAGACTTGAGGAGAAACTGACATAAGTGGTTGATAGAGCTATCAAAATAGTTGAATGTAGACCTCCATCTAGGGTATATGTATTGTTTTTAAATGAAAAATTTCTCAATTTTCAATTTGATAATTTTGTTAATGACCAACCCTTTGCTTTGGATAAGAGACATAATTTTCTCACTTTCTTTAGTAAAATTAGTTTGGAGGAGAAAGATTAGTTATGTGAATATTATTTTCATAATTATGTGATGGTAGAAGATACTTAGTGGAATCCCTTGATTTATGTTGGGGATTTGCAAGTGAGAGCTCTTGCATCTTACTTCATAAATGAACAACTCCATGGGGAGTTCATGGAGAAATATGAAGAATAGGAGAAAACAATGGCACTGCAAATTTGAAGGGAAGCAATGAGTCCTAATATGATCATTACTCAATGGTTAAGAATCCTTTCTCATTTAGGGCCAGGGAAAACAATTATAGACTTAAGAATCAGGGATTATAAAAGGATTTAGCAGTTGGTAGTGACCACTCTTCAATTCTACCTGGTACATTGAGGAATAGATGGGATAGTTTGACTCTAGAATTGTAGAGGAAGGAGCCTCACTCCATTTAAAATTTTATGAACATGTTTGAGAGGTTACACAAGTATATTGAGATCTCAGGAATAAGGGGAGTGGAGTTGCTTCCACTTACTTACCACCCTCCTATCTTACTTCATCCAATTCCACATTGGATTGGACAAGTTACTGATCAAGACATGAATGAAGAATTGGATAAGATGACTAGGCTTGCATGCTATAATGGTTTCTACCTCAAACATGGATAGGGAGTCAACAAAGTCATGGATCTTAGGAAGATTACTTTGTTTTATAATCTTTTTCCCTTAGGTGATTTAGTTTGATATTTTTGCTTAAGGACAAGAAAAATGACAAGTTGGGGGGAATGATGGGTCTGGTTATTAGTAACTTTTGTTACTTTTCATATAATTTTAAGACACTTTACCTATGTTTTTAAAGTATCTTTTAGACAATACTTCCATAATATGTTATCCTTTCATACATACCTTGTAACCTTTAACCCATTTTATGGAAATGAAATATGGGGGAAATATTCAAATAATTGCATGGTTTAAATATGGATATATATGAATATGAATGAAATGTTGTGATTTAGTTATGGTGGTTAGTTGCATATTGTAGACATGTAAAATTGACTTAAAAATTATCACAAATTTAGAATGTCTCGGAATGAACCTGGAACGACTCTGAATCAATTTAGAACGTCTCTGAATCAACCCAAAATGACTTAGAATGACTTAGAATCAACTCAGAACATCTCTAAATCAACTTAGAATGACTTAGAATGACTCTGAATCAACTTGGAATGTCTCTGAATCAACTCAGAATGACTTGGAATGACTTTGAATCAACCAAAATGACTCTAAATCAACTCAGAACGTCTCTGAATCAACCTAGAATGACTCAAAAAAACTTTGAATCAACTTAGAATGTCTCCAAATCAACCTGAAATGAGTCAAAACAACTCTAAATCAACTCAGATTGTCTCTAAATCAACCCTGAATGACTCAAAATGACTCTAAATCAACTCAAAATGTCTCTAAATAAACCCAAAACAACTCAAAATGACTCCGAATCAACTTGGAACAACTCTGAATCAACTCAGAACATCTCTAAATTAACTTAGAACATCTTTGAAACATGCCAAATCATCTCAGAATCATCCTATGACATCTCACGATGCATTGAACGACATCAAACAACATTCAAAACCCTATTTCCTCTGTTAATTGAATAATACAACCTTATTTAATTAATTTAATTTTTCATCATTCTCCACAAATTAAATAAATACCATTTGTTTAATAAAGTCTTGAAAACCCTAATTCTACTATTAATCGAATAATACAACTTTATTTGATTAATTCATATTTCATCATTTTCAACCAATTAAATAAATTACATTTTATTTAATAAAGTACTAACCTTATCTTATGTCATCCTGATTAGTCAAATGACATCATTTATTTGATTACGTCACTAATTCACCTTATTCCTCAAAATTAATTAAATTATTAAATCATAATAATTTAATTATCACACTTCCCTCCAAAATTTGAATAATTAAATCAATCTATTCAAATTAACAAAAAATCAAAATCAAAATCAAAATGGAATTAATTAATTAATTAATATTCCTCGCCCACTTTTTGATTGAGAAAATCATGGATTGGTAACTAAGCAATCTATTTTGCTAACAAAGCAATCTGATTTTGCTAACTCAACCATCTAATTCCTAACTAAACCCTAACTAGTCAATCAATTGCTAACTAAGCAACCAAAATCCTAACTAGCCAATATATTCTTCAATCACCCTAATTGTGCAATCAACTTTGCACAATTTCCTCATGTCTAAATCCTCTCAACTCAATTTGATCGTTGATTTGGATATTCTCCAATGCTATCTTGATCGTTGATTCAAAATTGCTTTTTCTATATAACAAGCCTTTCTCTTCACAAATATGGATGAGAATTTCAACTTACCTTATGCAACAAAGTGTTGTCGCAATCACCATTGATAGAGCTTCAACCATTTCAGTCAACCAAACATCAATCATCAAGCTTTTGCATGTAAGCAATGAAGGCTTTGTAGTGATACGAACAACCCAACATCATGCAAATACACTCTAACATGGGATGGTAATCTCTCCTTTTCTTTTGAATTCAATGTGTTAATCTTAGGATTTCATTTCATTCAAATAGCTTAGATTTTCACATTTCATGAGTGATGGAATATGATAGATTAAGTGTTTTGAATTAGATTCATTTTCTGATTTCAATCTTGCATTTGATCTTGATTTTGCATCATTTTTCGGATGGACTCCTTCCCCCACACACAATATGGAATGCCTGGTGGGACCTAAGTCCTCCTTACTAATATTTTTATGAGCTAAGTTGAAGTTACAGGGTTCCGGGAGCTTTCAGAGACATTTCACAGACTGCCCAGCAAAAGCTCGCTTTTGACTGGCAATAATTCTGAGAATTTTCCACAAAATCAGTGCTTTTTCCATGGGAATGGAACCTTTTCTTTAAGATCATCACTTTTTCTCTAAAAGTGCACTTTTGCTTCTTTTTGGGTTTGCACTTGTACTAAAAATCTGAGCTTTTGCCAGATTTCTAAGCTTTTGCAAATTTTTTTCTAAGCTTTTGATCTTTCTTCTGAGCATTTTCTTTGGAAGACAAGTGCACGGATCCTACACTATTGTAACAACCTTTCTTGCTAACATGTTGGTTTTTTTGTAGGAATTAATGGATTTCTATGCAGGATTGTGAAAGATATTAACTTATTTTGTGCAAAGAAGACGATCGGTCCAAGATATTTGGAGACATCAAATAATTTTGTTTACTAACTTAGGAATTTCCCTTTGGTGCTTTAAAATGAACAAAAACTCTCATACTTCCAATTTGGTGTTGTTAAAATAAACATTTTTAAAGCTTTCTAAATTAGGAATCTCCATTTGGTGCTCTAAAAATGAACAACAACTCTCACATTTCAAATTTGGTGTTGTTAAAATAAACATTTTCAAATCTTTCTAAAGTAGGAATCTCCATTTGGTGCTCTAAAAATGAACAACACAACTCTCACATTTCAAATTTGGTCTTGTTAAAATAAACATTTTCAAATCTTTCTAAAGTAGGAATCTCCATTTGGTGCTCTAAAAATGAACAACACAACTCTCACATTTCAAATTTGGTGTTTTTAAAATAATTTTTTTCAAAGCTTTCTAAAATAGGAATTTCCTTTTGGTGCTCTAAAAATGAACAACACAACTCTCACATTTCAAATTTGGTGTTGTTAAAATAAACAATTTAAAGCTTTCTAAAGTAGGAATTATTTTTTGGTGCTCATAAAAAGAACATAAAACACTTCAATTTCAGGCTCTAAAAATGAACAAATTTCATGTTTTCATAATTAGGAATCTTTAAATTTGGTACATAAAAAAAGAGCAAAAACATTTTTTCATTTTGTTGACACACGCATGATTTACATTTTTGTTGACCAGTTAATGACCAGGCCTAATTTTCTTAGAAAACACTTCAACTTTGGGGCTTAAAATGAACAAAATGTTTTTTGACTGTTTTCACACCATTGCTATCTTAACTATTTGATGTCCTGAACACTTCAATTGGTGCAAAAATAAAAAGAACATTTCATTTTTGTTACTCATATTCTTGGGGATAACACCACTCGAGGTGTTTAAAATGAATCAATTTTCTATGAATTGTATGCCGTGTATTCATTGATTGGAAAAGCTAAATGTTTATTTTCTCCCCTCACACCTTTTGGCGATCTTGGGTGAGCGAGGATATTGTGAGCTTTGCACCTTTCTTTTCAAGCATACCTTCTTAGAGGGCCTGCCTATTGAGACACATCCCGTGCTAGAGAAATCATAGGCGACCCAAGCAGTACTTTTGTTGTAGACCGCTATATATTTCTTTTGTGAGTGTGAGGAAAGTTCATCACTCACCGGGTGTAGATGTCCTATACTGACGTATTCTTCCTCAGTATCCTTGTGATGCATAAAAACCCAAAAGGTCTGGAAGGTTCTTAATTGAACAAAACGCTGCATGTGTAGGTGCTCAAAAATAATATCCCTAGAACATGACTAAGAGCCAATTGTTTTAGAAGCCACCCTATTATCCAAAACATTCTTTGAAAGTGGTGCATCGAAATTTACTTCTGAGAAGTTACTTTCCAAGTTTGACTACAGGCCCATGCCATAAGTTGCATGTAAAATCATCTCTTCAGAGCATGAGGCAAGCCCACCTAAGAGGATGGTTTCTCTCCAATAGGGTTGTAATTGCTTGTTAATGTTAAAAATTTCCCAATTACATTCAAAAACAATTGTGACATCAAATTCTGTGTTTAACTTAAAGAAAAAGAACACATCAAAACAAACATTCAACAAGATGGTTAAACCACAAACCCTTTGAGTTAGTGTATACTTGTGAAAGAAGCCTTATGTTTGTACTCCTTGAAAGGATTTATCCTTAAATGTTTTCGAACATTTTAGTTTTTATTTTTAAGTTGCATTGAACAAAGTAAACACTTTGGTAACTATGGCTTGGGTGTTGTGATTTCACAACTTGAGCTATAGACATTTAGGTCATATAAAGTCCATGCTTTTGAGTCAGTCCAGTGCTATTATATCATTTTCCATACTCAAGAACACAAAGAAAACAAACACACAGAGGTTACAAACTACCATTCCAACTCACAATATTTTTTCTAAACACTTAGGGAAAAACAAACTAAAGTTGTTTATAAGGTCATTGGTTGAACAAAACACTTGGAAAATCAGATTGGTCACAAAGTCTCTTACCCATTATTCCCATACCACTTATTTGAAATAAAAAATCCAAAAAAAATTAGGATCATTCCTCCGCTCAAAAATTCTATGATATCAACAAGCTACTTGGAACTCACAGATAGTTCAAGTATCTTTCCCACAACATATCCTCTAGATCAAGAAGTGGAATATTGAACCTAGTTCTTTACCATTTTGATTTCTGAAAAAGTAGCCACATTCCAAAACAACACTCAAGCCTTATGTTTTTTGAGTTTCATAACAAATCACCTCATACTACCACACCTTATGACCATCTGGCGACCTGCAACTCTTGTTGAACAACCAGGCCTTGTAGCGCCAATTATTCAACCTAGTCTCATGCATATTGAAGGTGCACAAACCAACATCATAAGTAGTTTGAAAACCTTTATATTTGAGAAAAATGAAACACCTCGTCAGTTTCTCACCACATCAATCATCTTAAAAAAAGAGGAAGAAAAAGAAAACATAGTAGCTAGAAGACCCGTATTACTACCTTCCACATGGCAATAGGTATGATTCTCTTGGAAATGTAAACCGAGTGACCTTATGATAGGGTATTGAGTATCAAAACATCCTTGAAACATGTCGATCTATTACAAAAATTAGTCTTATCAAGGGTCACAACATCAAATAGGGCAACAACATAAAGGGTTTCAAAATCACCATCAAGGAATAAATCCAAAACATCAAATTTCCCTAGATAAAATTGAGAGAGATCTTGAGGAAATTAAACAAAAATGAAAAACATATTATCAACGCCTTATTCAAGGTTGGAACATTACATATCCACAACAAACAAATAGTATTCCACAAACACTTCAATATCCACATCAACAACACTTCCAAAATCTACAGTATCAAGAAGTTTCACAAAACCAAGGTGTACCTCAAGTGCAATATCAAAATGTACCTCAATTGCAGTATCAAGGAGTTGAACAAAATCAAGAGAAAAACAATCAAGAAAAACCACAAAGGAAAGATTACCAACCAGAAAAGAAATTCACCCCTTTGGGAGAAACTTTAGAGCTAATCATGCATGAACTAGTACAACAGGAGCTTATCAAGATCAATGATAGTCCAATTTATGGTGAACCAAGCTTTAAACTCCCTTGGTATAACAAGTATGAACAATGTGAGTTCCATAAAATCAAGGGTCACACAATGAAAAAATGTGCTACACTCAAAAATATCATTCAAGACATCATTGATCAAGGAGAAATAGCTATTAAAGGGCCATCTACCAATGATGACAATGATAATGTCTCAACCTCAAAAGTTGAAAACAACAATCAAGAGCTATCTATCACGAATCACATTGACAATGTCACTACATCATCCAGTGAGAAAGAGGAAATACATCAAGAATTTATTCCCAAGCATGGTCAAACTCAATCGCCCAAGGCTAGCAATGATTTAGTCCAAAATATATTGACATCATCCAACCTCATGGCAGTACATATTGAGGCTCAAGAAACTCTTAATTCAACGTTTACACCCAATGCAAAAAATATAAGCCAAGAGCTATCACCCATATCCCCATAATTTGAGGAAATCCAAGGATATTTTATAGGAAAACCTTTCTTTGAAATTGATCCATGTCAAGAATGTGAACCAAAGCATGTCAAAGATAATACCACACAGAGTCAAGATCAAGAATCCCTATCATCAAATTACTACAATGACTTGGTAGATATCTTCCAAGACATCCAAGGCTTTCCAAAAGAACACATCCATATGCAAAGCACACATACATCTACCCATGGGATGCTTACTCCTAATGGACATGTAGATGATCTTCATCCAAAACAAGAGTCTCATACTCTTAATATCAGTACCATGGAACAAGGGTCACCTACTCTTCACATCTATACACATGATCAAGATATAGCAAAAACTATAGACCTATTAGAAAATGATCAAGAAGAAGCATTAAGATTAGAAACATCCTCTAGGTAGGTTGAAGACATCAAGCATGAAAATATGGAGCATAGTATCTTAAAATAAACAAAGATAATTGATTATCCTAAGCAGTAGAGAATTGGGTATACAACATTGAAAGATGCACCAATATATTTTGAAAGGCCATCAAAATATGATATTTCATAGGATCAAGTTGAAGATATAAATCAAGAAGTTATCCCACCTATGAAGGATCCTATTAGTGAAGAAGCTATCACATTTGAAGGTCCACAATAGAGAAGAGAAGGATTAGCACCTTGTTTCCAAGGTAAGACATATCCTATTTCTGAACAGATGAATTATCAAGACAGAGGAGCATGCCTACATAAACATGGTATCTTAGCACTAGTGAAAATTATTGGAAATCCTAAGCATCAAGGTCATGGCTATTCAGAAAGTAAAGGATCTAAACATATTAGTGATACCTCTATTATACCAGGGGAAACTTTATCTAATGCAAGCATCAACATAAAGAGCATGAAGAGTCCTTATGATGAAATTGCTACCAATACTACAACTAGCCATATCATGAATCATCATCCACACACATTTCCACCCTCTCATTGGGACCAACAATAAGAGAAAAAGCTATACCTAAGAACAAAACAAGTCATTGAAGCAAAATCATTAGCAAAGCAAAATGGACAAGAAAGATTCAAATGGATACAAAATCAAACGAAAGGAAATCATCCCTATCACACTCCATTAGTCAAAGAAACTATGGGGAAAAATAAAAAAGGGAAGTTCATCCATCAAAAAAGTCCAACCATGCAAAAGAAATCTTTGAGAGCAACCTACAAGGTATACGAAGACGTTGGTCCCAAACGAATCTCCATATCCACCCATCATTTCTCATCATCCCAAGTTTGGAGAGTTAAAGTTTCCAAACTATCAACCAATCCATCTGAATATTGTATCCCTCAATGCATTTTTCCATCCAAGATATCCAAATCTCAAATTGACCATGTGTTGGCAACAACTCTTTATCATAAGGACTCTAAGGGCACTCTACCATGATGTGTGCATTAAGGTAAGGTTAACTCCTGTATCAACAAAGAAGATACGAATTATTAGGGGTTACATTCAAGCACTTGTATCCTATAAAAACAACTCCTCCATGCAGGATATCGTTGGCACATCATGAAAATAACAACCATATCAGTACCAGCAACATCTACATCAGCACCACCAAGTGGTTCAAACATAAGTAGAAAATTGTCACCATGATGAAAACCTAGTAAATAGGCATCTTGTGTGACATCAAAAAAAACAAAAAAAAAGAAAAGAAAATAGTCAAGAGAAAAATTGTCCTCTAGTGAAAACCACTATGGTGGCGCTTTGGACAAGTACCATGATGAAAACCTGGAAAACAGGTGTCATGTGTAGAATCGAGCATCGACGTGTGCCAATTCAGGTGGAAGCATCTCAGCCTATCTAGAACAAAATCCAATCCATTTTTATCCCAATCCAATGTATCTTGATCTTGACAAATGTTTGGTGTACACTTTACACTTGCTTATGGAAAACATCTTGACACGGGTCACTATCATTGATTCTATCCTATCTAACATTATTTGAGCCATGAGGCATTGTCCAAAGGGGCATGCTTTTATCTGAACATGTTATCCTATCACGAGATAATCCTTACATTCGTTTACATTTGCTAGACACTGGGGGAAAGTACTTACATCTTGCTTTAGAATAAATCTTGATCTATGTCTTCTAGCTCATGTTGTGATATAGGGATTTTCCAAACAACAAGGTGTGCCACATGGTAACCTTCCCAATTTATCCCATCAACAAGGTATATCACCAAACACACTACCAAGGTAACCTTAAAAGATGCCAATAACATGGATTATTCCTTCACTAAAAAATTCTAAGATATCAACATTTACTTGAACCTCATAGCTAGTTCAAGTAAGCTTTTCCATAACATATCCTCTAGAAAGACAGTGAAATATCAATCCAAGTTTTTAATATATTACACCCTAAGCAAGAGGGTAAAAATCCAAAAAAATCATCAATAATTCATCCCAAAAATAAGGTGTACCACCAATGCACTACCAAGGTGACCTTAAAGATAAAAAAGACATGGATTATTCCTTCACTTGAAAATTCAAAGATATCAACAATTACTTGAACCCTATAGCTAGTTCAAGTAAGATTTTTTGCAACATATCCTCTAGAAAAGACAGTGAAATATCAATCCAATTTTTTAGTATCTTGCACCCCAGGAAAGAGGGTAAAAATCCAAAAACATCTGAAAAACATAAAAAAAAAATGAAACAACAAGGTGTACTACCAATGCACTACCAAAGTAACCTTCAAAGATACCAACAAACATGGATTATTCCTTTACTCAAAATTTCTAAGATATCAACAGTTGCTTGAACCCTACATTTAGTTCAAGTAAGCTTTCCCACAACATATCCTCTAGAAAAAAAAAGTGAAATATCAATCCAAGTTTTCAGTCTTTTGCACCCTAGGAAAGAGAGTAAAAATCCAAAAAAAAAAGAAAGACAAAAACATTTAGAAAACCTGAAAAGACAAAAACATTTGGAAAACATCAAAAAAAACATCGTGGGGTTATTCTTTCACTCAAATAGTCTAAGATATCAACAATTGCTTGAACCCTACAACTAGTTCAAGTAAGCTTTTCCACAACATATCCTCTAGACACAAAAGTAGAATATCAATCCAGATTATCAATGTTGTATACCCAAAAATAGTTTTTGCTTTGAGTTAAATGGTCGAATTACATGGTCTCTGCATGTATAACATAGGCAAGGCTCATTAGCCCCCGAGACCCTAGGTCAGTCCCCTTAGGTTTCCAACATGCTTTATTTCAACTTAGTCAAAAAAATGCAAAAAATCCAAAAAAATAGTCAAATTTACAAAATCCAAAAACATCTACAAAATAGAAAAGAGAAAAACCATATTGAAAATACTCAAAAAGACTATTATTGAAGCCAACTGTGATTGAATTTTCAGCTAAACCTAGCCTTATGGGCCTACCAAACCAACATTCGCACACCTACTGGTGCCACACCATTTTCCTTGGTCTATGGATCAGAGGCCGTCTTGCCTATTGAGGTCAAAATCCTTTCATTGTGAGTTTCATTAAAAAACATGGTCAACAACGAAGAATACAGGGTATCCAGGCTGAATGAATTAGAACTCCTAGATGAAAGATGTTTGAGTGTGTTAAAACATCTACAAGTTTATTAGAATCGGCTCAAGATAAACTATGAAAAAATGATCAAGGACAAGAACTTTTAAGTTGGTGAATTAGTCCTCAAAGAGAATAAAAAAGTACAATTAAATCAAGATCACAAAGGAAAATTTGAACTCAACTGGTTAGGCCCATTTGCCATCACAACAAACTATGACTTTGGGGCATACCAGTTAGCTACTCCTGAAGGAGAACCTTTAGATGAACCGCTAAACAACAACCACCTCAAGAAGTTCTACACATGAAGCAAGTCAGAATACCCCAGGAAAAAGGGTAAAAATCCAAAAAAAGAAAAGAAAGACCCATGTCTGCCATCACAATTCGTAATAAAACATCACCTATAATAAATAGATCATCATACTCACCCTTTGACAAAACAAACAAAGAAAGAATCAATAGTTGGAACCTTCAAGCAGACAATCACATAATAATTTGATCACAAAGTGAACTTAAACAAAGCCAAGTATCAAATACATATCTTTTTGACAAGACCCAACAACATCCTGAGATATGTCTTAACGAATCCATTCCTATGATAGACATGATCAACACAGGATAATAGACACACCCTAAATAGATATGGCAAGTGATATAATGGCATTGTTTTATCTTTTGTTGTCTTATTTTTTTTGTGATTTACATTATTGAATCATTCCCAGGATCTCTCAAGGATGTCCATAAGGATTTAGATAAGAAGGAATGGGTGCATTTGAGCGTAATTTTGATTTGATATTTGTGGATAGTCTTGTTATACTACCATGGAGAATACTTGCTTTGTTTTGTGTGTGGAAGTTTTCCTTGAAACATTTCGTGTAATAATGACATGTTAGGTTCTTAACACCTCTTGTGTTACTAGTCCAACATGTTTTTAAAGCTTCTCACCCATTCACTCTAAGAGGGTTCCTGTATGTCTGGTATGAGCAAGAATACTCCTTGTTTGTAGAGTCAAATTCCATGCAATAAATACAAAGTCACCTTGGTTAGTAATACTCTGGTGCATCATATTTATTTGCTATATCAAAAAAGATTGTTCAAACTACAAAGTCTCTAAAGAAAAGCAAAAGCAGCTCATCAACTACTAATTAACATCATATTTCTATCTACCATCAATATTTCTTTTAAATTAACATCATATTTCTATCTATCATCAATATTTCTGCTAAATTAACATCATATTTCTATCTATCATCAACACTTCCTCTAATTAACCTCACATTTCTATCAAATCATCAACATTTCTTCTGAGTGAAATCTGCATAGCAATATCATTAGTACCATTCTACATCCACAATATCAGCAACATACATCATGGTGATATTAAACCAATAAAAACATCATGTATGGGGAATTCATTCATATCAACATCATATAAACATACATCATCATATATCATCATCATATGAGCATGAAACGAGAATGAATTGAAGAAGGTATATTTCATATATATCATCATCAAAAAAGAGAGTACATCATCAGTGTGATAAGTTATACAAAATCATAATATCTATATGAGGCCTCGACTGGGCTGATGAATATAGGCATACAAAAAACATGTCTACAATATGTCTCTAAGCAATACAAATCAAGATCAGGTTGCAGACCACCATCTAGATCTATTTTTCTAAAAAGAATGATCACCTACAATCATTTTAACTCACGATGTTAGGATTCCACTTTGAACATGCAAAATGACACAAAACACGATGACAAACAAAAATAAGACTTAGGGTTGCAAACAGGCAAAAACAAGCACATGCAATGGTTTTTGAGCAAATGCTCATAAAGCACTAGGAAAAAGCGAGCTTTTTAGGAAAATGCAAGATTTTCAAGCAAAGGCGAGGAAACAAAGGCATGGAAATATGGAAAAGGTGAGGACATATGGCAAAGTCTATCTTCCAGGACCTCAAACAGTAAAAGGCAAGCTTTTAAAGCAATTGCTTAGAAACAAAGGTGAGGAAAATAGGCAAAGGCATGGAAATATGGAAAATGCATGAATTCTTAGTAGGGAAAGGCATGAAAACTGAGGCAAAGGTGTGAAAAACAAGAAACTTCACTTTTGACCTAGAAAAATTTGTACACGCAAAATGAGAACAAAACAAGACGAAAACAAAAAAGTGAGAAGGTACATACTGAGCCACCAATGTTTGAAGGCCGTCCAACCTCTCAAATGAGCTCATAACAATGTGGGGCTCCATCAAAATGTGACATTGCTCCTCGAAAACTCACAGAACAAGAGAACTAGAGACAAGAATTAGCTATAGAGTCAAAACACAAATGAGCTATCTATAAGACAAATTGCCTATATAAGCCTTAGGAAAACCCTAATTTCTACTTAGGGAAACTTCCTACTTTCAAAATAAAAGGTCATAGAAACATCATTACAAGAAATGAAGGACCTATACACCTAGTTTTATGACCTAAACACATCAGATAAAAAATAGAACAGAGTCGTGAGCCTGACCTCAAAACTTGAAATTTTCGGTCAACCTCTCAAGGGGCAGCATAGAGTCTTACCGTCATTCCACGAAACATTGGGGCACAGTGGGGCATAATTTTTTTTCAAAAAAATTGATCTTAAAAATAGAATCTTTGAAACAAAGCAACCAATACTTTGTATTAAAGAGGGAAAAATGTAGACATGTAAAATTGACTTAACACTTATCACAAATTCAGAATGTCTCGGAACGAACTTGAATCAACTTAGAACATCTCTTAGATTGAGAAAAAAAATCAAAATCAAAATCAAAATGGAATTAATTAATTAATTAATACTCCTCACCCACTTTTTGATTGAGAAAATCATGGATTGGTAACTAAGCAATCTATTTTGCTAACTCAACCATCTAATTCCTAACCAAACCCTAACTGGTCAATCAATTGCTAACTAAGCAATAAAAATCCTAACTAGCCAATCTATTCTTCAATCACCCTAATTGGGCAATCAAATTTGCACAATTTCCTCATGTCTAAATCCTCTCAACTCATTTTGATTGTTGATCTGGATATTCTCCAACGTGATCTTGACTGTTGATTCAAAATTGTTTTTTCTATATAACAAGCCTTTCTCTTCACAAATATGGATGAGAATTTCAACTTAGCTTATGCAATGAAGTGCTGTTGCAATCACCATTGATAGGGCTTCAACCGTTTTAGTCAACCAAGCATCGATCATCAAGCTTTTGCTCGTAAGCAATGGAGGCTTTGTAGTGATACGAACAACCCAACATCATGCAAATACACTCCAACATGGGATGATAATATTTCCTTTTCTTTTGAATTCAGTGTGTTAATCTTAGGATTTCATTTCATTCAAATAGCTTAGATTTTCACATTTCATGAGTGATGGAATAAGATAGATTAAGTGTTTTGAATTAGATTCATTTTCTGATTTCAATCTTGCATTTGATCTTGATTTTGCGTCATTTTTTGATGAATTCCTTCCCCATCACACACATATGTATGTGTGTGGATTAATATATTTGTAGCTTAGCACATGGTGGAAAGGATGGAGCATTCATAGTGAGTACCAAAGTAGCAGAGTGGGAAATTAATGAAGTCCAAGATACCCAAAGTATAGGAAGCTGTGGAGATGAGCGTGGTCATTATGGAAGGAATAAATGTTGAAGATATTTGTTCTTGAATGTTGGATGTTTTCCCATGTGTTCTACATGTAATCTTTCCTTATTTGAATAGGTCTCTTTTTCAGTTAGATGAATAAGTCAATCATTGTTCCATCTCATATCTAGGAGTGAGATTTATGATTACAGTTAGTTAGTTGGTAGTTTGAATAAGACTCACTATTTTTATATAAAGTTAGGGTTTGAGCTCATAGATTAGTTAGTTGATTTTTTTATGATTCACTGGTAGTTAGTGGTTTTCTAGTTTTTTTAGTTATCCAAAGACATGTTGTTACAATGATATCATGGAATAAAATTTGTAAGAAGGATTCTATTTGATATCCAATGTTATGTAATGAATGGAGTTGTATGGTGTATGAATGCATGAGAATTTGAGTTAGATTTGGTTTTTAGTTAAGTAAGGCAGTCTTCTAAGCTGGCCACTTAGGTACTGCTCTTCACTTTATTCGTCTATCTGTTTATTTATGTTTTTCCATTAATTCTATTTTCATTAGTTTACACGTGCATTACAAGTAAAATGGGTTATGGTTAGTTATAGTTGCGAATGTTCATGAACAAAGATAAATAATAGTTCTCCAGAGATTAGGATTAGTTATTTTTCTATTTTCAATGGTCTCAGATTAATTTTACATTCATATATCTTTAGCAGTTACCTACAACTTATACTACAGGTACTTGTAGCCACTAGGTTCTGTAACTGTTTTCACTATTTTTGTAATTCTGTCAAATTCTAGCAAGTAGAATAGTTTGAATGAGTCTGTATAGAGTAATTTAGGCTAGTACAAGCCTGTGAAGACACATATAGTGGAGTACCATCATAAGTTTATGCACCTTGGTTGATAATGTAGGCTTGTGATGTTAAGAGAATTGTTCATCTTGGCATACCCCTGAATTGCATAAATTTACCAAGTCCATAATAGATTAGTTTTCCTCTACATGCACAACTAATGATTTATAGCCAAAGTCATGGATCACATGCATTGGACCCTCATGGATAAACTTTAGAAATTTATACATCACTGAGGGAACTGCATTCATAGCTACTAACCAGGGGATACCCAACTTCACTCTGAAGAGTTCAGACCCTGAGATTATGTCAAATAACATGTTTATAGACTTAGGTCCGAAAAGGACCAACAAAATGATACTACCAAGGGGAGGTAAAAAAATTCTAATATGCATACAGATGGTGCTTACAGGTGCATCATACCTATATTTATGTGGTAATTTAATTAACATAATCTCCTTGGTTATAATATTCACCTAAGACATTAGGTCAACAAGAATACCTGCTACAGTTTTTTTGTTGATTCACACAGGGATATAAAGAGGAGATGGTTCTCTATTAAAGCCCATCAGAAGGTCTTGTGAGGTGAAAGTTATACCTAGAATACTACTCGTAGGCTGCGTAGAGGGGATAGGAAGATGCAAGAAGGAAGCCATCATGCACACTAAAAAATAATCTTACAAATCCCCCTAAAGGTTTGAAATTGGATAGTGACCTAGTTAAGGCTTTATTCAACAACGCTTACAGAACCTTCCAATTATGCCTACTAGGGGTTGCAGGTTGGGCTGTAAGGCAAAAAACCTCACAACACTCACACCTACAATACTCCTAGAACATGAGGAAATGACCCTTTAGCACTGCTAAACAAAACCAAAATGGTTCACGTTAGGTTCACCAAAAATGTAAGAGAGGGGGACCAACCACATCAAGGCTCCAGGTCATGGAGAGCACCAAGAGTGGAGGGCTTCCCTAACTTACCTCACTCTAAAGGGATGTTTTGGGGTGGGGATCAAGAATGAAGAGCACTATGTAGTACTTTTGTCACTCTACAGACCAAAATTCTCTTTAGGGCTAGGTGAGCGAGTTTTTGGAGTCTAAATTGTACCTCAGACAACTCTTTGTATGAGGATGACAACATGGGTCTGGGATGATAGCATGACGCATTGGTGTCTCTTTGGCGCACTGGCATCTGTATGGCCAAGAAATATGATACAATGGAAAAAATACCAAAAGCCTACTAACAACCTAGCTAGCTAGTTTTAATGAAAAGAAAAAAATGATAAGATATGAAAAGTAGAGATGGAGATGATAAAGCAAGTAAATAAAAGCCAGGGTGATGAATAAGATCTCACAAAAGCGTCGATTCACCAACTAGCTCCACACACATGTTCACCTACACACAAGCAAGAGGGGAAAATTATTGGGGTTGTATAGGGGCCTGCCTCAGTCAGACCCCTACTTTGGTGTTTCCACCTCCACAGATAGCTAGAAAGAAATGGAGTATAAAATATGATAAAGAAGATTGAAAGAAGTGTACTAAACACTACAAAAGACAAATGCTACTCTATCGAATCACAAAGGAGAGGAATGAAGCATTACCACATCTACCCAAAGGCTATTAAGTCCAATGAAGGGAGAATGCAAGCAAAAAACTTGGAAAAGTCACCATCACCACAACCATGGTGAAGGGAGGTCTTGCAAGACTCCAAGCTCACAACTTTTGTGGCTACCTCACACGTGCAATGTGGAGTTGATGGAGTGTCAATGTTGCTACAATGCTCACAATAGAGTGTTAGAATGTTGAAGTGAATGAGAATGTGTTGGAGAATGTGAAGAAGTTGAATGAAAATGCTAAGAGGGATTGTTTAAATCTCTAGAGGATGAAGTGATAGTCAAGTGAATGATTTTGAAGGTGGAATGAGAAGGAATAAGGCCATTTTTGGGTCGATTGGTCAAAGAGGGACACTACAATTCATCCCCAATGACAAGTGTAATGCCTCTGCAGACTTTAGACCCAGGAATTTGTTAGGGATGATAGTGTGCCACGTAGACATTTGCACGCCTTGCTTGTGTCCTCAAAAAATATTCTCACTGACACATAAGACAAACACCAAGTGGATGGAAGGCAGGTGGGTGATGTGGAATTTCTTCTTCAAATTTGATTTTCTAAGGTGAGGGTATGTGAAAGGGGAATTTACACAAGGGGTGCAAATTCACTCCTATACAAACCCCAACCCACACGCCACTCCTTGCCAAGCCTGCCACCATCTTTTTAGTGAGTTATTTTATTTGGATAAAATGAAAAAGATAATATTTTTTATATTAATTTTTCTGTATGAAGAAGAATAAATATATTTTGATATTATTTTTTTTATAAAGAGTATGATATTATATTTTTCTTTTTAGGTTTTAATTTTGTAAGATAAGAGATAATTATTTAAAAAATATTTGTTACTCTATATTTCATTAGTACATTTTAGAGAAAGAAATATAACAAGTTATTTAAGCCTAATTATTTGGAAGTTTTTTTTGTGAAGAATTGAAGGATTTCTATTTGTAGATGTTTTTATTCATCTCCATTGATTATCAAATTTTGTACAAGGATTGAGGTATGATTCTCATACAGGAAAAATTTAATAAATAAATTTAGTTGTTAATTATATTATATTTCAAAAATAATAATAAAATTTGAATCAAAATAATTAGGTTTGATATTGGTCAATTTGGAAAAAAACTAGTTGTAGGTTGAAAACTAGGACTGCTCGAAGAAGAAGAAACTTATTAAAACTGAGGAGAATCATGTATATTCTGAAATTTAAACATAAGTGTGAATTATTATTTAACCCATGCTAAGAGGATTCAAATTATGATTGTAATGATGTTTCTTCTATGATTGAAATTTTATTTGAAAATCAAATTTTAGAAAAAATATAAAGTAGTAAAACTATCATGAAAAAAATTAGTCTATTGCATCTTCAATAAATATTTTTTTAAAGAAATATGTTTCTTTAAAAGAATTATGGTAGGTGTGCAACCAATATTTTTAAATCCTCATAAGAAATTAGCTATACTCAACTTCTAGATTATGAGATATAAATTTATCAGTGATTTTCTATCTATATTGCTACTTTTAGAATTATGTTTTATTAGTAATTATATTATCTTTAGAAAATTATATTAAGATAGTTATTAACAAAATAGTTTCTAGGTTTTGTAGGTCTCTATGTTATTTTTTGGACACCTTAAAATTTGAAATAATGTTATGTTTTGAGAAAATTATTCTCATTTTAGTAAAAACTATTTTGTGAAATCTAAATAAAAATATTAACATCAAAGTCATGTTTGGTCTATATGATCTCTTAACTTGATAAATGGTTAGGTTTTTCTTCTTAGTAAGCATGTTAAAATTATTTTATAGATACTAGTTGTAGGGGTGAGTATAATTTACACTTTGTTCTCTAGGCTATCCATACCCTTGAGTATATTGGTACTGTACTTGAGAGTTCCTTAATGGTCATGATAATTTTTATATCATGGTTGGAATATTTTGACTTCCATTTGTTGTTTTATTTGACACCCCTATAAGATAAATACAAAGACTCAAGATCCTAGTATCACCTATAGAATAAAAAATAACCTTCCACAAGAGGGTATAAAGATAATATATTTCTTTATTATGGATGAACTAATGATACAATGATCATATGCATTACTGATTCTACCTAATGTACATATGAGGCCTTACTTATATAGGTAAGGTGAGAGGGAAAGTGAACATATGATTACGACATGTGTCAAAATCATATAACATGAGACAAAATAAATAAGGATCCTAATTGAAATCCAATTAAACTAACAAGTGTGAATAAGACCTAGGATGTGAACCAATTAGGTAATATCCTTGTTCCCACTAACATCCCCCCTTAAATGCAATTTAGAGAGGAAGAAAAAAATTCATGAATGAGAAGATGAATAGATGATGGGTCCTAAATACTAGGCCATGATAGGTATCCATGCATAAAATATCTCTCACAAACAAATCAAAGATGAAAAAATATAGGAAAAAACCCTCTCCAAAAAGAGAAAGGACAAGAAAATAACATGTACAAGTGATGTAAGGAGGAATCTACATGAACCCACAAGAAGTACATCTATAAAAAATATACAATAGATATCCCCTCATAGGAGAGAAAGAGTGAGACTGTAGGTCCCCCCATAATGAAGTAGCTCCTATGCCAATGGTGAATGCTTGAAGACAAAAGACAATCTAATGCTTGCAAAAAATATTTCTACACTTGGGAAAAACAAGTCCAATGGCATATGTAGAAGAAAATATAATTTTGAGAAGGGATATGAGGAAAGAAGTCTCATGATTGGTGTCTCTAAAAACTGCTCAGGTGTCTCCATACTAGATTATGCTACAACAAAATTAGCTGCTGCCCCAAACAAAGAAGATGAAAAATGAAGACCATATGGAAACTAATGAACAAAAATATCCAAATAAAATGTTGATGTGTTATCACTTTTGTTGTAACTATCATTAACGAGGAAGTGGGTATCCTAAATTGTGTCCTCCAAATCTACAATACATATGAAATACCTATCAAGTATTCATCCCATAAAGTTGAGATTGAAAGACTATGGTCATCTTGTTGAATTGAAGTACTAGAAGTCATGGAAATACCAAAATATGAATACATAAGAGGTGGAGGAGATATAATCTTAGAAAAAGTCTCAAGAACACTAAGGTTTAAATGACCAAAATTCTCATTAGAAATATGATTCATAATAGATGCTTGAGTGTGAAAACCAATAAAAGGAATTGCATCATCATCAAGAAAAAAATATGAAAAGGTATACAAGTGAGATGAATGATAACCATCCCAACAATAATAATATCTCTACTCTCCAAGTCTATGATAATCATAAAATTAGGTGTGAACTTGACCTTTTTCCCTACTCTACTATGCACAATCCGATAAATAGAAAGAAGATTAGTTTCTAAGGATGAAACATAACATATATTATTAAATGTTCCTTCTCCCATGTTAATAGATCCTTTCCCAAAAATACACATATATGTGTTTTTTACCATTAAAATGTGTGGTAAAATGCAAGGATTAAATGGAGAGAACATACCCTATGATGAAGCCATATGATGTGAAACTCTAGAATCAAGAAGTCATCTTCTTGACTCAAGACTTGTGAATGTAATAATTTTTTTACCTTTGATGTGATTTGTCCCATTAGATAATCTAGGTATCCCTGATTGTGTAGAAGAAGGGGATGAATTGAAAGACATTATTGAAGATGATAATATATTATTATTTAGAAACATCTATAGATTTTGTAATGAATATTTCATCATGCCCTTATTTTTGAAATATGCACATGTGGGTTTCTCCTTCTTAGGTTTATCCTCTTTGGAAGATGTGGTAGGCCCATTATATTCTATCTTAATATTTATTTTATTCTTTCCTTTTCCTTTGGGTGATTGGGCTATCATTTCCTCACTCTTGGGAAGTGTGTCTAATTGGATAAGCTTTGCTTTCTCTCTATTCAAATGATCAAAAAGTACATCAAAAGAAGGCAGATTAATTGCTTCACCTAAGACATCCATAGTGGAATATCAAGTGAAAGAAAATATAAAAAATGGTCCTTTTAACTTAGACAACATCAAGAATATAGATTCCTTATCATACTTATCTTTCCTACAACCAACCAATTATGATCTCAAATATTTGAACTCAACCAAATAATTCTCAATGGAGAAAAATGCATCAAGAGAAAGAGATAATTTTTTTTCCTCTATTTAAAAATAATTGAATTCACTAATTGTATTAAACAAATCTTTGTATTTATACCATACTTGCTTTGGTGTAGTGCACCCCTCAATGTGGAAGAATAAGTTATAAAAAACATGCAATAATAATTGTTATTATTATGTTTTTAAGAATAATAAGATCTAGAAAGAAGATTGAAAATAGAGAAAATAAAGAAATGAAAAAATGAATAATAGTATATAAGTTACACAATAACAGTGCAATGACCAATCCTCATCTGGGGTTTTAAGAAGTTGCACTAAATTGGTCCCTCCCAAGAAAAAAAACCTACACATGCATAAAGTGAGCAACAATGCATGCGAAAAAAGAGAGAAAGAGAAGAAGAGAAGAAAGTTAAAAGTAATAAAAAATAAAAATAAAGGATGAAGCAAACTTTTGTACAAGAGGATGAAGGGTTGAGATTTGATGCTCATACATTTAATAGAATTTAACTTCTTAGTCGTATAATTTTATTATCTATTTTATCTAATAAATTTTTTGGAGCCTTTGTGGGGGTCTATGAGCCTAATACCCTTAGTTTAGATTATAACTTAAAGTTTTCCTTGGTTGCAATATACTTTATCTAGTCTAGAGTAGCTCATAAACTTAGATAAATTTTTTAATTATGAGTTAAATATTGAACAGTGACTTTTAAGACAATACAATTAATTATTAAATAAAATTTGCAAGTCACAAATATATTTGGGGAGCACCTTTAATAATTTTAATGACACTAAATAATAATAAAAAAAAATGAAATTAAATTTAGAGATGATATAATACAATAAATCAAATTTAGTGGTGGGTAAATTTGTGAATTGTTTTAGTTATTTTCATTTATCAATCATCTTGTTATAGTTTGGAGGATCAATGGAAAAATTAATTCATGTATTGTCTTTCCTTGGGTAGACCAAATGGATTTTGGGTTGAAACAAAATATAAATTCTTCAGATCCAATCCTTTATAGGTATCAAATCTTTATTAACCAAACCTAATGTAAGGTGACCTTAGATTAGTTAATGTTTATTGAACCAGGGAAATTTTACCTCTTGAAATTAATCATGTTCGATTTAGTTTCCTTTAATTAAGAAGTTATGGATTAAATCATTGATTAACTTAAATTAATAAGTGCATGAAAGACGTTAATGACATCCCTTCCCAGGAAATGGGATTTGAGAATATTTAACTATTTAAGGATTAAATTTGAATAACTTTGGTAAAATCAAATAAATTTGATTCTTTCCTTGGTACTTAGAGGGATTTTCAATTATTAAATCAAATCTAATGTGTCCCTACATTAATCGATGATTATTAAACAAGAGGATTGGGTCGACCTTTGGAATAAATCTTGTTTAGTTTAGTTGCATTTTCATTAAGGTGGTTAGATTTAAATTAGAGGTAAATTTAGGCTAATAATTTATGAAAGAAATTAATTCCTTAATACCTCAAAAAATAGAATCAATGAATATTTAACTATGTATGTTTAAAATAAATAGCTAAATCAATGTCAAAATAAAATATTTTAATCTCCATAGGACTCAATGAATATTTAACCTTTATTAAATCCAATTGAACCTAAGATGCTTTTAAATTAATAATTGGTTTACCCTTGGTCTTAGAATTTAGTCTTACAACACTTATCATAATAAAACCAAGTCTTATGTTAACTTGGTCATCCCAAGGAGAGTACAAGGTGTTGAGTTTGTGAGTAAGCCCTTGTGGAGACCATATAATGAATCCTTTAAATTTAACTTTTGCACTTGAGTTAAGAGGCAGCTACAAAAATGTGTACAATTCATACCATGACTCTTTTGTGCACCTCAAACACTTGGGAGAGATAAATACCTTAATTAATGTTGTTTAAAAAAAGCTAGCCGGGTTTCCTTAGCAAAATTTTTGGGCATGACATAAGGAGGAAGAGGTTTCTTCTAACTATAAATGAATATTGTAATCTCATTTACCAATTTTATGTCTGCATCTGTGAGTGTGTAAAATCCAAAAATATGTCATTTTAGGTGTATTTTCCTTAGCACATTTACTACTATGAATGTAATTACTATTATAGGGATTTGAAATATCTTAAATCTCTTATGAATATTTTCTAGCAACTCTTTAATGTGTTTTCATATGGGTTTTGGAAATTTATGGATGGATTACTAAGTAGATGAAGCTAATAATGGTATTTGTTAATGCTTGGATGAAGTATATCACCTATAGTTCACCATTTTATCTTTCCATTTGTTTTTAATAATTATGAATCTACTATCTTGAGATAGACACTGGTCTCATTGTATAATTTCTAGTCACCCACTTAAAATAAATCACAAAAATTACTTCATTTTAGTTCCATTTCGTACTTTTTATGATATCACTGTATGCAAGGAAATGAGAATATATTTTCCATGAATCATGGAATTCATCTCACCTTACATTAATTTCTAAGGTTTTGTATCAACTATATATGGGATAGATATAACTAGTTTACTTAGTCTAGTGACATCCTTAGGGGCTAAGTAGGAAAATTGGGTTTAGATATCATTAAGTTTATTGTTTTTTATCATAGGTGATTCCAATACTTGCTAAGGTATACCCATGGGAATACCCTCTTGAGTTTAATCTAAGCTCAAAGGGTAGGAAATGCAACCCACTCTTGTTGAGCTATCTTGAATTCCTCCATAGTTTTGTAGATGAACTAATTTTTCTCACCTATTGACAACCTTGGCCTTGTAAGTTGAATTCTATTCTAGGAGGTGGAGCATTGATTTTGAGACCTAAAAAAATGGTTTTGTTATCTGCAATGAATTAGCCATTGTTGGGTCCTAAGAAATTAGAAACATTTTAAATACCTCAGCAATAGAAGTTTGTGGTTGTTCATTTTGTTTGGGTGAGTTTGATCGCCTGCAGACTCATTCCTAGTACATTGGTGTCGTTGTTGGGGAACATGAAAGGTAAAACAATATTTTGAGTTCCTTGGTAAATTATAGAAGTTTTATATTATGTATTTTATTTGGGTGAGTTTGATAGCCTATCAACTCATGCCTAATAGATTGGAAATGTTACTAGGTAGAATCAACTATTAAAATTACTTATCCCCATTTTTAGATTTTCAAATATGAAGTCTTTTGTAGCTATGGTTTTTGGGTTGCATCAAAAAGTATAATTTCTAGAAAATATTTTCTCCCTCAAGGAGTGGTGACTTTGTTGTAAGAACCTAGCTTGATTAATTTTTTTTACCATGGACCAAAGAATATAAAGAGCTGAGTAACTTGCAAAAAAAATATTGCAGGTAATACAAGAAATCAATGTGGTAAATGTAAAGAAAGGGATGGAAGTAATTCATTTTCTTAGAGTGATACCTAAAATTTTGCTACCAATACAAGTATACTTATGATGATTTAGAAGATTAGCTGCTTAGAAGCAGAAATATTTGTTGGTTGCATTTTTACAATGTAACCAGGTTTGTCTTCTAATCTACCTATGGAATTGCCAATTCCAATCAAAGGCAGCTCGAAGGACCTGGACCAATTGACGAGGACTTTAAAAATCCTCCTACACTTCAGGCTCTGCAAGACTAGGAGGGTGATCCCTTAATGTGTTTACAACCTCTGCACCATTATTATAAAAAACATTACCAATAACAGATAATCTCCTAAGTAGCTCAACATGATACGATAATGTCAAATAGAATTGGCTATTCCTCAACAATATCAACTACCTGGAGCATGAGATAAATAAACACAATCCATAGTATAAGATAGTCATTGATTTTCAATTTGTAGCAAGTTCTAGGCAAAGACAAAAAATTATTGAACTACACGAATAAGTACAACTTAGATTAGTGCCATGTATCCATTGCAAGAGTCAAATTCATAAGCATCTAGAGGTTTATGATAGATTTAATACATGACATATAAGATCCCTGACAATATTGCATTACAATTTCATCAGTATGCATCCTAACCCAATACTACTTATCAAATCCTTATATAGAACATATCCGCCTATAATCCCATTCAAGCATTTTAATTAATTCTTTGAATTAAAGCTAAAATAGAATCATACACACCACAATAGTGAGATGGATAAAACAACCCTTAGTTATTTCATTCAAAGTTCAGATATGCATGTACAATGGAGAGAGATGAGCTTGAATTTATCATTTCGACTCAAATACTAGTACTGTTATACAACATTAAATCCCCATGAACTCAAAACCTATTATAGAATGACTCAAAACCTAAATTGCATTTCTCTCTAAAACCATCGGACTTTACAATTTTCTCTAGACTCGACCAAATATTATCTAACTTGCTAACCTGTACTTCTGGCCTTGAAATCCTTCTTATAGAAAATGAAGGAGCAAACAACCATCGGGCCAAAAAGTACACATGTCACCAGCCAATTGGAGCACCTGGTGATATTCCAAAATTTGTTACAACAACCATCACCTTGAAGAATATTCTTGTTCATCATGCCAGCTGAGGAAAGTTGATGCAAACAGAAACCATAAGAATTCCACATCAAGACCGCCACCAAAGCAAGATTGGAAACCGTTGTAACCGTAACATCTGATTTACCACTTGTTAGCAGTTCATTCTTTTACTCTTCCTCAGTCAAATATTTAGTTACCCATTTCTAGTATTCTTCATCAGTCAGCCAGTCAAAATTAATTACCTCATTCACCTTGGCATTATAAGGTGTGTATTCTACCCCTACCTGATTTGCATCCCTTTCAAAAGATTTCAAAAATGAGCTGGTACTAATAATCTTATCCATACAACTCACCAACAAATCATAATATGAGTCATCACAAATTAAAATAATTTAATCATTAATGACATCACTTGCTTGATCTTTCCATTGTTGGAGTGACCTGATCTTCCCCTACTCATCAATTATATCAAGTAACAATGTGTTACCCCAATCATTGAAATTCTTCACCAATTCCCTGATCTTTCTACTCAAATCATGTGGTAAGGTCTGAAAACCATGCAATGACTTAACTAATACTTGAGTAGGCTTTAATGATTGGGGCCTATTATTTGTATCAAACTTTGAGGCCTTATACATGACATCTAGATCATTGGCCCTAGGGATCCAATTTTCAATCAATGGTATCACTACCTCTTGATCCCTATCAATATTCTTTATTGCATCTAACAACAAAAAATATAAAGAATGTAAAAATAGCAATTTAATATCAACCTTTTCATTTAAACATCTCAAGACAATAGTAACAATCTCTTTTTTCCTTAAGAAAGATCCCTCCTCACTTACCTTTAATGATGTATGCAATTCATCATTTTCTTGCAAGAGTTGCTTCTTTGTAGGATCAAGAGAGCACTCTATTTCTTCATCAATTTCTTCTAAAGGAGGGGTGAGGGAAGTATTCTGACTAGGAGACCCTGGTGTGGAAACAATTGGAGAAGCAGGAGGCACTAACCCTACTGTGGAAGGTAATGTACTAGTCCCTAGAGCACTTGATGTCTCCCCAATCTATTTATACCTAAACCTTTCTACCTCAGTCTGCAACTCAACATTCTTTTGTTGCATCTTGTTGTATTCCTCAATCAAAAGTTTATACATCTCCATCAGGCTCTTCTTTTTCAGCCTCCTCCCTTTCAACAGTCTTTTGGGCCAATTTGGCCACATTCACAGTCAAATTAGTGGCCTCAGTGGTTGAGGTCTTGTTGATGGTGTTTTCTGCACAACAACAACTAAGACAAAATGCAATATTCTACCTCTCTTGAAAGGTAATTTTCAACAAGTTACTAAAAATCACCCCAAGGTCTCTCGGGTGTTAGGTCATGACAATGCATAAACAACTCAGATAATATGTGAAAATACTGGTAATCACAAAGGGGCCTTACAAATGAACAATGCTGGAAGTGAATTTCATCAAATGCAACAATATGGTGATGCTTTGAATCCTAAAACTAACCCAGATTCAAAATAAACAACTAAAGAGATAAGGGTTTAGAGAGATTCTATTCTATTCTAACTCTTAAAATTAACAATGCAAATGATAAACACTTGAAATGGACTAATCCCAACAAAACCAATCTCTGCTTGACCAAGATTAATCTACAATCTTATGGAAACAGTGCAATCTTCTAAGGTTTTAAAGATTTTTAGATTATGAACATTCACCCAAGACAACCCAATTGCAGTTG
Source organism: Sequoia sempervirens (assembly GCA_007258455.2). Taxonomy (NCBI): domain Eukaryota; kingdom Viridiplantae; phylum Streptophyta; class Pinopsida; order Cupressales; family Cupressaceae; genus Sequoia; species Sequoia sempervirens. The sequence goes on from VDFB02058242.1 coordinate 212,312,240, forward strand.
AAATGAATAAATCTCCATAATTGAACCAAGCACAATGAATATAAAGGTCCAGGATAACTTTACAAAGCAACTAACAATCAACTAGTTGCAAAAAGTATGGACCAGGGATTGCTGCAAACACTTCAAATATTAAATCATGAACATCATTGAATCAGATCTAAATCTAAATCTAATAACCATGAGCAATTTTAAAAATTGAATCATAAGAACCATGCAAGATAAGTCAACACAAAAGAGATTACCAGAAAATCACAATGCTTTCAATTGTATTGAATCACCAAACTCCAGCAACAATTTTAATGTTTTGTTACATCACTTGCTCAAAAATTGACTAGCTTCTACCTCTACTCTACTGCTAAATTCACTCTTTATCAAATCTTCTCCTAATCTCTCACCCCCTTACAAATGAGGCACAAACGCCATTTATAGAAAACCCCCAAACATGTCAGCCCAATTAGATTTTACAATAATAACGGGCCCCAAAATAGGTCGGCCAAGAGAATTTCAAAATAGGACAAGGTTTGCATTAAATGCATGAATATTATCCATGTTGGCCCATAATCTCCAACAAGATTAGATTCACATGCCCTCTAGAAAGTCCTCCAGCTGTAGACAGTTTTGGCACGAATTCTTAGGTAGGTCCCATTTTGAAAATTTAAATTGAACACTTTCAGATTTCCCTCTTTTGGCACGAATCCATATGCAAGTCCCCCTTTTAATATTTGTTTAGTCCTGAAAAACAGATATCATCATTAATAACCCACATGTTCAAATTAAATTCGAATAAAATTTTGACCTTTTCTAAAAAAAACTTACATTTATATAAGGAAACTTTCCACTTTCAGAATTTTTTCCACCTTTGAAAATTTTATTTTCAAATTTTTTCAAGGAATTTTCATTTTCGTGAACATTTTTAAAAATTCCATTTTTGGAAAAAATAAATAAATAAATAAATAATTATTTTCAAAAAAATTTCCATTATGGGAAATTTCGGGATTTGGGCCCTTCTGGGGAAATCAGACCAAGAGGAAAATCTGGAAAAAATCCGGGCTAGGCGGACTCCAGACCAGAATCCGGGAAAATCCAGGCAGACAGGATTATGGGAAATTCCAGGCAGACTGGAAAATCCCGAATTTTGTTCAAAACTTAGTTTTTTCGAAGCACAACTCGGGGGAAGGACTTGGAAAAGCAAGATAAACATCTAAGGACCTCCAAAGGCAATGAAATCAATAAAATTAAGGGGCCAAAAGACACCAAAAGCCAATCTGGGAAATTCTAGGCAGACAGGATTATGAGAAATTCCAGGTAGACAAGATTATGGGAAATTTCAGGCAGACTGGAAAATCTCGGATTTTGTTCAAAACTTAATTTTTTTGAAGCACAACTCGGGGGAAGGACTTGGACAAGCAAGATAAACATCTAAGGACCTCCAAAGACAATGAAATCAATAAAATTAAGGGGCCAAAAGACACCAAAAGCTAGAGCAAAAAGAGGGTCCCCACTTTCAATGGGGCATGTGTGTACAAAACTACACAACAGGTCTCTGAAGCTCTCTTTATTATTAATCCTCCTCTGAATTTTGGACTAATATCAGAAACATCTGGTTTTCTTCCTTGTGGGGCCAATGCCCAAATCACCAAAGTTTCATACTGTTCATTGAAAGCATAATCTTGAAGTGTTGCCTTGACTTCTTCTTTAGAGTCTTGCAAGGGATACTTGGACTTCAGAATAGCATTAAATACTACAACATCTGCAATGTCCCTTTTAGGCATAATCAATACACTAGCCTGACTCACCAGTTTTCTTCCTTCTTCAGGAGTGATATTCTTGAATTCTTCCATTAATTCAGCTTTTACTTCCTCATCATTCTCCTGGTCTGACCTGTCAGGTCTTAGTTCTCTTCTCTTCCTACATTTATCTTGATATTCTTCAAATTTCATCCTCCATATCAATTGCAAGAATACAAGAGTTTTTTTTAAATGTATTGTTATCTAGAAACTCCTTGCATGCTTCCATTCTTGCATCTTGTACACTTTTACCTTTCATATCTAAATCAGATAAAACCAATTCAGCTAGTCTAGGAGGGGAAGACAAACCAACCTGCATGTCTTGATCAGTAACAATAATTTCATCCATCAGACCCTCCTGTGGTTGATCAATTCTTTTCCTCTTAGGGCTAGGCTCAGATGGTGGTGATGGGGGACTATCTTCCAGTGATGATTCTAAATCAATAATTTTAATTGCCCCAGGCACTTTGAATTTTGGACCTGGTTGTGAAGGCACCTTCATTATTTGCTTCCCCTTTCTATCCACTTCTTCCTCATCACTGTTGCTATCGTTTTTCCTCCTGTAAATGGGCCACCTTTCTATAGGTTGATATGCTTGCCTTGTTTCAATTGGTCTAGCACCTTGTTCTTGTACACCTAGACTTAGTTCTAAGTTCACCTTTTTGGTTCTCAAAGTTCCTATAATCTCTTTGAAGTTCTCCATTAGAAAATCAATTTTCTTATGGTATGGACTGAACTCCAACAATGGATCATACTTGGGATCCATTTTGTGCAGAATATCTAATAGCTTATCCTTAAGCTATGCATTTCTCCTTGTTGAAATCCTTCTTATTTAGGTCGAACTCATTTCTAATCAGGTCCTCAGGGAGGTTGAACTTGTGCATAAACTTGCCAACTTTTATTCTTTGTCTAAAAAGAGCAAAGAAACCCTCAAGATCATGTTGCCATTTTGGACCACACCTCAAATGGTAATCCTCAAATAATTTCATAAAATGCACCCAACCTCCCTTTGAAAATGTAAAATCAGACACCATTGTATAATTTGGAAAAAATGTCCACTTACCCCATCTAGTGAGGTTGTCCTCATGGATACAACCAATTTTCCACATAGCTTCTGCAAACCCCACTCTTGGTGGCACATTGTATGGTAGTATATGAGGGGATCCCTGAAAACCATATACCCTCAAAACATTGCTGACTGGATATGGGATAATGTCACCCTAGTTATGGAAGACCTTTAATTCTGGCTTCCTCCCCTTTGGCTTGAAGAAATCATGTAATTTCTTAGGGATCCTAGGTACATTTACCATCAATCTAGTCCTTAATTTGGAAGCAAAACAATTATCAAATTGCACATAACTAGTGCTTTCCTTATTTTAAGTTCAATCTGCAGCCCATATCTGTACTGGCAATATTTCTCCATCAACTGATTGCCTTAATTTCATATTCTCAAAGAAGAAATCAACATTCTTGAACAAGAACATATGCATCAACATAGAATATCAAAAGAATTGAGTGCTGGTGTCATTTTTCTGCAACTTTGATAGCCCTTCATGTATCCTCTCAGCTAAGAAAGAAGCAAAGTCATATGTCACAAAGAGGTTAGGGTGTTTTATTTGCACCCCCATGAACATGTATACAATGGGCATCACTGCACCAGGACTGAAACCCAAAATATAATATAATGTATAGAAAGTGGCTAGGAAATGATTTGCAAAACAATTTAATCTGAAAGGTTCCTGGTCACTGGGGTTGATATGAAATTTTGAACCTCCTGTCCTAGCCAGATGAGGTGGAACAATTTAGCTCTAAAAAAGAGACTTCAACTTTGCATATTCCTACTTCATTTCCTCAAGATTGATAGGAACCAAGTCTTCATTTGGTTCACTCAAGTAAAAAATCTTCTAGATATCATCTCTGCTAATGCTCAACAGAACCTTTCTATCATTATCTTTGATTACCCGTGTGACAGGGTCATATCTTGCAACAATTGCCCTAAGCAGGTCTACATCAAGGAACACATTTGGTACCACCAGCTTTCCTAAATCATATATCCATCCATTTGAAAAAGGGTGAGGCAAATTCCTCTATCCATACCACAATCTGAACATTTCCAAGCTTGTGAGAGGAACCCTAGCATCGGCTACGTTGGAGCAATTGTATACTAACCCTTCCCCTAGGATTTTCCCTCGCATTAGGACCAATCCGTTCCTCCTATCATTCGTTGACAAGGGAAATTTATCCAAGAAATCATCGTACAAGTTTCTTCTTAAATAATCAACTTGGCCAGAATGTTGCTTGGGTGATGCCATCTTAGACAAACTAGGGCTTCTTTACAATGCTATACTTCAAATAGCTAGGACTAACCAGAGATAGAAAATTACAGAGCAAAACACTATAATTTCTCACAACTATAATTAAACTATAGCCCTAATACATTCATCAACAAGCTCAATGACAAGCACAACAAATATTTTCTCAAATTTAAGTGTAGAATGACCGGGAGGCACAAAAAATAAACTCATGGCTTTATTCGTAGAAATCCCGAATTATGGCTGCAGAGATTCACAACTTTGCTCTTGGCTCTGAAACTACTTCGTAAAAACTTGAATGCTTTGTAATACAAATAAAGTAGGAGAATTGATTTTGTTTCAATCAAATTGTGCTAGTAAATGTCTCATCCGCCATCAAAGCTCACTCGTGTGCTGCACAAACAACTCCAACCATATTTGATGTAGATTTAAATCTTAGCCATCGATCCTTCAGTTTGATCAAATCATCAAATGACCATCTTCAAAACAAGCTGACACAATCGCCAACGTGGCAATAAGGGGCTCACCATGCCATACACTACCAAGGAAGTCCATGTGGCGGTTGCCTGCAATATCGCGATCAGTAAAGATCCTACAACTTTGGATCACACGATGGTGGGCAACCGTAGATCTTGAGCATCAATGATCTTGTTCCTTCAACATAGTAGCCAACCTTATCCTTAACCACCGAGCAACTTTTCTGCTAAGATCATAACATCTCCATCAATCTAAAGCATGTGCATCTCACAAGCACTTTAGTAACCTGCAACATAACATATTAAAACCAAGTTAAAGTATTTCATTGTTCCTTCAGCTCCACCAGATGAGACACGTGGCGGTCGCCCGCGATATCGTGATCAGTAATAACCTTGTAACTTTCAATCACGTGATGGCAGGCGACCGTTTATCTTGACAATATTTAATCGATGGGCACTCAAACTTTATCCCCTTTGGCCTCTCTAGATAGGGCACGTGGCACCCGCCCGTGATATCTCAATCAACCAAAGCAGTGCGGTGGGGGCATTGCAAGATGGAAGGGAATGACTAAGATCAAATGGTACTTGATCAACAGTAGCGCAAATTTGATCCCTCAGAAAGGACACATGGCACCCGCCCGTAATATCGCTATCAGTAAAAATCATGCAATTCCTGATCACGTGATGGCAGGCAACCATTGATATTTGAAGGGAATTTGATCAATGGTGGCGCGAAATTCACCCCTCTGCAAAATAAAACATTCATTAAAAGGACAAGGGGACATTACTAGGCCAACGATAAACAATGACATAAGTTTTTTTTAAATAATGAAACACAGGGCCAACCAAGACTTAGGGAAAATAAAACGCACGGAGGAAATAAAAATTAAGACCAAAGGGACCAAGCCTAGATAGAACGATGGGGCATAAGTTGTTTTAAAATCCTTTCAAAAGGTAATAGCGAAATAGATCCCAACCAAAGCATAAAGTAAACATAAGGGTTTTACTTGTAGGCAAAGCTAAAACCCCAACCTTAAGAAATTTTCCAACACCATGAAAGACCAGTGACACCAGGCAGGGTAGGAATGGAACATAACGAGCAAAAATTTAAAGTTCCACCAGAGGCTCCAGTTGGGGACATTCATTCCACTGGAATGAAGTGAGAATTTAGAATCTCAAGAAGAGTAGACCAAGATGTAGAGACAACCAAAAATGGACTGTTCAAACAAAACAACCCCAACTATGTACACGATATATACAAAATATACAAACCTAAACTACTGTTCATGGAAAAGAATATTTCAAGTGAAGTATAACTTGAAGAACTATTCATGAACTGGCAGTTCAAGAACATCCCCTGTCATATCTTGGAGGAAGTATGAATCTTCACCCCACTTACCATTAATAAAAAATGGACCCCACCAGATTGCATCAAATTTCCCATGTTTCCCTTTATCTTCCAGTCTAGCATTCCACATTATAACCAAATCTCCATGTTTGAAACTCCTTACAGTTGCCCTCTTGTCGTATAGGATCTTTACTTGCAACTACAACTTTGCATCTCTTTTGTGCTTCCCTCCTAGTTTCATCTAATTCTATAAGAGCTTCAACTCTCAATTGCATCTCATCATCAATTTCATTATCATACATCTAGACAAACTTATACATTTCCATTAAGTTGTTTTGGGGCAACCTGGCATTTATCCCATAAACCAAGTCAAATGGGGCACAACCTATTTCCTTCTTCACAGTTACCCTATCCTCCCAGAATGTTAATCTCAGCTTAGAATCCCAAGCTCTTTTATTCTGATCCAGGATTATTTTAATAATCTTCGTGAAGCTTTTATTGCTTGATTCTACCTATCATTTTCCCTTTGTGTGGTATGGTGATGAATAAGAAATCTAGATGCCATGCTTCTCACAAAATTCTATGTATTCTTTAGATCTAAAACACATTGCATTGTCTGATACAATCCTTTCTAGACATCCAAATCTAGTCAATATATTGCTCATCAGGAAGTCAATTACCACTTTACTAGTGGCTTTCTTTGTTGGAATTGCTTCCACCCACTTGGTGAAATAATCAGTGGCCACCAATATCCATGAGTGACCTCCACTAGATTTACATGCTATCTCTCCTACAAAATCAATACCCCATTGCTGAAATGGAGCTTGTACTATAACTGGTTTTAGAGGCAAGTTACCAAAAAACTTTAACTTACTAGAGAAACGTTGACAAGCATCGCATGTCTTCACTAGTTGGTGTGCATCCTTAAAAAATGTAGGCCACCAAAATCCAGACCTCATTATCTTATGTGTAGTTGTTCTAGCCATATAATGTCCTCCACAAACCCCACTGTGCATCTCACTCATAAGTTCTTTTGCTTGATCTTGGTCAACACACTTCAGCATGACACCTTCTCCATTTCTCCACCAAAGCTTTCCATCTACAATAACATATTTGATAGCATGCAACTTCAATGTTCTTTTCTCATTTTCACTCAAATTGTCATGACATTTCATTTTTTGCAAATAATATATCACATCTCTATACCATTCTGAATGCTCCATATCACATATGTGCGATCTATTTTCATCTTCTAGCAAATTTATCTAATTTTCTTCTAGATTACTTTGGGCCATGAGCTTGGACAATCCTTGTCCTCTCACCGGTTTGGTAATTTGGACCTCAATATTGAATTCCTAGATCCTATTTATCCACCTACACCTTCTTCTTGACACTTCATGTTGTGTGAAAATGTCCTTAACAACAACACTAGGTATATATGCAATTACAGTAGCTCCCATCAAATAAGGCCTAAAAGCTTTTACCACTTTTACCAATGCATATGCCTATTTTTCATTTAAATCATACTTAAGCTCTGCAGCTTGTAGAGATTTGCTGAAAAAGGCTATAGGTTATTCAAAACCTTCTGCATTCTTTTGCAACAACACAACTGAAATTGTGTGGAAAGAAGCAAATGAGAAAATCTGTAAAGGTTTGGAAAAATCAGGGGTTCTTAACACAAGAGCCTCCTTTATTGATTGCTTAATGGCTTGGAAGGCCTACACAGGATCTTTATCCCATTCAACTTTGGCTCCTTTCTTGATAATTTTGGAAATAGGGTGAACTATCTTAGCAAAATTTGTCACAAACCTCCTTAAGAAGTTTATTTGTCCAAAGAAAGATTGTATTCCTTTGACACTTCAGGGTTGTGGAACTTTATCAATTGCAATTACCCTCTCTGGATCAAATTTTACTCCATCCTTGGAAACTATATGTCCCAATAGTTTTCCTTCTAGTACTCCCAACACACATTTCTTTGGATTCAAAGAAATACCATACTCCAAGGCTCTAATGAATATCTTCTCTAGATGCTCACAATGATCCTCTTCCTTTTTATAGAATATGTTGTCAAGTCATCTTGGTAGATCACCAAAAACAAGTTAATGAGATCTGAGAATGCCACATCCATGGCTCTTTGAAAAGTAGCCCCTGCATTTGTTAGAACAAATGGCATTCTTACATAAACATATTTTCCCCATGGTGTGCTGAAAGCTATCTTAAACTGCTTAGAGTCCTTGACCATAAGCTGGTTATAACCAGAAAAACCATCCATCATAGACATCAATTCACAACCTATCACCCTTTGCAACATGGCTTCCATATTGGGTAACATATAATTGTATTTTAATGAAGACACATTCAAATTTCTGAAATCTACACATAACCTGATGTCTCCATTTTTCTTCCTTACTGGTACCGAGTTTGATACCCAGGATGAATGTCTGATTGGCTTGATAATTCCTGCATCCCTTAGTTTCATTAATTATTCTTTCATTTTGGGGGCCAAAGTGGGATTAATAGGCCTTTTTCTTTTGTTTGAATGGCTTGGCATCATCACGCAAAGGAATCTCATGTTGGAAAAGATCCTCCCTGTATGCCTTAAGGTCATCATAGGACCATGCAAACACATGCCTAAACTTATTTTATAAGTCAATTAGAATCCTTCTCACCTTTGGTGACATTTTCTTTCCAATATACACCTTTTTTGGGGATGCTTTTGTTCCAAGATTTATCTCTTCCAAGTCATCAGGATGAGAAATAGTATGATTAGCCTTGGTCTTATCCTGATTATCAAACACTCTTTCTAGTACAACTAGACCTTTGGAAATTGTGTTTGTTTTTAACTGAATGACCTCATTTCCAAATATAGTATCCTTACCATCAACATTTTCAACAAAAGCTCCAAAGTCAATTTCTTGATTTTCATATTCTCCCACACAATTCAAAAACCTTAATATATCATCATCATTATCAAAAACCTTCCAATTTTTTATATTATCAGGGACAGATGGCCTGGTTTGCACCCCAACCTTTTAAATTCCAGCATAAGTCATATCATTTGGTTTTAATGCAATGTTGGCTAATAGATCTGCCACTTTGTTATGACCTCTTTCCATCCATCCTATGCCAAATGCATCAAAGCCCTCTAATTCATCCCAAAAAACATTCCTATACTGTTTCAACTTCTTGTTCTTTGATACAAACTTGGATCTAACTTGGGAGACCACAAGCTCAGAATCCCCAATTCCCTAATCTTCTTGATCCCATGTTTTTCAGCCAATATCAACCGTAATAACAAGGCTTCATACTTTTCCACATTATTTGTGCATTCAAATAACAGAGTGAAAGAGAACCTGGATGTCTTTCCACTTGGTGACCGTAACAAGACACCTATACTAGACCCTTCTTTTGAACTTGCACCATCAAAATACATAGTCCACCAATCATCAAACTCTAACAATTGTTTTATTTATGTATCAATCAATGCAGTAGGCTTATCACAATTGCTAGGGAATTCCTCAAACCTAAATTCATCTATAACATTGTCAATAAAACATGTCATATTCTCAATTGGGCCATGCTCAATCATATGAGGTAATTTTGATTCTCTTTCAATTTTGACATCCTTACCATCAATAGAGAAAGTAGCAAATGAAAAATCACATTGCATATTACCCCCCATTGATGCACTCCATTTTCTTCACAAGAGCATTCCAAAATGAGGTGGCATGTCTGCAACTAATACGGTCATGACTAAATCCTTGTCAGGGTATTGAGTCAATTTATAAGGCAATTCTCTGATAGTTCCAATAACTGGCACTTCTCTTGAATCCATAGCATAACATTTACCTTGAGTAGTATCTACTGTCAAGCCCATTGCCTCCATTATTTTGACTAGCATAACATTATTTGATGCCCCTGAATCTATCATACAGTTCTTTAGAGTTTTCCCATTTATATCCACACTTAAGAAAAAAGGGGTTATATTTTCAAGGCACATGTTAATAGAATTTCCTAAATACACATGGGGAATTTGTGACACAATTCCCTCCATTTCCTTTTATTTCTCCTTATCCTTCACTTCTTTACCATTTCCTTGTTTAGTCTTATTACCAACAACATCTATGATCAAGGCTATTGTCTTTTCTTTGTGTTCATTTATTCTCGTCATTTCTAGCAAAGGTACAGTTACTTTAACTTGAGAAAGCACATGAAACATATCCATAGGTGTATATTTAGGAAAATTAGACATCATACCTTCATCATTTTCCTTTCTCTCTGGCTGATTACTTCCTCCTAGCTTATTTTGCTTCTTATCCTCTGCAATAGGTTCAACTACCTTTGCAATCGCCTTTGTCTTCACCAGTGATGTAGTTACATCATCTTGAGGCTTTGGGGTCTCATTCTTTTTTTCCCAAACCTTATCACTCTTAACTTCTTTAACTTTCACAACATCCTTTTTGCTGTCAACCTTAACACCTTTGTTTTTATCCTTTTTCTCTTTAATAAACAAGCCAATAGGTTTACCCTGCTCACCACCCATAGTTCTATTTCTCAATTGAAGTGAACTTCTCATTTGAGTAGCCATTTCTTCAGTCAATCTTGCAATCTCTTCTTTTGATGGTCTCCTTAAGGACACTGAATCTTCAGTCTGCTCCATATTACAAGCATTATGATCAAAATCACCTTCCTCATCAGAAAAGACCTGTTGATGATACATCTCACTTCTCTACCTCTGATTATCCACATCAACTTCCTATATTTCATCATCAGAGGAAAATTCTACTTCATCAATGTATGATCTAGCCATACAAACATCTACATCATCCTGCTCATATTTCGATGTTTGCTCATGAGCATCCTCCTCTATTTCCTCAGCAACAAGCAATTGAGCAACACCAGAGTAATTTTGATCATGTGGATGTTCACACACTTCACACCATGGTCTATCTGGTACTAGATTCACTGAATGTTTCTGCAAGGGGTCTAGCGTATGTTGATCATTTTTAAGCTTCTGGCTAGGAAAGATTGGTTTTCCATATTTCCAATTTGTATTGTAAGGATAATTTTGCAATATAGGCTGTCTATCATTTTTATTATAGGATTTCCTTTCATTTCCTATACCCTTCTCTTGCTTAGCAACAATTTTCTTTATGTCTTTCAAAGTACTCTAAACCTTTTCCCACTTTTCATCACCTTTAGGCTTTGCAGTCAGAACCTTCTTAGTCTTATTCTTAGGATTTTTTTAAAATGTAGGTTCTTCCCTCCTACCATATTTCCCAGAAGCTCTTCTGTTACTTTCAATATTTATAGCCACCCTAAATGCATCCCTCATAGTCTGAGGGTCTTTATCTCTGAGAAGATATGCCATTTTAGCATCAAAAGCAGTGAAATATGTAGTTAAACAAACATTTTCATCAAGCCTTAAAACCTAGAACAACTTATACATTGCTTTTTGAAATCTTAAATTAAACTCTGTCACAGGCTCATTCAATGACTTCTTGATGTTATTAAACTCATTTAGCATGAAAATTGCATTAGTTTTATCACCATACTGCTCTGTGAAACACTTTTCAAACTCATCCCATGAACCAATACTAGCATTAGATAGGCCTATATACCAATCCCTTGCATCCTCTACCAGAGATTGTACAAACAATTTCATTACAACATCTTCATGTTCTACCTCATAATAATTTAACATATCCATGAAAACTTTTAAGTGTTCCTCTGTTGTCATAGCATTATTGTAGGAAAACTTACTCATCTTTTCTCTCAAGTTAGCAGGGATGGGATTTGGATAACCAGGGATTCCATCAAAGAATAATGGCCTATACCTTTCCAACTGTATAGGTTGCCAAAGAAATAATCCTTCATTCTTCTGAGAATCAACACCAGACCCTAGATCTTGTACTCTATGACCATCCTGATTTGGATTTACAAACCCAATTGCATGAATCTTCAGGCCAAAATTATCTATAGCAGGAATTAAAGTAATATTAGGATTATTATTTAAGGCATCTTGGTGATTTGATGAGGTTGTAGCTTGTGCAACCTCATCTGTGCTTGACATCTTTAGGAAACTTATTTTCCTCTTTATTTCTGCATTCATAGCCTCAATTTATGTTCTATCCAACTCTTTTGCTAGAGCTTCACTCTCCCTTTTAGCCTTTTCTAAGGCAGATTCTATTTGAAATGACACATGTGGTTAGAGATCTTGTTGATTGGAATGGGGAGTCACTCTCTAATGTATTTTAATCCCCTCAACCTTTTTCTTTCCTTTGTCCAAGGCAAGCTTAAGGTTTGTATTACTTGGTTGAGACTTAACATGATTTGAGGGCTTTGGGTCAGCAGGTTTGGGTTGGACATCAATGTGGCCTACTGGGTTTTCTTTAGACTCATGCTTTGTTTCCTTATTAGCAGTCTTATGAACAACCAGACCCTCAACACTTGGTTTAGGTTCTTCTTGGTTCAGGAACTTCATTGTTTCCAACTGTCTCATCAACCTATCCCTTTCAATCACAACATTCCTCAACTTTGCTTCTCTTTATTTTTCTCTTGTCACCCTGAGCTCAGCTTGCTCTTGGATTTCCCGCTTCAAGGAGTTAATGTCTCTAAAAACATCATCAGGGTTAGGAAAAGTCACTTCAGAACTTGATGTATCATCTAGATCTATTAAATTGACCCCTTCCAGTACATGTTTAGACAATAAAGGGTTTACATCATTTTCAGTAGGAGGAGGAGGCACATCACTGGTGCATTCTCTGTGATGGCTTCAACTTCTACTCCTGCCTCTTCTCTTTTCAGCATATTTGACATTAACAAGCCCTTTATTTTGACATGTCACGTCTTCTTGAACCGGTGTATTGAATAATGAATCAAAAAATCCACCACCGTCCTACTCAAAATTTCTAGACACCTCTTCAAGATTCTCAGGGATAGGGTGTAAGAGCTTACTCGTACCTTGGTGTATAGGGTTTTGTGACACAGGAGTAGTAGTACTATATTCTGGGTTTTTCTTTATCCAGTCCTTCTTCTTCACTTTGGGAAGTTCACCTTCCAATTTCTGTTCTGGATGATTCTTCATGAATGACTTGGTGTTCTTCATTCTTCGTACTAGTCCACAAGTTTTTTCCACTTATAATAAACCTTTCAAAATAAAATGCACACTGGTGTAGAGACTTCAGAGTCACCACCCAAGTTTCTTTAGAATACCAAATACCTAAAGACATGTGGTGAAATATAAAAACCTTTGGAACCTCGTACTAACAACACACAAAAGTGCTTTACAACATAACTCTTAACACTTATGAAAATAGAAGAAGTGGACAAACCTAACACAACATTTTAGGATCAACCTTCAAATCACAGAAATACTATGAAAATTCTATACAAAATGGACAATTGACACACTGACAAGAAATATTAAAATTAGCTCCCCAGTAGAGTTGCCATTTTGTTGGTTGCACTTTTCCAATGTAACTAGGTTTGTCTTCTAATCTACCTATGGAATTTCCAATTCCAATCAAAGGTAGCTTGAAGGACTTGGACCAACTGACGAGGACTTTAAAAAGCCTCCTACACTTCGGGCTTTGCAAGACCCGGGAGGGTGATCCCTTAATGTGTTTACAACCTCTACACCATTATTATAAACAACACTACCAATAACAAATAATATCACTAAGTAGCTCAACACGATAGGATAATATCAAATAGAATTGGCTATTCCTCAACAATATCAACTACCTAAAGCATGAGATAACTAAACACAATCCATCGTATAAGATAGTCATTGATTTGCAATTTGTAGCAAGCTCTCGACAAAGACAAACAATTATTGAACTACTCGAATAAGTACAACTTAGATCAGTGCCATGTATCCATTGCAGGAGTCAAATTCATAAGCATCTAGAGGTTTATGACAGATTTAATATATGACATATAAGATCCCTGACAATATTGCATTACAATTTCATCAGTATGCATCCTAACTCAATACTACTTATCAAATCCTTATGTAGAACATATCCGCCTATAATCCCATTCAAGCATTTTAATTAATTTCTTGAATTAAAGCTAAAATAGAATCATACACACCACAACAATGAGATGGATAAAACAACCCTTAGTTATTTCATTCAAAGTTCAGATATGCATGTACAATGGAGAGAGATGAGCTTGAATTTATCATTTCAACTCAAATGCTAGTACTATTATACAACATTAAATCCCCATGAACTCAAAACCTATTACAGAATGACTCAAAACCTAAATTGTATTTCTCTCTAAAATCATCGAACTTTACAATTTGCTCTGCAACTTCACCTAGACTTGACCAAAAATTATCTAACTTGCTAACCTGTACTTTTGGCCTTGAAATCCTTCTTATAGAAAATGAAGGAGCAAACAAGCATCGGGCTAGAAAGTACACATGTCACCAGCTAATTGGAGCACTTGGTGATATTCCAAAATTTGTTACAATAGCCATCACCCTAGAGAATATTCTTGTTCATCATGTCAGCTGAGGAAAGTTGATGCAAACAAAAACCATAAGAATTCTGCACCAAGACTGCCACCGAAGCAAGACCGAAAACCGTTGTAACCGTAACATCTGATTTACCACCTATTAGTAGTTCATTATTTTACTCTTCCTCAGTCAAATATTTAGTTACCCATTTTTGGTATTCTTCATCAATCGGCCAGTCAAAATTAATTACCTCATTCACCTTGGCATTATAAGGTGTGTATTTTACCCCTACCTGATTTGCATCCCTTTCAAAAGATTCCAAAACTGAGTTGGTACTAATAATATTATCCATACAACTCACCAACAAATCATAATCTGAGTCATCACAAATTAAAATAATTTAATCATTAATGACATCACTTGCTTGATCTTGCCATTGTTGGAGTGACCTGATCTTCCCCTCCTCATCAATTATATCAAGTAACAATGTGTTACCCCAATCATTGAAATTCTTCACCAATTCCCTAATCTTTCTACTCAAATCATTTGGTAAGGTCTGAAAACCCTGCAATGACTTAACTAATACTTGAGTATGCTTTAATGATTGGGGCCTATTATTTGTATCAAACCTTGAGGCCTTATACATGACATCTAGATCACTGGCCCTAGGGATCCAAATTTCAATCAATGGTATCACTACCTCCTGATCCCTATCAATATTCTTTATTGCATCTAACAAAAAAGAATATAAAGAATGTATAAATAGCAATTTAATAGCAACCTTTTCATTTAAATTCCTCAAGACAGTAGTAACAATATCTTTTTTCCTTGAGAAAGATCCCTCCTCACTTACCTTTAATGATGTCTGCAATTCATCATTTTCTTGCAAGAGCTATTTCTTTGTAGGATCAAGAGAGCACTCTGTTTCTTCATCAATTTCTTCTAAAGGAGGGGTGAAGGAAGGATTATGACTAGGAGACCCTGGTGTGGAAACAATTGGAGAAGTAGGAGGCAATGACCCTACTGTGGAAGGTAATGTACTAGTCCCTGGAGCACTTGATGTCTCCCCAATCTGTTTATACCTAAACCTTTCCACCTCAGTCTACAACTCAACATTCTTCTATTACATCTTGCTGTATTCCTCAATCAAAAGGTTATACTTCTCCATTAGGCTCTTCTTTTTAGCCTCCTCCCTTTCAACAGTCTTTTGGGCCAATTTAGCCACATTCATAGTCAAATTAGTGGCCTCAGTGGTTGAGGTCTCTGAAGCTCTCTTTATTATTAATCCTCATCTGAATTTTGGATTAATATCAAAAACATCTAGTTTTCTCCCTTGTGGGGCCAATGCCCAAATCGCCAAGGTTTCATAATCTTCATTGAAAGCAGAGTCTTGAAGTGCTGCCTTGACTTCTTCTTTAGAGTCTTGCAAGGGATGGTTGAACTCCAGAATAGCATTAAATGCTACAACATATGCAATGTCCCATTCAAGTAGAATCAATACACCATCCTAACTCACCAGTTTCCTTCCTTCTTCAGGAGTGATATTCTTGAATTCTTCCATTAATTCAACTTTTACTTCCTCATCATTCTCCTGGTCTGACCTGTCAGGTCTTAGTTCTCTTCTCTTCCTACATTTATCTTGATATTCTTCAAATTTCATCCTCCATACCAATTGCAAGAATACAAGAGTTTTTTAAAAATGTATTGTCATCTAGAAACTCCTTGCATGCTTCCATTCTTGCATCTTGTACACTTTTACCTTTCATATCTAAATCAGATAAAACCAATTCAGCTGGTCTAGGAGGGGAAGGAAGACCAACCTGCATGTCCTGATTAGTAATAATAATTTCATCCATCAGACCCTCCTATGGTTGATCAATTCTTTGCCTCTTAGGGTTGGGCTCAGATGGTGGTGATGGGCGACTATCTTCTAGTGATAATTCTAAATCAATGATTTTAATTGCCCCAGGCACTTTGAATTTTGGACCTGGTTGTGAAGGCACTTTCATTATTTGCTTCCCCTTTCTATCCACTTCTTCCTCATCACTGCTGCTATCATTTTTCCTCCTATAAATGGGCCACCTTTCTATAGGTTGATATGCTAGCCTTGTTTCAATTGGTCTGGCACCTTGTTATTGTACACCTAGACTCAGTTCTAAGTTCACCTTTTTGGTTCTCAAAGTGCCCATAATCTCTTTGAAGTTCTCCATTAGAAAATCAATTTTCTTATGGTATGGATTGAACTCCAACAATGGATCATACTTGGGATCCATTTTGTGTAGAATATCTAATAGCTTATCCTTAAGCTATGCATTTCTCCTTGTTCAAATCCTACTTATTTAGGTTGAACTCATTTCTAATCAGGTCCTTAGGGAAGTTGAACTCATGCACAAGCTTTCCAGCTTTTATTCTTTGTCTAAAAAGAGAAAAGAAACCCTCAAGATCATGTTGCCGCTTTGGACCACACCTAAAATGGTAATCCTCAAAGAATTTCACAAAATGCATCCAACCTCCCTTTGAAAATGAAAAATCAGACACACTATATAATCTGGGAAGAATTTTCCCTTACCCCTTCCAGTGAGGTTGTCCTCATGGATACAACCAATTTTCCACATAAATTCTGCAAACCCCACTCTTGGTGGCACATTGTATGGTAGTATATGAGGGGATCCCTAAAAACCATATACCCCCAAAATAGTGCTGACTGGATATGGGATAATATCACCCCAGCTATGGCAGACCTTTAATTCTAGCTTCCTCCCCTTTGGTATGAGGAAATCATGTAATTCCTTGGGGATCCTAGGTACATTTACCATCAATCTAGCCCTTAATTTGGAAGAAAAACAATTATCAAATTGCACATAACTAGTGCTTTCCTTATTCCAAGTTCAATCTACAACCCATATCTGTACCAAAAATCTTTCTCCATCAATTGATTGCCTTAATTTCATATTCTTAGAGAAGAAATCAACATTCTTGAACAAGAACATATGCATCAACATAGAATACCGAAAGAATTGATTGTTGGTGTCATTTTTCTGCAACTTTGACAACCCTTCATGTATCCTCTCAGCTAAGAAAGAAGCAAAGTCATACGTCACAGAGAAGTTAGGGTGTTGTATTTGCACCCCCATGAACATGTATGCAATGGACATCAGCGCACCAGGACTAAAACCCAAAATCTGATATAATGAATAGAAAGTGGCCAGGAAATGATTTGCAAAACAATTTAATCTGAAAGGTTCTTGGTCACTGGGGCTGATATGAAATCTCGAATCTCCTACCCTAGCTAGATTAGGTGGAAGCAATTAAGCTCTAAAAAGAGACTTCAACTTTGCATATTCTTGCTTCATTTCCTCAAGATTGATAGGAACCAAGTCTTCACTTGGTTCGCTCAAGTCAAAAATCTACTAGATATCATCTCTGCTAATGCTCAATAGAAACTTTCCATCATTATCTCTGATTACACGTGTGACAGGGTCATATCTTGCAGCCACTACCCTAAGCAGGTCTAGATAAAGGAACACATTTGGTACCACCAGCTTTCCTAAATCATACATTCATCCATTTGAAAAAGGGTGAGGCAAATTCCTCTGTCCATACCATAATCTGAACATTTCCAAGCTTGTGAGAGGAACCCTAGCGTCAACTACGTTGGAGCAATTGTATACTAACCCTTCCCCCAGGATTTTCCCTTGCATTAGGACCAATCCCTTCCTCCTATCATTCGTTGACAAGGTCAATTTATCTAGGAAATCATCGTATAGGTTTCTTCTTAAATAATCAACTTGGACAGAATGCTACTTGGGTGGTGGCATCTCAGTCAAACTAGGGCTTCTTTACAATGCTATACTTCAAATAGCTAGGACTAACCAGAGATAGAAAATTACAGAACAAAACACTAAAATTTCTCACAAGTATAATTAAACTATATCCCTAACACGTTCATAAACAAGCTCAATAACAAGCACAACAAATATTTTCTGCAATTTAAGTGCAAAATGACTGGGAGGCACAAAAAATAAACTCATGACTTTATTCGCAGAAATCCCAAATTATGGCTACAAAGACTCGCAACTTCTCTCTTGGCTATGAAACTACTTTGTAAAAACTTGAATGCTTTGTAATACAAATAAAGCAGGAGAATTGATTTTATTTCAATCAAATTGCGCTAGTAAATGTCTCATCTGCCATTAAGGCTCACTAGCGCACTGCATGAATGACTCCAACCATATTTGATGCAGATTTAAATCTTAGGTGTCGATCCTTCAGTTTGATCAAATCATCGAATGACCATCTTCAAAACAAGCTGACACAATCGCCAATGTGGAAATAAGGGGCCCACCATGTCATATGCTACCAAGGAAGTCCATGTGGCGGTCGCTCATGATATCGTGATTAGTAAATATCTTGAAACTTTGGATCACGCGATGGTGGGCAACCGTAGATCTTGAGCATTAATGATCTCGTTCCTTCAACATAGTTGCTAGCCTTATCCATAACCATCGAGCCACTTTTCCACTGAGATCATAACATCTTTGTCGATTTGAAGCACGGGCATCTCATAAGCACTTTAGTAACCCACAACATAACATATTAAAATTGGGTAAAAGTATTTCATTCTTCCTTCGGCTCCACCAGATGAGACACGTGGCAGTCGCCCGTGACATCCCGATTAGTAAAAACCTTGTAACTTTTGATCACACGATGGTGGACAACCTTTGATCTTGACAATATTTAATCGATGGTCACTCAAACTTTATCCCCTTCGGCCTCTCTAGATAGGGCATGTTGTGCTCACTTGTGATATTGCAATCAACCAAAGCAGTGTGGTGGAGTCATTGTGGGATGGTGGGGAATGACAGAGATCAAACGGTACTTGATCAACGGTAGCACAATTTTTATCCCTCAGAAAGGACACGTGGTGTCTGCCCGCAATATTGCAATCAGTAAAAATCCTACAATTCCTGATCACACGATGGCAGGCAACCGTTGATATTTGAAGGAAATTTGATCAACGGTAGCACGAAATTCATCCCTTTGCAAAATAAAACATTCATTAAAAGGACAAGGGGACATTACTAGGCCAACGATAAACAATGACATAAGCTATTTTTAAACGATGAAACACAACGCCAACCAAGAATTAGGAAAATAAAACCTGCGGAGGAAATAAAAATTAAGACCAAAGGGACCAAGCCTAGATGGAACGATGGGGCATAAGTTGTTTTAAAATACTTTCAAAAGGTAATAGTGAAATAGATCCCAACCAAAGCGTAAAGTAAACATAAGGATTTTACATGTAGGCAAAGCTAAAACCCCAACCCTAAGAAATTTTCCAACACCATGAAAGACCAGCGACACCAGGCAGGGTAGGAATGGAACATAACGAGCAACAATTTAAAGTTCCATCAATATCAACATTGATAAATTTGATATGAGGAGAAATAATAATGCAATGGGCCAAGAAGGTAGAGGTGGTCATATGCATAACTAAAAACCTTCTCTTATTGTTTCCCTAAGATTCTTATTAAATTACACCTTCCATGATTTAGATTAATAGATACCAAATGAGGAGTGAATGAAAAAAATGAATTTAGGTAGAGATCTAGAATTGGTTGATACAGTCAAGTGAATAAGGTAGGTATTTCAAAATGAAAATTTCCAATTAACTCAAGCCCATGCCCATGTTTCCCAATAAAAAATCATCAAGAGGGTAACCAAAAAGATGCATAAAATGTGTGTAACCCACAAGTTCCTAATCAACAACAAAATAACCAAATACCTTAGCAGAAAAATATACTTCATAGTGCATGGGTAATCACCATAGGAAAGCTTAGCAATTTGCACTAGTTAGGAATCTATTGGGGACTAAAAAGTATAGATAATTGGAATTTCTTAGGATTATAAATTATCCCAATCCCATTCCTAGTGATATCAAAGGAAAGGTTCCAAAATTGCAAGGAAATAACACTGTGACTGGGGAAGAGCACTTGAGGTACTTCATTAATATCATTGATGATTATGAGATTGAAGATGAAGATGTCATGATAAAGTTGTTTGTTCATTCCTTGGAGGAAAGTGCTAGGGAGTTGTTTAGAAATATGATTGATAACACTATTTCTTCTAGGGAAGAATTTGTTAATGTTTTCAGATGCAATATAGGGACAAAATTGATCCTAAGTTTTTCTATCCATGATCTCACCACCATAAAGAAGAGCATCAATAATATGGTGACTGAATTCAATAGAAAGTTTATTATCACAATGAGAAATGTACCCCAACATATTAAGTGTAATGAATCTATGTGTTTGTTGAGTAGGAAAAGTGATCCTAGATCCAATTTAGATAACTAAGATTATCTCCTTTTCACTTGACTCAACATTAAACATAAATTGACTAGGGTTTTGATGATTAGATTGTTGCCATAATCGAGAGCCAATCCCCTAGTTTTTATGTTTGTTTTTGAGTTTTGAGTTTGATAAATTTGATGTGTGATTTGACAAGCCTATTTGATGTATAACCCTAGATTTGTAAATATAATTTAGCAGATAGATGAAAATGGAAAGTAGTAGAACTAACCTATATCTAAGAAATAACAGTAGTGAGGAACTTGTGAATAAAATTTGGGCTTGATTTGCAAGGACAAGGGCACAATGCACCCCATACTAGATTGCTTCTTTTTTGGATCTAAAATTTTTTGATTGTGGGTTATAGTCTGCATTGTGTTTTCTTGGAATGTCACCTATTGAGATCTTTAGATCTGACCCACACACATGAAATAGGGGGAGAAGGTTGTATTGTATAGGGTATTTCCTAAGTCAAATCCTGTGTTGGTATTTTTACCTCCACGTATAGTGATTGATAATGATCAAGAGGGCATTACCTAGGTTGGGTATAAGCCAAAAAAACAATAATTGACTAAAATGATGAATGATAATGATAATGTTACCTTGATGTGAAACCCTTAATGAAGTGATGTCACACAAGTTGCCACAAAAGTTGATTGATGGATATCTTTATTTCTTGATAGACCTACAAAAGGTTAGCTCACATACATAATAAATTGTTGAAGCTATCATATAAAGGACAACTCAATACATCTTCATGATTTGGCATGATTGATCATAATAGATCCTTGAACATAATTACTTCCTTCATATTTATGTCTTAAAAAATTGAACTTGGTTAATGAAATTGATGTAGTAATAGTGTTAATTTTTCCCTTGAATGCTCTTGACTGATTTTAGGATCTTTAATTTGCTCAATAGATTCTCCAAATGTGCTTCTAGGATTTGAAATAATAAAATAACTAGTATTTATATGTAATTATTCTAATTTCCTAAAAATCAAATATTTATGGTGAAACATAGAAAAAGAGGAGATGTGGTGTTGTTCAATATGGCATGATTAAATGGTATGTGATCCAAAGGTTCAAACACATTCACACTTTTCCTTTTTTCATTAGAAAGAGAGGAGATCACTAAGGGGTATGATTGACTTTCAAACTTGAGGTGAGTCAACCCTATTTTGGATCTCTTGGGAATTTTATTTCTTATGAAAAAAATGACTGATTTGCAATATTGGTAGATGATTTAAAGTACATTAAATAACTAAACTATATAAGCTAATACTTGAAATTCAGAATTCTATGATAACTAAAATGGAAATGATAATTTTCTGGTAGATATGGGAAGGGAAGAATGGTATGATAACTAGGTTTTGAACTATGATCAAGGACTCATTTTCCCAAGGATGAATGGGTCATGGTATCCCTTTTTGAAACTTCAAAAAATAGAATTGTATCCCTTAGTTTGCATTCTACTCCTATACTTGCAAATCTTCACTTCCTTATCTAGATCTATAGTAAATTCACAAGAGAAAATGCTAGTTTGTTTGTATGGTGGTTTTCCTTGGTCAAACCCCAAGTTTTGTAATTAAACCTTGATAGACAAAGATCTGATAAATGAAAATGTGTGCAAGCCCTAACCTTAAGTGCATCTAAGGTTGTTATGATATAACATGCAAAGAAACCCT
This sequence comes from Sequoia sempervirens, assembly GCA_007258455.2. Lineage (NCBI taxonomy): Eukaryota > Viridiplantae > Streptophyta > Pinopsida > Cupressales > Cupressaceae > Sequoia > Sequoia sempervirens. The sequence continues at coordinate 212,334,667 of VDFB02058242.1, forward strand.
AATAAAGTGCAATAGAGCATGATTCATATATGACAATGATAAATGACAAAGATTCAATTAGGGTGAAGTTAAAACAACCTAATAAATCTAAAGTATAATAATACCTTATTGTAGGTTGCTAGTAGAATGAATCTTGAAGATGAGAACACTAGGAAACAAGTCATTAGGCTAAGGGAGATGGAAAAATGCATCTCCCAAACCTAGAATCCATCATGATCCACCATTGGCATCAACCTTCAATCATGGAAAATGCTTGATCAAATCTTTGACAAAATGAGCTTGAAGACCTGCAAATACAAACAAAATGCTACTCCAAGACTTCAACTTTGAATGCTTGAATGTTCTCCAAAATTTCTCCTTTCTTCTTGATCTCTCAAACTTGCTATCTCTCTTCTAGTTTGAAATGGTGAAAGGAACTATGTTTTATAGGCTTCTTCTCTAATTTATCAATTATTAGATCTTGATAGCCGACACTTTAAACTTGAATTTGAGACTTTAAAATACCACCAAAAAGATATTTAAAATTTGGCTTTGGGACTTAAAGGGGACCCATTCACCCACTCGCCCATGGGTGAATGGGTCCTAGCCTATAAGTCTAGGAAAAATTTGTTTTGAGGTCATTAATTAATTAAATGCATTTGTTCAATGCATGTTTTGGAAAACAATAAAAATAGGCCTTGGGATGCATAATAAAGGTAATTAGGGGACTATTTAGGAAGGGTAAAAGTGAAAAAATGGAAGGTCACTAAAATAGGTCCAAATTAAGTGTGAAATTGTACTATCACCTAACAGGAGTACAATTTTCTACACTACATTTAGCCCCCACTTTAGTGGCCATATGACACTATGTGCAAATGCAAGCTAAAGTAAATTGTTCTTCATAAGAGGATACTCATATGGATATTTCATTCGTAAAATGGGGAGAATGAAGCCCCCAATGTAGTCATCTACAAAACCACAATGTTAGGAACCACCTCTTGCAAAATCAATTTGTTATCTATTCAAAATCATCTTATAAACATATCAAACTTCTTTGGAGAATCAAATTTGAGGGTATATGTATGCCCCTTGATTCTGCTTGGTTTATGGAGGTGGAATCAAGATAGCAATCTAACCTCATCAAATTTTTTTATGTTGTGATGTGAACGCTTCCAATAGGGTATTGAAGTTTCAACACCACATATCAATAAACAATAAATGAGATTAGGGACAAACTTACGAATCCAACACAACAAATGATATCAAAAATAGAGTTCTCTAGCCCCCATTATGGTTATTTGAATACAATGTAATATTAAGAAACTTTAGTATATGTTAGTGAAAAATTAAATTTTTGATCATCAATTGAACATTTACCATTTGGAGATCACCTTGTTGCAGAGGAATGAAGCAATGCGAGAGAAAATAGAAAATTATCTACATAATCTAACAACATGCTTTAATATATATACTATTCGAAATAAATGTTAAGTGTAATATCTACAAAAATGCATAATGTTGATAGATTCTTTAAGGGGTGTACCATATGTTTTTGTTAACGTTTATGCTCCATACCCATAGCTTTCATTAGTGACATAAGGGCCTAACCAATTCAGACTAAATTTTCCTTTTTCACTTGGGGTGACATTAACATTGCATTGATTTTCGTATAACACTAAATCATCTTTATTAAATGAGTGACAAATGAAATTATCATTGTAAATTCACTACATTATTTTGGAATAAGCTTGAAGATGCTCAATATTTTTGATGTGTTGTTCATCAAGCATTTCAAGTTGTTGTAACCATTTCTTGTTATAAGTGGTATCATCAATAAGCCCTCTAAGAGCAATTTGCAATGAAGGAATTTTTAACTCCAAGGGCATTATTGCATCAACACCATAAACCAAGTTATAAATTTTGTTTCTTGTGGATGTTCAAATACTTGTGTGATAGGCTTGCAATGCATAAGATAACTAAGTGTGCCAATCCTTGTTATTTTTTCTTGTTGGTTTTCGCAAGATTTTTTTGAGTGTTTTATTAGTCACTTCCACTTAACCATTAGATTGAGGATAATAAGGTGTTGAAAAACGATGTTGAATTTGAAATTTTTCTGAAAACATCTTTACATAATTGTTCTTAAATGGTGTACCATTGTCTAAAACTAATGTGGAAGGCCAAAGTGAGCAATAGTGTTTTCCAAGATGAAATAATAGATTGCATCAGTGGTCATGGAACGAAGAGGAATTGCTTCTACCTATTTTTTGAAGTAATTTGTCGTAGTAATTATAAACATATGTCTAGAAGAAGAAGGTGGGGATATTTTTCCAATGAGATCCAAACCCCAAACCAAAAATGGACAAATAGTAACTTGGGCATGAAGTTCAAAAATAAGACTGTGGATCAAATTGTTATGTTATTGAAATTTGTGACATCTCTTAACATGATCAAAACAATCTTGTTCCATATGTCACCAATAATATCCCATGCGGATTAAATTTTGAACCAATGATCTTCCCCAAAAATTCCCCCCACAAGCACCAACATGAGCTTCCTCAAGGGCTATAGGGATCTTTGATTGTTTAAGGTATCTAAGAAAAAGATCATCAAAGGATTGTTTATATAAGACATCTGCTAGGATTATGTATCTAGTTGCAAGTTTTTGAATAGGAGCTCTAGCGCTTTTAGTGGTTAGTTTAGGAAAGGTACATTCTTTTAAATAATTAAATATTGATGTGTACCATTCACTAGAGACTTCAATGTTGGTCACTAACACTTCTTTCATCTTTTTCATCTATCGATGGTTTTGTGATTGTGTGAACTATAAATGTGAAGTTGATAGAAGGATCTTTAGGAGAGACAAGAGAAGCAATGCTTGCCATTGCATCTGCATTCCAATTATCCTTTCATGAAATATTTTCAATGGTATATGATTTAAAGCGTTTGAGCAATGTAATTATAAGGTTTTTATATTGGGATAACTTATCATGTTTCACTTGATAAGATCCATTTATTTGTTCAATAACCAATTGAAAATCACCAAATATAAAAATGTAATGGACACCTAAAGATAAGGTTGCACATATACAAGCAATTAAGGCCTCATACTTTGTAGTGTTATTTGCACATATGAAGTTTAAACAATAAGGGAATAGGATTTCCTGAAGGTTTTATTAATTTAACCCTTGCTTTGGAGCCAATTCAACACTTAGAACCATCAAAATACAATTCCCATGTTTCCTTTTTAGTTGTCAACACATTCTCATTAGGGAAATATTCAGGATTAGGCGATCTTAATGGTGAAGGAGCATCGTCTAAATGGTAGATCAAGGCTTTTCCTTTGATTGCCTTTTGGGGAACAAATTTAAGATCAAACTCAATTAACAACATAACCCATTTAGCCAAATGTCCTAAAAAATCTATTTTAGCAAAAATGTGTTTCAAAGGATCAAATTTTGTAACATGAACCTTTGCATTTAATAAATAGTGTCTCAATTTACTAGTAACAGACATAAGAGAAAAACATTGTTTTTCTATTGTTGTATACAAAGTTTCATAATTGATTAAAGTATGACTAATGTAATAGACATGATGTTCTTTTCCACTTTCATCTTGTTGAGCCAATAATGCTGCTAGAGCATGAGAGGATCTTGATATATAAAGGATAAGTGGCTTTCCTTGAATAGTGGGTTGCAAGATGGGAGGATTAGCTAGATATTCTTTCATATTTTCAAAATCCTATTTAGAGTACTCATTCCATTTAAATTCTAATTCCTTCTTAAGCAGTTGGGTAAAAGGAAGAGTCTGATCCGCTAGAGATGCCACAAATCGAAAGATTGCTTGAATCTTTCCTTGTAAAATATGAAATCAAGAAATATTTTAGGAGGTGGCATATTTATGACAAAATCAGTCTTCTTTGTATCCACCTCAATTCCTCTACGAGACACTATAAAACCCAAGAGTTTTCCACCATCCACACCAAAGACACAATTCTTCAGATTTAATCATATGTTATACTTACAAAATCTTTCAAAGATCTTACAAAGGATTTTGACATGATCTTGACAAGTTAAAGATAACCAAAATATCAACATAATCTTCTAAAATGTTTTGTATGAAATCATGAAATATTAGTGGCATAGCTCTTGATATGTTTCTCCAACATTCTTTAATCTAAAATGCATAACAACCCAACAAAATATCCCCCAAGTTGTGGTAAAATCTGTCTTTGATGAAAATTTGATTATAACATGAAAAAATGTCCATGAATGATAATAGGACATGGCTTGTAGTTGAATCCACTATCATGTCAATATTAGGAAGGGGAAAGTCATCTTTTAAATATGCTTTTTTTAAATCATGAAAATCCATACACATCCTAATATGATTATCGGGGTTTTCCATAGCTACAATATTAGATATCCATGGGGAATAATCAATGGGACAAATAAAGCCAACATCTAGATGCTTCTCAATTTTAGCTTTAACCAACAAAGATATTTTAGGATTCATCTTGCATATCAAACCATTCATAAATTTAAACATCCAATTCACATAGCATATCTAGTTGCAGTAATGAAAGAAAGCACAAAAAATCCATAACACATGAACACCAAGATTTTTATGTGGAAAACCCAAAATGGGAAAAACCACAGTGAGGATTAGCTCAAAATATATTATAATCAGTTATAACATACTATAGAAGTGCTCACTATAGGTTGAATCATTGTCCAAGTGGACTCACTACCCAATGAAAGAAGAAAAGAGATAGACGAAAGTTTGTGGCTCACAACCTAGATTGAACTATTACAATTGCATCTATCATATGCATGAAATACAATTCCAATGAAGCTCAATAGAATGACTTTACATACTTCATCTGATTGTGATCTAACTCTTTTCTTTCCTCTACATTCACATCACACTAATATTCTGCTCAACATTCACAACTTAGATTCACAATGTATTCCCTCAATTTACATCATTCACATCACTTTCATGTAGGACCTTCATCAAAACATAAAAATGATCTAGCTTATATATTTTCTTTGTTGTTCTTTTTTCGCACACACACCCCACCGGAGGTGGGGACCCTCTTTTTCTTGTTTGCATTTGACAATTTCCAATTTTCCTCTACTTGAGGCCTAGGTGCTTAGTTTGATTCATTGCATTCAAAGACTAAGGTCCTTGAGATTAATTTGGTCACTCTCTCAAAGATATTGATGCTATCTTGGAAAATGAAATTTTAAGTCACTATGATCATCCTTCTATTGCACGATTGTATGACAAAAGCTGTTTTATATATACATGCACTTTAGGGTCTTTTGTTTGCATTTCACTTCTTGGATTTCTAGTTCAGTCTTCCTTGCACCCTTATTTTGGATCTGATTTGGAAGCTTGATTCTCCTATATTTTGATGTAAACCTTTGAAATTTCTTTGTAAATTCATCTTTGACATGTGAATATTGATTTATTGATCTCCTTGTGTCTTGTGTGTGTCAATTTTGCATGAAATGATATTACTTGAGTCACTTGCATAATTGGGACTCATTGAGAATTTGAGTTTGGAAGGAAGAATTCTTATGGTTCATTAGTCCAGGTTAATATTTGTGTTTTGGGTGCTAACCACACTTTTTAAGCACTTGATCCATGTTTAAGGGGTCCCAACATCTGCATTTTGAGGATATTTGTGAAATTCATTAATTCAAGAGAAAATTGGTAATAGTGTTCAAGGAGAAGCCATGTAATCCAGTTTTATTACTATCGCAGTTATAATTCAATATGAAATCATCTGGGGTATCGATTAAATTATATATAGGAGGAAGCTTTTATTAAAATATACAGGTTTTAATCCAAGGAATTAATAGTCTTGTAACTGCAATATCAAAAGAGAGAAGCTAAATGGATACAAAAGACACTAGAAGCTTAGGGAACATAAGGACACTAAAAGATTTGAATCTGTCAAGATTGTCATTGGAAATAATCAGTGTCCATTAAAATAGTGCAAGGTGAGTTTTATGGAAAATGTGTGCATAGAGGAGATCTTGGGCTTGGAGTATGCCATCATCATGAAAGTCCCAATACTTGTCATTGCGCTAATAGGCATAAGGTTGCTCTGATGGATCATTTTGTGTATGTCACAAGGAAATAGGGATCACCATAGAAAATCGAAAGAAATGATGAATGAATGTTTGCTAATTCAAATGATGCTCATGAAGTTGGCCGAATAGCGTGATATCGCTATTAAGGAAGATATACTGTGTCTTGTGGCGAATGAATTTCAGAATATTTAGGGCCTCCATGTAATGACATACAGAGGTAGATCTTTTCGATGATATTAAAAGGAGGTGCAATATTAAAAGAAGTTGAGTGTTAATGAACCTGAATCATTCAAAGTAATCTCCAAGGCATGATTGTTCCTAAAGGAATACTGAGCATATAGTTGTCTATGCAGATTGATATTCAAGAGCATTAATTGACAACTCCATCTCATGTTGGATTGCAATATATTAATGATGTTTTCAAGACACCAATTATCACGATGGAGAACGATGACCGTGAAGTGTTAAAATGCTGGGTCCATTAGAGAATCATCACAAGACATTTGAAACAACAATATGCGGTGATGGACGTGCAACATTAATAGGAGTTCATCGAATAATGGTTTGAAATTCACTGAATCTCAAAGAGCTCAAAAGTGATAAGAGTGAATTCTGCAATGGGTTAGAGTGGCTCAGGAATAGTGGATCAATTGGGGAATTTCTTCATAATACAAAACTCGTGAAATAAAAAAGGACAACAAAATAGCAGATTACATCTTGATGTGATTTTGATCATCTGGGAAGGAATCAACGCTCACAGAAAAGCTTATCAAATGTGCACAACAGTGTATCACTACAAAATGTATCAAGCTTATTAATTTTGGTTAAATCAAACTTTGATACATTATTTTACTACAGAGCATGGTTCGTAAAGTATGATTTGCTCAAAGAAGCTTGTGAGTGGTAATGTTTTATGAAGTGAGTGAGCTCTACATGAAGAAAGATGAAATATTCACAGAAAGGATTTACATTTGTTAGCGCCATCTTCATTGTTTGGGGAAGCTCATTTATGAAGCTGCCACCTACAAATCTTGAAAACGCTAAGCTAAATAATTATGTTTATGTAAATGTTGTCCCTATTTATAGAGGCACCCATGAAGAAATGCTACATAAATTCGATTTCAAAGGTCTTGAAGATGGCGCAGTTGATTCCACAAGTATCTTGTAAATGACTTGAACTCATCTTTGATAGATGCCACGAAAGATCAAAAGAGGATGGCTAAAAGAAAATCATGAGGACATAAATACATACTCGAATTCTCATGAAACTGATGATTGTTGTCGTCTTTGGATCTCACAGACTAGTGAAATTTGCAGGAAGGTCTAAATTAAGCATGATAATGAGGAATGTGGTCATGGAAAAGAATAATGGGAAGAGGATGGGTAACAATTTGAATCTTTTTGTAAACGAATAAGTGGAAAGCTCACTAAGTCACTAAAATCTTTGAAAGCATATAAAGAGCTTGCGCAAAAGGAAACAATGGCGGTATCCATTGAGTATGGATTCTCCATACATTGAGAATGAGAATTAAAACTGTGAAGGATGAATGAATGCGTTAAGAGTTAAGATTTAGGTGGTTTTATAGGTATGGAATTCATAAGAAGCCTATGCGAATTAAGATGGTGACAAGAAATGATTCTTCAAGTTTGTTTTTCTACACATTCTTGGAGACTAGCGATTGTGGATGAATAGAGCCATGATGAACAATCTAATTCGGGAAATCCTTTGCATAGCAGATTCTATGAAGGAAAAGAAGCTCGAGGATTCCGGATGACCCCAGATTCCATGAGAAATTTAAATTCACGAAAATGGTTAAAGCTCGAAGAAATTAAGGGATCGAAGGAATTGATTCTAGGCTCGGAGATTCCTGAATTCACATGAAAATTGTTCATTCTAAGGAGATGATGTGAGCTGATAGTAATTAACCAAGAGATCATTCTTGAGCGATGCGAAAGAGATAAGATCATGTGGAAGGCCGTGCCAATGTACTGGAAAGAGTTGATCTTGGGTGACCGCAAGTAATATTTGAAAATAGAATAATTAATTTTTTTGAGGACGACTTGTTTATGATATAAAATAAGAAAACTGGTGCGAACTGTGTGTATTCACAGAGGAGAATGAAGTAAGATCTACGTATACTATTGTGGAATATGTTAGGCGAAGTCCCTTAGATGGTGTTTTGCACTTGAAGGTATATAAGCAGTTGATCATATTTTGCAAAAGGCAGAGAAACTTACAATTCCCTGTTGGGCACGATCATGTCTTCTTTGACCTTGCCTATACGATGCGATAGAATAAGCTTGCCAAGTTATTTTTGTGAACCAGTCACCAATAATAAAATCAGACATGGTGATAAGTGGATCTTCATCTTGCATGAAAATCATGGCGAGTATAAGATTTTGGAGATAGAAAATAGAAAACTTGCAACAATCTATATGGGAATGGTATTCTGAAGTCAAGAAGTTGTGGGTTCAAGAAGCAAGTCGGGTATTAAGAGAGTCGGTGGATTGTGATTAGAAGATATTGATGATTACGTTTCACAAGATTTTTTAGTTGGTAAAATCTTTGGGGCATTCAAATATCTTGGCACGAAGATTTGTGAAGTCATGTTGTGTAGGAGGAGTCTCGATGAGTCCACCAGTGGTGTCTTTGCAGTGTATAAAAAGGGAACTTCTTATCATCGCGACTTCAAATCATTATTCATGTTCATGGGTCAATGTCAATGGATGATTCTTATCAAGTGTGAATTGCTAGTTAATAATTACGAGGTGGTATGAGTGTGTCGGTATCAAGGGCAGTGTTAGGTTGACAAAGGGGGATATGACAGATTGTGGTGATTCTAACGAGTGCGAGTATTGATGAATCTAATTAAATGATTATCACAAGATTGTAAATTAGGGGCAACTTCGCATAGAATAGAATGAATTTATTTTGTTTATATCTTGGGTTTGGATTTAATTTAATTCTGAATTCCTTTAATGCATTTGCGTACTCTTATAATTATTTTGTATTTTGTAGGGATAGTACTACTTGGGATTTTGGATTTATCACAAGAAGGATGAAATTCTAGATCACTGGATTGAAGATTGAAGTTGTTATAAAGTTCTACTCACTTATGAAAATGTACCCAAAATGGAGATTCAAATTGCTCAACCACCCACATATGCATACGTGCCCGAAGGAGGATATTTTAAATTGATCAAATATCCCTACTTATGGAAATGTGTTGAAATTTATTTCTAGCCAAGAAGATTCCAAAATTACAATATTTAATGTTGGGCCTACCTAAAAATTTGTGCCACTAGCTGTATGCTAATTAGAGATGTGCTTTAGACAAGGATGACATGTGAAGCTACTTTCTTTGCTCCAATTAGAGTTTTTATCAATGTCAAGGTGACAAGCTATTGTTTCCTCATTGCTCCAAAATGTAACTGCTTTGATGTAATTTGATGATGATGTAACAAGAATTGTCAAACTTTATGTAATTTCTTGATGTTTCTAGAGGATTAATTTATGCTCTTGGATTGATTTAATCCCGACCTTTGATTCAAAATGTAAAAATATATTAAAGGCCTTTGCCTTCTCATTTGTAAGGTATTAGAAAGCCCAAATTGGTTAGAATTTTAGGAGTTAGAAAGTTAGAACTTTTTCTTTGCAAGTCAGTAGCTGTAGGAGAGGAGAGAGATGGAGACTATTATGTAAATGTTGGAGAAGTTAATGCAATTGAGTTGTTGATTTGGAAAAATTTGTGTTAAGCTTTGACAGTCTTATGGTTTCTTGTTCTTGATTCTCAATGTTCAATGATAGTTTTTAGTTCTTTCATGATAATGGTGAAATGTGAATATTTTTTATTGGTCTCCTGCTCATACTTTTGGTGGTTTCATTATTGTATGTTGCTATGTTAAGTTAGTCTGAGCCAAATATTGCACTTAGTTCAATTGTGATTGCTTATTCATGTTGCACCAGTAATTGGGTATGTGGATGAATGTTCATGGTTTGAAAATATTTCAATTACCTTAGAAAATTGCACCATTTATGTGTAGTTGTGGGATTGTCCATGATCAAGTAGAGATTGGTTCTATTGGGATCTATCTGTTTGAAGCATTTTCCATTATTGTGATTGATCTTAGGTGTTAGTTTAAGATCTCTCTTAACCCTTATCTCTTTTGATCTTTCTTTAAATCAAAGTTAGCTATAGGATTTGAAAGCATCAATATATTGCTACATTTGATGATAAGTACACTTCCATCAATGTTGAATTTTAAGGCCCCTTGTGCTTACCAACAAATCACATTTTCATTGAGTTGTTTATTGCATTGCCAAGAACTGACATTAGAGACCTTGGGGTTGTTTCTTGAGGCTTGCTGATAGAAATTTACCTTTCAAGAGAGATAGGATACTTGTATTCTGTCCAAGTTGTTGCAATGCTAAAAACACCATCAACAAATTGGCGCTAGAGTGAGGGGTGAATGAAAGCAACATAGCTGGAAGTTGAACTAGCCTTCATGTTGAAAATATGAAATACAATAGAACTTTGGTAAATTTGAGTGAGATGAAATGTCTAATTTGTGGAATTGGGGTAGAATCCAAATCACTTCACAAGGAGAACTTCTTTTTTTGGATGTTTCAATTGAAATATTCACATAATTTATAGAGAGTCAGTTTAGGCATGGTTTTTGTTTGAAATATTTTCTTCTAAACCATTGGTGTAGATTACATAAAGAGTATCATTCTGAGTTCACTTGTTGTTCATGTGTGGATATTATCATTAAAGTTGGGAGGAAACTAGAGTCACAAGAATAGTCATTAAGGAAGGCATAGTAGAAGAAACAATAAATTTTGAATCTAGAGACAATGTGGTAGTTGATGTTGAGGTAGCTATGGAAGAGATTGAGTGTAGAGAGGAAGAATATGAGGTACTAGAAATAGAAGAGGTAAATAATGAATGTCCAAGCATAGAGAAACCTATAAAGATGGATTATGTTAGTCCTACAGAGGCTATCCAAGGGTTTAAAATGGAAAACATAGTAGAGGATGAATCACAAGAGAAAGAAGTGATTGGTCTGATTTCCTCTATTCAGGATGAAGATCCGACATGGGCTAGATATGATGAGTTTGTTTCTAAATTTATCAAGGATTCATCAAGCCTGGGATACAAAGTTCATCTAGAGGATTTGTTTCTACCATCCTGGTGTAGGATACATGAAGAGGCACATTATGAAATCACATGTTTTCAATGTCAAACAAAAATTAAGGAGGTGGAAGAAAAAATTACTAGAGATGCACAAAAAGCTACATCAAATGAATATTCAATCTGGGAATTACAAGTTGTTGAAGGATGCCTTGTAGAGGAGCCAACAAGTGTTGAATCTGAGGAATGCATAGCAACAAATGTTGAGACCACCTTGGAGGAGATTGAATTTGCAATAAAAGAACTTCAACAAATTACCAATTCTCGTGGAACAAACTGAAGATTTCAATGAAGAAGTTGATGTTGTTGATGGCTGTAATCTAGACTCTGAGATTGCATTGATAATGAATGATAGGGAGTATTCTTCTATTATTCCTTTATATTTTGATGCATTTTCTAATGATGATTCACATATTGCATGCTTTGATTTTGATAAGACTTGTCTAAATTATACTAGAGTATGCAAGGAATTACAAAAGATGTCGAGCACAATGATGTTATAGTTACTATTGATGGGCATGACCACACAGTTGCTAGTGAAAATGGGCATAAAGATCAACCTGTGGTGACTTCTAACACACATTCACATGAGCGAGTTGATGCACATAAGGGTGTTCCTGTAAATTCATCACTGATCCCTTATGCAAAAATGCAAATAGGTGAAATGTTCCATGATGTTAATTCTGGATTTATTCAATCTGTATTTTACCCTGAATTATTTACTGATGACTTTGATTCTATTTTGCATGTTTCAAGCACAAGAGGAATGTTGCACCATCAGTTTGATTATGGAGGCTAAGGAAAGACAACTTTCATTTGGATCGATCATGGTTTTAATGAGTTACCCTAGTTACTGATTATTTCTGATTATGACATTGAGTGGGAATGCTACAATACTAAGACTTATTTCACTAAGTATAAAGATGATTTTGCATTCTTTCGAACAATTTAACCATCACCTTACTGCTTGTCCATGCACTGAAAAACTGAATAGGGGTAGGTGTCAGCTTACCTTTTTTGAGCATGGTTTGTCTTGAATCTCTTTATACATAATGCTGATTTGAATAAATGCAACTTGCTTTGCTTTCTTTCTTTAATCTCCTTGTGTTTTCTTTAGGTTGGTTTGCTTTAGAATTAGGTTTGATTTTTATTTTCTTTCTTTCTTTGGTTTACCATAGGTTAGGTTGCTTTAGGTTTGAATTTTCTTTGGTTTGATTTTGTTTCCTAGTTTTGGTTAGTGTAGGTATGCTTTGGTTAGTTTAGGTTTAGGCTTGCTTTTTGTGTTGCTTCTCCAGCTCGGGGTACCTTTGTCTTCTTTTGGGAATGTCATATGTGCACAACAATCATTTCCATTATTTGGGATTACTTTAAGTATTTCCTTGACAAACTTTAATCATTTTTCTAGATGCAATGGTGAAAGTCCTCCATTTAGTGTCACATGCACTAAACGTATAAAGAGGATAAATCATTGAATTGAGTTAGTTCTTGAATGTGCTCAAATCTTAAATTTTACATAAATCTTAAAAATCTGAGGTTACTGTTAGGTTCCTTGTGAGGTCTTGTTAAGTGAAAAATATTATATTTTTGCTTCAGTGCCACTATGATTCTTAGCCCTGAGTGTGAGCTTCATTGCTTACAGGTTGAAAGTGAAAAAGAGAAATAGAAAAGAAAGAAAATAAAATAAAATAAAATATTACAAATCAAAAGAAAATTCAACTTATTAGGAGGATCCAAATATATTTACCGGGGCTATGGATACCTGGCTGGCAGTAGAGCTATGTTCAAGAGAATCACAATGATAACCTCGTCGGGGCTATGGACACTTGACTAGCAATGAGACTCTATCCAGGTTTCTTTTGGAGTTAATATCATTTACATAACTTGACTGAACTTGGTTTCTATAGTAGCTTAAGGATGGAAATTAATATAGCTACACACACTTGGATTTCTATCACATGAAGGGATAACTTGTTCATTGGTTTTGAGCCTTTAGTTTATGGGTTGACCTAATGTGAGGATCAAAACCAAAGATTCTGGGTTCTTGATTTTAGTTTTTCATCGAAATGCTATGGAGCATTTTCCCAACAGAGTCACCATTTGTTGTGCTTTTTTTGCACACACACTCCACCAGAGGTGGGGACCCTCTTTTTCTTGTTTGCATTTGACAATTTCCAATTTTGCTCTACTTGAGGCTTGGGTGCTTAGTTTGATTCATTGCATTCAAAGAATAAGGTTCTTGAGATTAATTTGGTCACTCTCTCAATGATGTTGATGCTATCTTGGAAAATGAAATTTTAAGTCACTATGATCATCCTACTATTGCACGATTGTGCGAGAAAGATGGTTTATATATACATGCACTTTAGGGTTTTTTGTTTGCATTTCACTTCTTAGATTTTCAGTTTGGTCTTCCTTGCACCCTGATTTTGGATTTGATTTGGAAGCTTGATTCTCCTATATTTTGATGTAAACCTTTGATCTTGCTCTGCAAATTCATCTTTGACATGTGAATATTGGTTCATTGATCTTCCTGTGTCTTGTGTGTTCCGATTTTACATGAAGTGATATTACTTGAGTCACTTGCATAATTGGGACTCATTGAGAATTTGAGTTTGCAAGGAAGAGTTCTTATGGTTCATCAGTTTAGGTTAATATTTGTGTTTTGGATGCTAACCACACTTTTTAGGCACTTGATCCATGTTTAAGGGGTCCCAACCTCTGCATGTTGAGGATATTTGCAAAATTCATTAATTCAAGAGCAAATTGGTAACAATGTTCAAGAAGAATCCATGGAATCCAGTTTTATTACCATCATAGTTATAATTCCTGATGAAATCATTTCAAGGTATCGCTTAAATTATATACAGGAGGAAGCTTTGATTAAGATATACAAGTTTTAGTCCAAGGCCTTAATAGTCCTGTAACTGCAATATCAAAAGAGAGGAGTTACATGGATACAAAAGACACTAGAAGCTCGGGGAACTCAAGGACACTAAAATATTTGAATTTTCCAAGATTGTCATTGGAAATAATTAGTGTCCATTAAAATAGGGCAAGGTGAGTTTCATGCAAAATGTGTGCATAGAGGTGATCCTGGGCTTAGAGAATACCATCATCATGAAAGTCCTAATACTTATCATTGCGCTAATAGGCATAAGGTGGCTTTGATGGATCATTCTATGTATGTCGCAAGGAAATAGGGATCGCCATAGAAAATCAAAAGCAATGATGAATGATAGTTTTCTAATTCAAATGATGCTCATGAAGTTGGCCGAATAACATGATGTCGCTATTAAGGAAGATATACTATGTCTTGTGGTGTATGAATTTCACAATATTTAGGGCCTCCATGTAACAACATACAGAGGTAGAGCTTTTCAATGATATTTGAAGGAGGTGTGGTATTAAAAGAAGTTGAGTGTTAATGAACCTAAATCCTTTGAAGTAATATCCAAGGCATGATTGTTCCCAAAGGAGTAATGAGCGTATAGTTGTCTATGCGGATTGATAGTCAAGAGAATTAATTGACAACTTCATCTCATGTTGGATTGCAATATAATGAGGTTTTCAAGACACCAATTGTCCCTCATATTCAGCAGCGCATAATCAAGAGATAAATTTCTACAAGTAAGATAAATTCGGGAATTCACAAAAAAAATGTCAATATTCAGGGAAATCCATGAGCATAGGAATTTCATGAAGAACTAAAGTGAGGAAACAAGTTCGGGGATTCCCATATGAGGCAGATTCTATGAAAAGATTAAAGCTCGGGTAATCCTCGTCCTTCAAGATTCCATGATAATCAAAATTTCACAAAGGGGTCTAAAATTGCGAAGCAGTCAAGGTTTTATATGCCTTTGTAAACCACAAAGCACATGTGTAAGTAAGGGGATCACTTAGTTTACAAGATAATAAATGAGAATTGCTTCCATGATTGAATGCCAATCTGATTGAGGAACTTGAATTCATTTTTTACAAGATGGGAACATGTGTATGAAAAGATCTGTGGCTAAAAGTAAAGAAGACCGAAATCAGGTTAGGAAGGAAGGATTCTAATACCTGTTGCAGATATAGATCCTTGATGGCATGATTAGATGAAATCTCACATTTAGAGGATCAATAGTTACCGGAGATGAGTCATAAATATATGAACCTTGCACGAAATGGATTGGTCATAGCTTAAGTATAATGAAAGTTTCGACAGAATTAAAAGCGAACATGGTAGTTTCTGCAAAGGTTATGGAGCTCATGGACTTGTGGAAATTTGCTTGTGTGCCAACAATGAATATTCGATTCATTTGAACAACTGATAATTTAAATTCTGTAAACGATGATAAGGAGTGGTGAATAGGTGAGAGATTGATGCACAATTATTCTTGCAGGTGGTGGATCATGATCAATTAACAGGCCGATTCAAAGTTTTGTAATAATGGTCATGATTTATCAAAAATGTGATGATTAATAAAAGATGGAATATGAGTAAAGACTGTTGCTATCCAGGAAATGATACAAGAGAGAATGGTTTTATATATTAAAATCATGACATTATTAAGGTTACAATGGTGCAAGATTAAAGCAGAGTAAGGTGAAGCTCTCAAATAATGCTTCCACAATTTATTGTAATTTGCATAAGAATATAAGTAAAGCCTACAAAAGAATGTATGTTGAAAACTTGATCAATAGAATTTGGATTGTTTGAGAATGCTCAAGAAAGGTGATAGAATGTAGCCTTAAGACAGTGCTAAGCAAAGATCCACAAAATACAAAAGGATGAGAAATAGATTTAACAAATGAGAAAACTATCAGTTGGTGTGAAGTCCACCAGTGTCTCCAACAAAATAGAAAAAAGATGAAGGTTCAAGTTTTCCATTACGTCACGGATTTTGTGAAGGGAAAGGTTTAGATAATCTGGGCTCGGTCAGATTTCATGAAAAGTTATAAGCTACAAAAGTTTGGGTATTTCGCATGATGACTGATTCTATGAAAGAAAAGAACTTCAGGTAATCTATGCAAGGCCAGATTTTGTGAAGTACTAAAATCCTCAAATCTCTAAAATCCATGAGAGATTGTTATTCATGAAGGCTAAAAATCATCACGATGGAGAATGAAGGCCATGAAGTGTTAAAATACTAGGTCCATTAGAGAATCATCAACAGGCATTTGAAACAACAGTATGCAGTGATGGACAGACAACATTAACAGGAGTTCAACAAACAATGGTTTGAAATTCACTGAATCTCAAAGAGCTCAAAAGTGATAATAGTGAAGTTTGCAATGGGTTAGAGCAGCTCAGGAATAGTGGATCAGTTAGCGAATTTCTTCATAATACAGAACCTGTGAAATAGCAAAGGATGAAAAAATAGCAGATTACAACTTGTGATTTTGATCATTTGGGAAGGATTCAACGCTCGTAGAAAAGCTTATCAAGTGTGTGCAACAGTGTATCACTACAAAATGTATCGAGCTTATTAATTTTGGTTAAATTGAACTTTGATACATTTTTTTTACTATGGAGCATGGTATGTAAAGTCTGATTTGTTCAAAGAAGCTTGTGAATGGTAATGTTTTATGAAGTGAGTGAGATTTGCATGAAGAAAGATTAAATATTCATAGAAAGGATTTACATTTGTTAGTTCCATCTTCATTGTTTGGGAAAGCTCATTTATGAAGCTGCCGCCTTTATTCTTGTGTGAGGACAAAGCTCGAAAACACCAAGCTAAATAATTATGTTTGTGTAAATGTTGTCCCTTTTTATAGAGGCGCCCATGAGGAAATGCTACAAATTCAATTTCAAAGGTCTTGAAGATGGCACATTTTATTCCACAAGTATCTTGTAAATGGCTTGAACTTATCTTTGATAGATACCATGAAAGCTAAGAAGAGGATAGCTGAAAGAAAATCATAAGGATGTAAATTCATAGGCGAATTCGCATGAAACTGATGATTGTTGCCATCTTTGGATCTCATGGACTGGTGAAATTTGTAGGAAGGTATTTCAAGCATGATAATGAGGAATGTGGTCATGGAAAAGAATGATGAGTAGAGGATGGGTAACAATTCAAATCTTGTTGAAAACGAATAAGTGGAAAGCTCACTAAGTCACTAAAATCTTTGAAAGCATATAAAGAGCTTGCGCAAAAGGAAACAATGGTGGTATCCATTAAGTATGGATTCTCCATACATTGAGACTGAGAATTAAAACTATGAAGGTTGAATGAATGTGTCAAGAGTTAAGATTCAGATAGATTTCTAGGCACGAAATTCATAAGGAGCCTATGCGAATTAAGATGGTGACAAGAAGCGTTTCTTCAAGTTTGCTGTTATGCACATTCTTGGAGACTAGTGATTGTGCATGAATAGAGCCGCGATGAACGATCTAATTTGGGAAATCCTTTGCAAAGCGGATTCCACAAAGGCAAAGAAGCTCAGGGGTTCCAGATGACCCTGGATTCCACAAGAAATTTAAATCCACGAGAACGGTTAAAGTCTAAAGAAATTAAGGGATCAAAGGAATGGATTCTAGGCTCGAAGATTCCTGAATTCACATGAAAATTGTTCATTCTAAGGAGACGATGCGCGTTGATAGTAATTAACTAAGAGATCATTCTGGAGCGATGTGAATGAGATAAGATCATGCGAAAGGCCGTGTCGGTGTACTAGAAAGATTTGATCTTGGGTGACCACAAGTAATATTTGCAAATAAAATGATTAAAATTTTGGAAGACGACTTGTTTACTATATAAAATAAGAAAACTGGTGAAAACTATGGGTATTCACAGAGGATAATGAAATAAGATCCGCATATACTGTTGTGGAATATGTTAGGTGAAGTCCCTTAGATGTTGTTTAGCGCTTGAAGGTATATACGCAGTTGATCATATTTTGTGGAAGGCAAAGAAACTTATAATTCCTTGTTGTGCACGATCATGTTTGCTTTGACCTTGCTGATACGATGCGATAGAATAAGCTTGCCAAGTTATTTTTGTGAACTGGTCACCAATAATAAAATCGGATGGAGGTAGGCACGGTGATAAGCGGATCTTCATCTCGCATGAAAAGCATGGTAAGTATAAGACTTTGGAGACAAAAAACAAAAAACTTGCAACAATCTATATGGGAATGGAATTTTGAAGTCAAGAAGTCATGGGTTTAGGAAGTAAGCTGAGTATTAAGAGAGTCGGTGGATTGTGATTAGAAGATATTGATGATTACATTTCATAGGTTTTTTTGGTTGGTAAAATCTTTGGGGCATTCAAATATCTTGTCATGAAGATTTGCGAAGTCATGCTGTGTAGGAGTCGTCTCGATGAGTCCACCAGTGGTGTCTTTGCAGTGTATACAAAGGGAACTACTTATGATCGCGACTTCAAATTATTATTCATGTTCGTGGGTCAATGTCAATGGATGATTCTTATCAAGTGTGAATTGCTAGTTAATAATTACGAGGTGGTATGAGTGTGTCGGTATCAAGGGTGGTGTTAGGTTGACAAAGGGGGATATGGAAGATTGTGGTGATTCTAACGAGTGCAAGTATTGATGAATCTAATTAAATGATTATCACAAAATTGTAAATTAGGGGAAACTTCGCATAAAATGAATTTATTTTGTTTATATCTTGGGTTTGGATTTAATTTAATTCCTAATTCCTTTAATCCATTTGCATACTCTTATAATTATTTTGCATTTTCTAGGAATAATACTATTTGGGATTTTGGATTTATCACAAGAAGGATGGAAATGCTAGATCACTGGATTGAAGATCGAAGCTACTATAAAGTCCTACTCATGAAAGTGTACTCAAAATGGAGATTCAAACTGCTCAACCACCCCCATATGGATACATGCCCAAAGGAGGATATTTTAAATTGATCAAATATCCCTACCTTTGGAAATGTGCTGAAATTTATTTCTAGCCAAGAAGATTCTAGAATTATAATATTTAATGTTGGGTCTGCCTAAGAATCTGTGCCACTAGTTGTATGCCAACTAGAGATGTGCTTAAACAAGGATGGCATGTGAATCTACTTTCTTTGCTCCAATAAAAGTTTTTATCAATGTCAAGGTGACAGGCTGTTGTTTCCTCATTGCTCCAAAATGTAACTTCTTTGATGTAATTTGATGATGATGTACCAAGAATTGTCAAAATTTATGTAACTTCTTGATGTTTCTAGAGAATTGATTTAATCCAGGCCTTTGATTCAAAATGTAAAATTCTATAAAAGGCCTTTTCCTTCTCATTTTTAAGGGATTAGAAAGCCGTAATTGGTTATAGTTCTAGGAGTTAGAAGGTTAGAACTTAGTCTTTACAATTTAGTAGTTGTAGGAGAGGGGAGAGTTGGATATTCTTATGTAAATGCTAGAGAAGTTAATGCAATTGAGCTATTGATTTGAAAAAAATTGTGTTAAGATTTGACATTATTATGGTTTCTTG
Organism: Sequoia sempervirens; assembly: GCA_007258455.2. NCBI lineage: Eukaryota > Viridiplantae > Streptophyta > Pinopsida > Cupressales > Cupressaceae > Sequoia > Sequoia sempervirens. The sequence goes on from VDFB02058242.1 coordinate 212,354,370, forward strand.
TTCTTGATTCTCAATGTTAGATGATAGTTTTTAGTTCTTTCATGATAATGGTGAAATTTGAATGATGTTTGATTGGTCTCCTGGTCATACTTTTGGTGGCTTGCTGATTGTAAGTTGCTGTGTAAAGTTAGTCTGAGCCAAATATTACACTTAGTTCAACTGTGAATTGTTATTCATGTTGTTCTAGTAATTGGGTATGTGGATGAATGCTCATGGTCTAAAAATATTTTAGTTTCCTTAGAAGATTGCACCATTTATGTGTAGTTGTGGGCTTGTCCTTGATCAAGTAGAGATTGGTTTTATTGGAATCTATCTGTTTGAAGCATTTTCCATTGTTGTGATTGATCTATGGTGTTAGTTTAAGATCTCTCTTAACCTTTATCACTTTTTATCTTTCTTTAAATTTGAGTTAGTTGTAGGATCTGAAAGCATCAATATATTCCTAAATTTGATTGTAAGTACACTTCCAACATTGTTGAATTGTAAGGCCACTTGTGATTACCAGAAAATCACATTGTCACTGAATTGTTTGTTGCATTGTCAAGACTTGACATTAGAGACCTTGGTGTTGTTTCTTGAGGCTTGTTGATAGAAATTTACCTTTCAAGAGAGATATGATACTTGTATTATGTCTGAGTTGTTGCAGTGCTAAAAACACCATCAACACACTTCACCCACAATATCAATTAGGTTGGCCTAATTAGATGTATCATTGAAAATATACAAAATATAACTTTTCAACTCAAAAAAATTTCACACATGCCTCACACAAAGATTCAAATCTCAAAACACTTTGAAAAGGTTGGCATGCACCTATAATAGTGTTGCAAGTATGTGTAGTTGATGTTGTCATTGATTTCAACAAGATTTGGTGTTGTCATTGGTGTCAATTGTATGAAAAGGAGTTTGTTGCAAGGATGTGCAGTTGGTATTGAGTTGGTGTTGTCTTTGATGATTCTTTGATTAGTTGCATTATGTTGGACCATTAGTAAGCTACTGGTGTCAACCTTTAGTGTTGCTTTGATAAACTTCTTTAGTTGGCTTGATGGTGATGAGGAAGTACTGAAGGTGTTGATGATGTGTTTTTGGAGCTTGATTTCTAAGTCCTTTTGAGAAAAATAAATAAAAAGAGGAAACAGTGTGTTGCAGTAGTGTTCTGGTTTGGCTCCACATTTCTTCTAGGTTGAAGATCTACTTGTGCGGTTTGGATATGTTGATCAAAGGTGTTCATAGGTGTTACATTCATAATTTGGTGTGTTGAATCATTGTATAGGGGAAGTTGTGTTCACTAGTGTGTGAACTGTATATTGCAAAGGTGTATGGGAGAAATTTTCTTGCTTTGCATTTCTTTACAAAATGGTTTTTGGTCTTATGGATCTAGAATTGGGTGCTGATAGTGTCTGTATGTTTCTTTTGTTTAATTTTTTCATGGTTTGGTGCTTTGGATGTTAGTTTATTGAGTTACAATGTATGAAAGAGTTGTCTAAATGTACTGGGTCTGTACATTCTTCAAGTGAAAGTTGTTATGAAGCAACTTGTTAGATTTTAGGGTGTTTGTGGAATATTTTAGATTGTGTTCAAAATTTATGTGGTTTTGGTGAGCCGTCTTTGGATTTGGGGAAGTACGTACTTAACTGTTAATGGTGTTAACACAGGTTCGATCAACCTCAGGTGTTTACACTACTTGTGAATTTGCTTTGATGTTTTTGGAAGAGTGGCATGGTGTGTATGAGTGGATTTAGGTCCTTGCTAAGGTGTGTTGTGGTCTACCTTCATTCCACTGTGGAAATGTTTTGGTGCCAACCTTGGAGAATGTTTTAAGGTTGAAGATGGTGTAAATATGAGTTTAGTTGTTGAGGGATGATAAGATAGATGAGTATGATGTGAGTGATGCAAATTGCAGAGTTGTAGGGTGCAAATTTGTGAAGTGTAGTGTGAGCTTTCATGTGTTATATTACTGAATGTACTAAGTAGAAGGTGTCTAAAATTCTTTAGAAATACTAAGAAGGTGTTGGTGATGTTGTGGTGGATTCTTCCATTTCATTGAGATGGATTTCTCATTGTAACACTCTTCTCTATCTTTTTTCCTATTCTGGTAGTGAGCCTTTGGCAACGAGCCTTTCTTTTGGGTAGTGAGCCCTATTGTATTTGGTGTTGATATTAATTTATATTTTGAGTTAATCCTCACCATGGTTTTTCCCATCTTGGGTTTTCCATGTAAATTTGGTGTTCCTTTGTGCATGGTGTTGATGTTTTTTAGTTTTTGTTATTTTCTTTCATGCTAAATCATTCTAACAGATTAAGGGTAATTGATTCGATGTAGATATGAATGTTGTGAGGGTTTTTGAAGTTTTAAGGTACAATTGATTCACCCCCCTATTAGTTTTCTTGTGCATTCAACAAATAGATCCCACATAACTTCATAATTATTATTTAAGCTTTGCATACCTTCAAACCTATTAGGTTAACACCAAATAATACCTAATACAAAAATTCTCCAACTATATACCCATATTCAGACACAGGTACCTCAAAACATCATGCTAAATGGAATGCACACTCTATTGACATCTGTCAACATCTCCTCAAATCTACAAAGTTAAAATCCAATCTATAGAGAAGTGCAGATTCTCCAACTCATATACATAGAACTGTAAAACACTTGTAACTTTCAAGCCAAACTTTTGTTACTTAGAAATTTCACACCAAAAGCCAAAACAAGATGAAAATCTAGAATTAGATGCTTCTACTAGCCAACAAAAATATACTAGAACCATAGAGAAAAGCATTGAATGACAGATCAATGCAAACCCAAAATTGTATTCTTTGTATACAAAAACACTAGTATAGATAGTCATTTTTCATCAAAATTTTCTTTACTGAATCAAACCTTCTTGCAAAATTGCCTTATACAAACATCCTAAAACATGTTAGAGCCAATCGAAATTATCTGCACCATGACCTCCAAAGCAAGATGCAATGTTGACATCAATGAAAAAACTACAATGCATGACAATATACCTTGTGCTTATCCCACATGCTCATGTTTCCAACAACAACATCAATGATAGACTCCTCATTCTTCCAACACTTGCATGCTTCATATTTGGTGATTAAAATGAACCAAAAATTTGAATCCTTGGTCCTCATTTAAAATGAACAAATGAGTGCTTTGTATTATGTGATTGGTAGAATTTAGATGCTTATCCTCTCGCCTCACACCTTATGTGAACTTGGGTGAAGGGAAACATCTTTAACTTGCATTTTATTTTCTTTTTAGCTAAAGGAGTTCTCTATCTACTCTCTCCCCTTGCACTATGTGTGATCTTGGGTGATGAGAACATAGAAACATGAATCCTTCCCTTATTGTTAGGAGGCCTTCCTAAGGATTTCATCACCTTAGGGTTTTACCTCAAGTGACATTTTTTGGCATGCTATAGAAAGTGAATGAGAGAAAAATTTGCAGTTCAATCTAGACATGTAACTGACTAGAATTTGACTAGTGGTCTCGAATGATTCCAGACACAAGGAGATGTCTATGTAGTCGGTGGTGTTCATGGAGTTCCACCCACTACAAGCCAAATGTTTTAGAATCCTAATACCTATTGAATGTCTTCTATAGTGGTGCACCATGATGCTATCCTAGCACATGAATTTACTCACCATGTTCAGTCCTTGGTTGAGGTGATAAGGTGTCTTGTTAGAAATTAGTTCTTTCAAGGTGAGGGGTGTTAAGGTGGTACATGAACTTAGCATACCCTAGTTGGCCATTCCTTGGATTCAGATCAACATGCAAGCATGGTGAGCCTACTATAGCTGGACATCCTTGTAATACCACTAAATAGGTTGAAATTCTTATTGTGTTTTCTTGTGGAGACCTTGTAAAACTTATTATTGTGGCCTTGTGGAAGGACACACAAGAAAGCATCTAATCACCCAATTGAGTCATTTTACATGATGTATACTATGTTTTTGCAAAATCAAAACATCAAACAACTAGGTCAACACACATTTTAAAGGTCCTCTAATAGATCGATGCATTTGTCTTGATAGTGTGGTGCTTTTGTGAAAACTCGACGCTTTTGTTTGTACATCGACACTTTTTCACATCTTAGTATGTTTGTTAGAGAAAACAAAAATTTAAAAATTGACACTTTTGCTATGATAGTTTGACACTTATGTAAATCTTTAGTGCTTTAATAATTACTTTGACACTATTATAGTAAACAACATTGCACTATTTTCAAAACAACTCGATGATTTTGTCAAAATTAGAAAAAAAAACAAAATTCAACAAATTGTCTAATTTTGTATTTTGGTTTACAAGAACTAAATTTTCTAAAATTAATGCAAAATAAACTTGGTTCATTGATATCAGTCAAAACAACAAACAAAGTCCATGTTCTTTATCGTCTCAATCTTGTCAAAACACTTTTTAGGCTCTCATTATGATCACACATCAAAACCACCAACATCAAACCATCAAAACATCTCACTTCAAATAAAAACTTGATATTTTGACACAAATCATTTAGACTTAAATTGATCACCCTATCAATTAGTTTAGCTTCATACTTGGAAACAATCTATTTTCAAGTATTTGGTTGAATTAGTAAACATCATTTTGGAAAAACTTTAGAGTCATGGGTCTACTCCCAAAGTTTTCAAGTTCATCATCATCAACATCAAACACATCCAAAGATTGAGTCTAAAATGTTGTCAAAATTGAAAGTTTCATACCCTCCATCCATTCACAAAATTATCCATCATTGGTCCTAAACCTATCAAAGTGTCATTATTAGCGAAATTTGAAGCAACCAAAAAATTTCAACATGGTCATTTACATCCAAAATCTTCTAAGGTAGATAAAAATTGTATGGTTACAACTAGGTCTCAACACAAAAGAAACATTGAAACAAACCATAGTTACCCTAACATACTTACCACTAGAAGTGCAAATCCAAATGGTTCAAATGATCCTACAAACATAGGATTTAGTGATCAACCTTTTGGGATGCCACAAAAAACTTCTGAAGGGTATGAACTTCTATTGAGAAAGATCAAAACATAAAACCAACCATCCCAAGTTGAAATGGTTCACATAGAGGACATTGCAGACAAAACTCATGACTTCACTCTAGAGGAGATTCTAGACATGCAACAAGACTAAGATTTTATCAAAGCATTAGAGGTAGTGATACGTCAAAATCCAAATCAATACATGCTTAATCTCACACAAGGAGGTGCAAAAATTCTCATGAATTTTGATGTGAACAAACTAAAGGAGAAACCCATTTCAAATGTAACATCCATGAATCATCACCATCAAAGTGAACCATTGGTCCATAATATCATACAAAAAATGCCACAACCATTCTCATCAAACATACCAAGTCAACCAATAGTTACTAGGATGGATTCAACTAACCTTACAAATCAACATGGAAATCAATTGGGTAGCTACTGAAATATATGGAATTACATAAATTTGGGTATTCAAAACACTAGAATTCCTTAAAACACCAACATTCTACATACATTCAATGCTCAAAATGTTCACAAAATTTTTCCTAGTATTCAAAATCATCAAATATCACAACAACCTCAAGGTCCTAAACAATGTCAAGTTTCACAACAACAACAAGTACCTCAACAACCTAAAGTTCAACAACATTAGATTTCATAATGTCAAAATCAAATACTACCACAACATCAACATTAGTAATATCAACCCTAAAATCAGTAATATCAAGCTTATCAACATCAAGGTCAAAACATCATCCCATCATAGCAACATCAATCACCCTCTCACAACACCATCCCATAAAATCAACAATATACCACCTTACAAAAATTACAACATCAACAAAAAAAACTACTCAACAACAATTGATGTCACAAAAAAATCTTCATCAATGGTTAGACATCAATTTTCAACAACCAAATTCATCACAACAAAACATTATTTCTCAACATCAATATGGATCTTAAAATGAATCTCCTTAACCTCAAGGAAATCTAGAATATCAAAATGGTCCCTTCCCTCAAGGAAATCCACAATATCTTACACATCAAGGAAACTTGCAATACCAAAATGGTCCTTTCCCTCAAGGTAATCATCAATTTCAAATGGGTTCATATGACATGAATGTTCCTCCATACCAAGATCAAAAAATTTACATGTAAATACAAACATTCCACCCATGGAATTATCCTCACAAATTCAAATGTTAACCCAAAAGATTCAAGACATTCAAATGGGGAAGTTTAAAAATTCATATATGGTTCAAGATCTATGCCCATACCCATTTGATCAAAACATCACAATGATACCATTTGCTCCAAATTTTGAAATACCAAAGTTTGAGAAATAGAAAGGACATGGAAACCTTGAGGAACATATTAGATAGTTTTATGTCGTATGCATGAAAGTAGCATAAAATGATTCATACCTTGTATGTCTCTTCCCAAGAAGTTTGGGAGGTCAATCCATAGAGTATTTTTCATACTTACACCAAGGAATCAAAATGTTTCAAGAGATAATAGATCAATTTATAGCCCACTTTTCTTACAACATTGATGTAGACATAACTTTGGAGGAATTATATACCCTCAAATAGAACAAGGGAGAATCCTTTGCATCCTTCTTACAAAGATGGAGACATAAGGCAAGAAAATGTAAATGGCCCATGCCTGAGAAGCAACAAGTAGAAACCATTTTAGGAAACTTAGAAATAGATATATCCTTTCAACTAAGAATGTAATGTGTAGCGGCGTTCAAAGAAATCATATCTAAAGGGCTTAAAATTGAGAGGGCCCTCATTGCCAAGGGAACAATGTAGATTTACAATTTAAATAAAAACCAACCATCGAGTTCCAACGATAAACCTCAATTTTGGGCCAAAAATAAGAACTTTACTAATTATGGTGTCGTGGATGCAAAGGTTGTTATCAAGGCACCATCAAACCCATACACACAAAAAACACACAACAAAATTTCCAAAATTTTAATCCTTCATGAGGACCACCACCAAGGAAAATAATGCTCCTTAATGAAATTTCACTCCCTTAAGGGAACATATTGAAATGGTTCTAAAGAAATTAATCCAATCAAAACACATTCAACTTCCCAATTATCACAATTATTTTGAGTTGGAAATAAAAGCATCATGGTATAATGACAAGGATTTTTTCCAATACCATCACATAAAAGGTCATAAAACACAAAATTGCATCAAGCTCAAACAACTCATCTAAGACCTTATCGATCAAGGAGAAGTCAATGTTGATAAAAAATCGACGAATGAGGATCTAGGAATCTACAAAGATCCAATACCTGATCATAGGAAGGAAAAATATTCCATAAAAATACTTATCTTTAACAATGCAAATCATACCTACTATAATGTAGTAGGACATATTCGTACTACTCATTCATCACAAGATGAAGGATTGTACATGTATCAAGACACTTTCCTAGTGCATAATCAAGATTAGTCAACAATGTCTAGCAATATTTCATATCAAAATGGTATTAAATAAGTCTCAGATTGCAACATAACTCCCTCATATGACTTCCTAATGGGACAAATTGAAGAATTTCCAAATTGAAAAAAATCACCCATCACCTCAACTAAACCTATTAAGACTAGCAAAGATTCCTTCACCCATACTATACCATCCACCCAAGAGTCACATCAAGAAGAAAATCCTAAGTATGATGAAAGTTGTTCTGAATCTAGTCAAGATCAAGGTCTCATATTTTCAAAGCATTATCATGATCTCCATAGTATTTTCCAATCCATTAATGATAGTTGCTCTAAAATAAGTTGAGATGAAGAGTTCACTTCCCCAAAATACTATCATGACTTAATGAATATCTTCCAATCCATCCAAGATTTCTAAAATGATGATCTTGTTCCTACCCATGAGATGCTTCCTTCTAATAGACATGTAGGTGATATTCCTATAAAACAAGAGTATCCTACTCTTGACATCCTTACAACAAAAGATCAAGCAATGACATAATTTCAAAGTAACATTCTAGACATAGATTATGAAGAAGACTCCTAAATTGATTGTGAATCACAAGCATCTATTGAAGAACAATCAGAGTTTGTATATACTACTATTTTTGAGGATTCCCAATAGAAAATAGAAGAATTAATGTCATGTTTGCAAGAAAAAACATATTCAGTGGTAGTTTGTCAGCGAATGCATTATTAGGGTAAAGGATTAGGCCTACATAAATAGGGTATCTTGGAATTAGTGAGACTATCAATAGTCATGAGCAACAAGGTATTAATTATTTAGAAGTCAAAGAATCCAATCATGGTAGCAATACCTCCATAATATTGGGGGAAAATTTATTTAGTACAAATTTCAACAGGGGGAGCATGAAGAGATCTTATGATAAAACCACTACCAACACTACAACCAACCATACCATGAATCATCATTCTCGCACCTTTCTACTCACTAGTTGGGACCAACTTAAAGAGAAAAAGTTATATCAAAGAAAAGAACAAGTCATCGAGGAAAAATAATTAAAAAATAAAAATGGAAAAAAAAAATTCAATTGAATTCCAAAGAAAAATAAAATCATCACTATCAAACTCCATTAGTTAAATAAACTGTGGGGAAAAACAAAAAAGGGAATGTCATCCATCAAAAATGTCCACCGATGCAAAAGAAGGCTTCAAGAGTGACATACAAAGTATATCAAGAAGTTGGTCCTAATTTCACTCAGACTTCCATATCTACCCATCAATGCTCATCATCCCAAGTTTGGAGAATCAAAGATTCTAAATTGTCAACTAATCCTGTTGGGAAAATGTGTCTCAGCCTTGCAACTATATAAAAGTTATTGTTGATAGGATATTTATATGAATATATATATATATATATACATATATATATATATGTATGTATATATATACATATATATATATATATGTATATATATATGTATATATATACATACATATACATATATATATATATATATACATATATATGTACATATATATATGTATATGTATATATATATATATGTATATATATATTTCCTAGTTACACCGATAGGTGTAATATACAATGGCAACAAGGGGGGAGTGTGGGGTGCGTGTAATATATTTTTTTATTAACTTTTTCAGTAAACACCTAAAATGGTCAACATACATTAGATAAATGATACATTGTAAATCTAGACCATTAATTATTAGGTTTTAGATCTAATGGTGGATATTTTGTTGGCTTGCATTTCCATAGAATGTAACTCTATTTTATGAGGGCATTGTACTACAATGGTAGAGATGGTGATGTATTTTACGAGTCTGATAGTAATCGTGTTATCTCTTGATCTCTGAGTGGTGATACTCCTGTGAGAAACTTGTTTTGTAAGTATATTGTAATCTTTGTGATTTTTTGAATAATATATTGGGCGGATTTTGGAGTCTGGTGTTTTTCTCCCAAAAGGGTTTTCCTCATGTAAATCACTATGTCATGGTATGCATGATATTTATGTTTACTTTTGTTTAAGTTTTTGTAATTGTTAAAGATATATAAAGTTTTGCATTATTCTCCTCTCAATATTTGTGTAGATGTTCCACTACCTTAGCTTCCTTACAAGTGGTATCAGAGCTTGATTACCTTTGGTTTCAATTGTGGGTTGTTGGATTTTTTGGACTAATCTATATTTGAGTGGGATCTTGTGCGGAAGATATTTTGTGATCTTGTAGCAAGAATTTTTTGATGGCAAGTTCATCAAGGAGAATAGAGGTAGAATTTTTTTTTGGAAATAGTTTTGAAATGTGGAAGTTGAAGATGGAGGATCTATTGATAGATCAATATCTATGGGATGCTATTGATAAGAATGTTTCAATGCTTATAGATCCTACTCAAGCTGCTCAATATGATGTTATGGACCATAAAGCCAAGGGTCTAATTAGATTGTACTTGGAAGACTCTATTTTAATTAATTTCCATGAGGAGACCTCTACACAAAAACTATGGAAGAAGCTTGGTGAGATGTATCAGGACAAATATTTAGTGAGCAATATTTTCTTGAGGAAGAAGTTGTATTCCTTGATAATGGAAGAGGGTGGATGAATCACAAATCACTTGGAAGCATTCAATATGTTGGTGGCTAAATTGGCATTTGTTGGTGTCAAAATGGACAAGGAGAAAAAATGTCAAATGTTGCTTTGTTCTTTTCCCGATTCATGGGATTCTCTTGTTATGGCTATTGGGAGTACTATAATTTTGAAGACTGAAGATGTGGTGGGTTCTTTTATTTCTGAAGAGTTGAGGAGGAAGGTATCCAACACTTCCAAGGAGTCCCTAAATGTTCCTGGAAGACCTAAGGAAAAAGGAAAGAAGAAAGAAGAATAAGAAGTGTGACAAATCCAAGTCTAGGGGGAGATCTAAATCTCCTAGAAAGTGCAAAGTTATTTTCTAGAACTGCAGTTAGCCTGGACATGTTCATAAGGAATGCAAAGTAGAAAAGAAGAAGAAAAATAAGAAATTTGATTATGATTCTAAGTCCAAGAAGGAAGATGGCGACGCATTCATTGTAGCTTCGACAACTTGTGCAAGTAATGATGCATGGTTAATTGACTTAGGTGCATCTTTCCATATGAACTTTAATAGAGATTGGTTTTCTAAATATGAAGAATTTGATGGAGGGAAGGTGTACTTGGGTGATGATTCTCATTTAGAGATTGTTGGTCATGGTAAAGTTAAAACCAGATTTCCCAAAGGTAAAATAAAAAGGATTATTGTTGTGTTGCATATCCCTAGATTAGCATGAAATCTATTATCTATAAGAAAACTAATAGATGCGGATGTGTAGATAGTATTTTATGATGCAAGATGCAAGATTGTCAGAGGTGTTATGGTGATTGCTAGAAGTGTTAGATATGAAACATTGTATAAGCTTGATGCATGCACTGTTGAGTACAATAGTACTTATGTAAAAAATAAGTTTGTGACAAAAGTGAGGGTTTCACCTTCAATAGATGGTCATGGCTTTCAGGTACCCAAGGGTGCTATTTATTTTGAAACAAAGTTACCTGTAGAGAAAATTATGTTATGGTACTAGAGACTTGGCCACATTGGAGAAAAGGGTCTAAGGACCTTGAAAAATAAAAACCTTGTTGAAGGTTTGTCTAATTGTAATCTTGAATTCAATTACTGTGAACATCGCATCTATGGCAAACAAAACCACATTCAATTTTACTCAAGTTCTCATAAATCTTGTAGTGTATTGGATCTTATTCATTTTGATGTGTTTGGTCCTGTAAAAGTTCCTTCGATTGGTAAATCCATATATTATGTTTCATTTATTGATGATTATAGTAGAAGGACATGGGTATATTTTCTAAAGAGTAAATTTTAAGTTTTCTGTTGATTTAAAGAATTTAAAGAAATGGTTGAGTTATAGACTGGAAAGAAAATAAAATGTTTGAGGACTGATAATGGTGGTGAATTTTTCTCTAATGATTTTGATAGATTCTGTAAAGATTGTGGTATTCATAGACAGAAGACAAATCCATATTCTCCACAAAAAAATGGAGTTGTAGAAGGAATGAATAGGACACTAATGAGGAAGGCTAGGAGTATGTTGAGTGGTGCTGGCCTAGAACAAAGGTTTTGGGCTGAAGATGTTGCCACTGCCTGTTACCTGATTAGCATGTCTCCTAAATCAAATTTTATTGATAATATTCCTATAGAGCATGGTTAGGTCACAATCCTTCATTAAGACATCTTAGAGTTTTTGGTTGAGGCATATGCACATGTGCCAAAGGAGAAGCAAACAAAGTTGGATAACAAGGCTGTGAAATGTATCTTCATCATATATAGTTATGGTGTGAAAGGATACAAGCTTTGGGATCTTGTTTCACAGAAGGTAATATATAGTAGAAGCGTTATTTTTAGAGAAACTAATCCTTCTTCTATTACATTGCAGCCAAAACAAAGTAAATAGGAAGATGTGATTCAATTTCCTTCTACACCTAAGAAAGTTGAATCAAGGCCCATGGATAGATTGTTGAAAGGTACAAGACAATTGAGAAGGGGGTGAATCAGTTGTCACCAAATTCAAACACAAAACTTCAAACACTTATCAACTTTACAACCGTTTAATTCTATTATTAAGTATGAACATGAAATGCAACTAATAGAAAGAAAAATCAGCACAAGAGACACTAGATTTACATGGAAAACCCAATAAGGGAAAAACCATGGTGAGGATTAGCTCAAAATATAAAGTAATAGCACAACCAAATACAAGAGGCTCACTACCAAGGGCTCACTACCTAGATACAAATGCTCACTTCCTACAAATAAGACTCATTGTCCATAAAGAGGCTCACTTCCTATAGAAAGAAAATTTTACAAAAAAATACACCACTAAAAGTTACACACATTCACGACCTAATTAGAAGGATTGTAGACACTGTTAGCTCCCTGATTTTAGGAATGTAACACATTAAAGTACTGCTACCTCAATTCAATTTCACACGACTCTGGTTCTCAAACTTGTGGATTGATTGATTGATTAATTAGTTATATCTCGATTTGTATTTATACCATCTTCAACCTTAGAAACTTTCTCCAAGGTTGGCTACACACGCTTCATTTCATAAATTCAAATTAGGTCGGTAACCCAACATTCCCATGGTGGAAAGGAGTGAGAGAAGACCAGACCAACACTTAACCAAGACCCAAAACATCATCTTGGATCAATCACATGCTTCCTTAATTAATTATTAATCCTTTGTATGAAGTGTAAACACCAGGTCGACCAAACCTAATGAAAACACAAATGAACTTTGAAGTACATGCTTCCATATCAAGAATATAACACATGGACCACACAACATGCTTCATTAGTCATTGTAACACATCTCATATTTCTTTAGACTTATTTGCATCAGCAGAAAAAACCTTCAACCTCAAAACACTTCTCATTAGTCCATCAGGACTATACAAACACATACAACAATACTAAAATTCAGCTTCCAAAGCACTAAACCACAAAAATATTTTCCAAAACACAAAGAACACCATTACACGACATATTATAGATATGTAAGACCTAAAACAAAATAGCGGTGGACTACAGAGTAGAAACATTTCTCCCAGTCCATAGACAAATAACTCTGTCAAATCAGTTCACATACCGATGAACACAACTTTCATTCTCTATCAAAGCAGAAGCTACAAATCAGGAGATGCCACCAATAGAATCCCAAAAATAACACCTCATATTTTCACAAGCATAGGATCAACACAGAAGAAATGCAGAGCACATATTGGAGCACATTCTGAACATACCCTCAATTATGAATTCTCTATTTATTAATTTTCTCAAAAGAACTTGGTAACCCATCATATCAGCTCACCTGCAACACCATAAAGTTAGCTCCATGTACTCACAATATCTCACCAACATCTCAACTATACATGTACAACCTGCAACATCCTTTACTGTGTTGACATCAATGACAACACAACCAAACTTGCTCTTACTTGCAACAATCTCTCATTTGTCATTGATGGCAACACATGATATGAAAAACCATCAAAGACACATTCTCAGTATTCTCTCTTCCTTTTAGCTTCTTATTTTTCTCTCCCCCTTTTTCATCAATGGAAAAGACAACTTCTGATCACTCCCCTTTAGGAGTGCACCCATACAACTCATACTGTATCAATGAGACTTTCTACTCCCCCTATAGAGTAGATACATCCATCAGTCCAGATAAATGAAGAATCTACAAATTTAATGGACTGATTCACCTCCATGTGCACCTAGTTCAAAGAAGGAGGGCCAATGACCCCCAACTTCTCCCTAAGATACTCAAAAGTATCCTTCAGAAGAGCCCTGGTAAATATGTCTATAATCTATTCCTTTGTAGGCACGTACTCCATTCTAACTTTATTCTCCAATACTTTTTCTCTCAAGAAATGATATCTAATAGATATATATTTTGTCATTGAATGCATTACTAGATTCTATGAAATGTTTATATTACTTGTATTATCACAGAAGATAGGTATAGGCTCATCACATATCACTCCTACGTCCTTCAATGTTTGCTTCATCTAAAAAACCTATGTGTAGCAAGATGCTACAACAATATACTCAACTTCTACAGTGGATAAAGAATCAAAATTATGTTTCTTGCTAAGCCATGAAACCAATCTTCCACCAAGAAAGAAAGCACCACCACTTGTACTCTTTTGGTCGTCTACACAACTAGCCCAATCTGCATTAGTGTAGGCATTCAAAGTGAAATTAGTATCCTTAGGATACCACAAGCCATAATTTGGTGTGCCCTTAAGATATCTGAATATCATATTTACAACTGTAACATGTGCTTCTTTCAATTCTGCTTGAAATCTAGCAACCAAACATACTGCATGCATGATATCCAGTCTTGTAGCAGTAAGATACAATAGTCCACCAATCATATATCTGTACTTGCTCTGATCAGCTTTGGAAGATTCATCATCTTTACTCAACTTGCATTCAGTCACCATAGTTGTACAAACAGGTTTAGAGTCATCCATTGCAAAATTCTTCAACAACTCTTTTACATACTTAGATTGTGAAATGAATATCCCCTTATCAGTTTTATTCACTTGCAGTCCAAGGAATAAATTCAACTCACCAATCATAAACATTTCAAATTCTTTTTGCATCTCTTCTACAAACTTCTTACACATGCTTTCATTTCCTCTAAAGATGATATCATCCATATACACAACTACTATCAACATTCTATTACCTTCAATCTTGAAATAAAGATTGTTGTTTACGGAGCCCTTGCTAAACTTTTGTCGTGTCAGATATTTATCCAGCCTTTCATACCAAGCTTTGGGAGATTTTTTTAATCGATATAATGCCTTTTTCAACTTACAAACCATATCCAATTTATCTGATAGCTGAAATCCCCCCGGTTGTTCCATGTACACTTCTTCTAATTCTCCATTAAAAAAAAGAAGAATTGACATCCATTTGATATACCTTGAAGTATTTATAAGCAGAAAATTCCAAGAACATCCAAATTGGCTCCATTCTTTCCACTGGGGAAAATGTCTCTTCAAAATCTATTCCTTTAACTTGTGAATATACTTTACATACAAGTCTTGCTTTGTTTGTCACAACTTCACCATTATCATTCAATTTTTTTCTAAATACCCACTTAGTACCAATCACATTCTTGTTTGCTGGTCTAGGAACCAGTTCCCATGTCTGATTCTTTTCTATCTACTATAATTCTTCTTTAATAGCTCTTACCTAACTCTCATCTTTACATGCTTCACTCATAGAATTAGGTTCTATCTTTGAAATTAAACATAGATTTACCTCACCTGCCACCACTTTGCTTCTTGTCTTCACACCTTCACTCTTATCTCCAATTATCTAGTCTTCCAGATGATTCTTCTTTACATACTTAGGAGTCTTAGGAGTAGGTTCTAGAATCTATTCCTCTTCTTCAATTTGTTCTTCTTCTTCCTCATTATTCTCTTTAGGTACGAGTTCACATATAGGCTCATCTGGTTCATTTTCACATATCTCAACAGGTTTGTGCATATCCTCATTAACCTTCACATTTGCACTCTCAACTATCTTCCTCAA
Source organism: Sequoia sempervirens (assembly GCA_007258455.2). NCBI lineage: Eukaryota > Viridiplantae > Streptophyta > Pinopsida > Cupressales > Cupressaceae > Sequoia > Sequoia sempervirens. The sequence continues at coordinate 212,370,019 of VDFB02058242.1, forward strand.
TCTCTTATTGAAGCATCTATATACTTTGATACTAGTTGAATACCCAAGGAAAATTCCTTCATCACATATAGCATCAAACTTCCAAAGGTTCTCATCATCTCTTTTAATGTAGCACTTGCTTCCAAACACCTTAAAGTACTTTATAGTAGGAATCTTACTAGTCTACAACTCATAAGGAGTCTTAGTGATATTACCTCTGATCTGAAACCGGTTAAGAATTTAAACGGTAGTGTGGATTGCCTCTCTCTAGTATACATCATGTACATTTGCTTTCTTCATCATGGTTCTAGCAGCCTCCTGCATAGTTTGATTCTTTCTCTCTACAACTCCATTTTGTTGCAGGATTCTAGGAGTAGAAAAATGTCTCTTTATGCCATGCTCTTTACAAAATGTATTAAAATAATTGGAAGTGAATTATCCACCTCTGTTAGACCTTAAACATTTAATTCTTAGGTTTACTTCATTCTCTACCCTTGGCTTGAACACTTTAAATCTATCTAGAGCCTGAGTCTTCTCTCTAAGAAATGTAACCCATGTCATTCTAGGATAATCATAAAAAAGGAGCATGAAATACCTTCCACCATTTAGACTTCCTCTTATTGTAGGGTCACAGAGGTCAGTATGCACCAATTCCAACATTTTGGTAGCTAACTGATCTTTTCCTTTAAAAATTCTTCTAGTTTTCTTTCCCAGCTGACAACTCCTACACATAGTACTAGGATTTTTAATCGTAGGTAGATCTTGAACAACCTCTCTTGAACTAATTTTGATCAAACTATCAAAGTTTACATGTCCCATCCTCTGGTGCCATAGCCAAATTTCATTAACTTGAGATACCAGACATTGACCATAAACACACTTAAGCTGATAAATATTTCCATGTGTTCTTTTGCTTGCTGCAACCACAATTTTGGACCCTTTTCTAATTTCATAGGTGTTATCCTGAAACACAAGCTTAAAACCTTTTCTACACATTTTTCCAACACTCAGAAGATTATGCCTTAAGATTTTAACATAATAAACATCATCAGTGCTATGCTTTCCATCAAAACTAATTGTTCCTTTCCTAACAATATTTTCTCCAGAATCATCTCCAAACATAACTAAACCACCATCATATTTTTCAAGCTTAGTGAACTTACTTTTATCTCTGGTCATGTGATTAGAGAAGCCATTGTGAATCACCCAATAGTCTTCATCTTGTCTAGCATGAAATGCAGTAATAGGGGTACCTTCCTTTTCATCCTTCTTAATTTTTGAACCACTTTCCCTTGCACATCTTCTAGAGTTAGCATACATAGATTTACTCTCTAAAGCTAGGAACAAGCATTCATCATTATGATCCTCAAAGTCTAATTCATCATCAAAAATTCCTACATCTTCTCTGACATAATACAACTTCTTGTACTTCTTATCCTTTGTATCTATTATTATCTTTGTTCTTCTTATGTACAACTCTATTTGGACATCTTGAAGCATAATGACCAATATTTCCATAACTAAAACATTTAAAAGGTAACATACCTTTGTACTTACTAGTACCTTTCTTCAAATTCCTTGTAAATTTTTCTTCCAACTCATTTGAACTATCATCCTTCGGATCATCTTCTGTCTTTGTAGCTTTAAAGGCAGACTCTGTCTTCTACTCTTTCTTTCCAAACTTCCTCATATTAAATGCAGTCAAGGTGCTAAACAACCATTCTTTAGTAAACTTCTTCGGGTCATACACTTCCTCAATAACTGAGACCCTATCATTGTAACTCTCTAGTAAGGTCATTAGAATCTTCTCTATTATATCCTCATCTATCAGAGCACCCCCTTGATTCCTAACTTCATTTGCCGCAAGATCAACCCTCTGGAAATAGCTTGCAATATCTTCACCTTCTTCCATTTTCAAATTTTCATATCTTTGCTTTTTTGTTAGCTTCTTTGTCAATTCCACTCTATCATTTCCTTCATAAATATCTTCTAGCTTCTTCCAAACTTCATAAGCAGTGCCTAAAGAAATAAATTTTGTTTGCTCAGTCTTAGATAAAGCACTATAAATCTCATACCTTGCTACCTCATTCGCAGTAGTAGGTCCACTTGCTGGAGCAACATACTTCATCTCAATAGCCTTCTAGGTCTTGTAACCAAGAGAGATTATGTAACCTCTCATATGCACTTTCTAGTCACTATAGTCAGATCCATCAAACATAGGGATCACCAATTTGTGTGCCATTGAATCTACCTTAAGCAGTTAAGCTCTTCACCAAGGAACCAAGGCTTTGATACCAATTGTTGAAAGGAACAAGAAAAATGAGAGGGTGGATGAATCAGTTGTCACCAAATTCAAGCACAAAACTTCAAACACTTATCAACTTCACAACCATTTACTTATGTTATTAAGTATGGACATGAAATGCAAATAATAGAAAGAAAAATCAACACAAGAGACACCAGATTTATGTGGAAAACCCAATAAGGGGAAATCCACGGCAAGGATTAGCTCACAATATAAAGTAATAGCACAACCAAATACAAGAGGCTCACTACCGAGATATAAAGGCTCACTATCTACAAATAGGACTCACTGTCTAAAAAGAGGCTCACTGCCTATAGAAAGAAAATATTATAGAAAAATCCACCACTGCAAGTTACAAACATTCACAGCCTGATCAAAAGGATTGTAGACGCTGCCAACTCACTACTTTCAGGAATCTAACACATTAAAGTAATGATACCTCCATTCACTTTCGTACAACTCTACTTCTCAAACTTGTGGTTTGATTGATTGATTAATTCGTTATATCTAAAATTTTATTTATACCATCTTCAACCTTAGAATCTTTCTCCAAGATCAGCTACACACACTTAATTTCATAAATTCAAATTAGATTGGCAACCCAACATTTGTGCAATGGAAAGGAATGAGAGCAGACCAAACCAACACTTAAACAAGACCCCAAACATCATCTTGGATCAATCACACACTTCGTTAATTAATTCTTAATCCTTCGTGTGAAGTGTAAACACCAGGTCGACCAAACCTAATGAAAACACAAATGAACTTTGAAGTACATGCATATCAAGAATATAACATGTGAACCACACAACACACTTCATCAGTCATTGTAACACATCTCAAATTCCTTTAGACTTATTCGCATCAGCTGAAACAACCTTCAACCTTAGAACACTTCTCATTAGTCCATCAGGATTGTACAAACCCATACAACAATATTCAAATTTAGCTTCCAGAGCACTAAACCACAAAAATATTTGCTAGAACAAAAATAAAACTGTTACAAGACATATTCTAGATCCACAAGATCTGAAACAAACCAACGAAGGACTGTGGAGCAAAAAAATTTTTCCTAGTCCACAGATAAACAACAATGTAAAATGAGTTCACATACCAATGAACACAACTTTCATTCTCTATCAAACTAGAAGCTACAAATTAGGAGATGTCACCAAAAAATCCCAAAAAAAACACCTCAGATTCACACAATCATAGGATCAACACAGAAGAAATGTGAAGCATATTCTAAACATGCCCTCAATTCTGACTTCTCTATTTATTAATTTTCTCAAAAGCACTTGGTAACCCATCAAATCAACTCACCTGCAACACCATAAAGTTAGATCCATGTACTCATAACATCTCACCAGCATCTCAACTATACATGCACAACTTGCAACATCCTTTACCGTGTTGACATCAATGACAACACAACCAAACTTGCTCATACTTGCAACATAGACAACAAGTTGAGGAGAGCTCATTTAGCTCTGAATCTTTAGAAGAGGAGGAAGAACCTCCAACTCAACATGTTCATAGGTCTACAAGGCATAGAAGACCACCTAAAAGGTATACACTTGATGATTGGAGATGTATTACATGGATGGACCCAAATTTGTAGAAGAGGCATTAGGTATGAATGATGTAGAATCTTCGAAGATTGATATGGATGAAGAAATGACATCTTTGAAAAAGAATGATACAAGAGATCTTGTGCCATTTCTCGAAGGATGAAAACCTATTGGTTGAAAATGGGTGTTCAAGAAAAAGATTGGTTTAGATAGAGGTATTGATAAGTACAAAGCAAGGTTGGCTACGAAAGGTTACTCTCAAGTTGAGGGTGCTGATTCTGGTGAGATATTCTCTCCTATTGTAAAAATGACACCATTAGATTTTTTAATTCTATTGCTACTACGTATGATTTAGAGGCTGAGAAAATGGATGTGAAAAATTCTTTCCTTCATGGTGACTTGGAGGAGGATATTTATATGACACAACCAGAGCACTACGTGGTGAAGGTAAAAGTAAGTTGGTTTGCAAATTGAAGAAATCTTTGTATGGATTAAAATAGTCCTAGGATGTGGTACTAGAAATTTGATACATATGTTTTGAGTTTAAGGTTTGATCATTCTAAATCAATCATTGTGTTTATTATAAAACTGATGGTGATCATTTCTTGTTTATGCATTATATATTGATGATATGTTATTTATTGGCAAAGGGAAAGGTATGATTTCAGAATTGAAATCTCAACTTGCTGCTAAATTTGAAATGAAAGATCTTGGTGCAGCTAGGCACATTCTTGGGATGGAAATTAAAAGAGATAGAGTGAACAAAAATCTATGGCTAGGAAAAAGTAAGTATGTCAATTCAATTTTATAGAGATTTAACATGTAGGATTGTAGACCATTGTTTGTTCCCCATTATGTTGGAACAAAGTTATCTATTTCAGATTTTCCAACATCTCCATCAGAGATGGAAGACATGAGAAGAGTGCCTTACTAGAGTGCAATTGGAAGTTTAATGTATACTATGGTTTTTACTGGACTAGAAATTTCCCAAGCAGTGGGAGTTCTTTCCAAATATATGTCTAATCCTAGTAGAGTTCATTGGGATGCAATTAAAAGAGTCTTCAAATATTTGCATGGTACCTCAAATTATTCCTTGTGTTATCATAGCAATGTGACTGAAGACAAAATTTCCTTGATATTCATGGTTATGTGGATTCAAATATTTCTAGAGTATATGGAAGCTACTAATGCTTGTAAATAATCCATTTGGCTAAAGAGATTGTGTTTAGATATTGAAATAAAACAAGATGCAGTGACAATTTATTGCGACAGTCAGAGTGCAATATGTCTAGCCAAGAACCTAACATTTCATGCCAGGACCAAGCACATTGATGTACAATATCATTTTGTTAGAGATATGGTTGAAGTAAGGTAGATAATTTGATGAATGTTGCTAATTCTTTAACTAAGCATGTGAGCACAGAGAAGTTTAGATGGTTTTCAAAGATTATGGGAATTTTGGCCTCTAGCAATTAAGAGATAATGTTTACTCCCTCCCGTTGCTCTTGCAATGTGTTCAACAAGTGGGATATTTGTTGGGAAAATTTGTCTCAAGCTTGCAATTATATAAAGGTTATTGTTGATAGGATATATATATATATTTCCTAGTTACATTGATAGGTGTAATATACTATGGAAATAAGGAGAGTGGGATGCATGTAAATATTTTTTATTTTTTTTAAGGAAAATCCTAAAATGACCGACATACATTAGATAAATGATACATTGTAAATATATACCATTAATTATTAGGTTTTAGATCTAATGGTGGATATTTTGTTGGCCTATATTTCCCTAGAATGTAACTCTATTTTATGAGGGCATTGTACTATGATGGTAGAGATAGTGATGTATTCTGAGAGTCTGATAGTAGTCTGTTGTCTCTTGATCTTTGAGTGGTGATACTCCTGTGAGAAGATTTCTCTACAAGTATATTGTAATATTTGTGATTTATTGAATAATATGTTGGGCTTATTTTGGAGTGTGGGGTTTTTCTCTTGAAAGGGTTTTCCCCACATAAATCACTATGTCATGGTATGCATGATATTTATGTTTACTTCTCTTTAAGTTTCTGTAATTGTTAAAGATCTTTAAATTTTTGCATTATTCTCCTCTCAATATTAGTGTAGGAAGTTGTTCTGCTACCTTAGCTTCCTTACTAATCCATCTACATCTCATATTCTACATAGCATTTCACCATCCACTTCAGCATCCATGATACCCAAATCTTGCATTGACCATGTCTTGGCAGCAACTCTTTATCATAAGGACCCTAAGGGCACTATATTATGATGTGCACATCTAGGTGAGGTTAACTTTGATATTGATGAAGATAACACTATCCAATGGTTACATTCAAGCACTCGTATCTTAGAAAAGCAACTCCTCCCAGAAGGATATTGTTGGAACTGTTGGAAACACAAGGGCAGACAACTGAGAGGGGGGGTGAATTAGTTGTCACATAATTTCAAACTTATTCAACTTATTAACCTTATTCTAATATTTAATCAATAACCATGAAAGTGTAAATCAACAACACATCAAAAACACACATAAAACCAATATTTTTTACGTGGAAACCCTGTTAAGGGAAAAACCACAGTGGAGGTCAGTCCACAAGATTATACCCTGTTAAAAGAATAAAGAAATGTGAATGGGGAATGCAAATGCATTCAAACACATTTCCTAGAGCTCACTACTCAATTAAAAAAGGAAGAAACACTATCTTACAAAATATTGGATTACGTCCATAGGAATTTGAACTAAGAAAATAGCATCTGCTAATGCCTAATTAGAGTTCTGATTAAGCACATGAACACTTATTCAATCTTCTTAACTGTTCTTCAATCTTCTTCACACTTTGCTATGCCTTTGAAATATTTAGAACATGATTCACACACACCATACATTCAAGTGGTATAAACAATCACTTATATATATCCACAACAAGAAATTACATTGCTACATGTTGGCCTCAAAGAAATAATAAAATGAATACAAACAGTCGGTCCAAAAAATTAAAGATTATTAATGCGAATCAACCAAGGTTACACATAACATAGTGAAGACCAAAAAAAAAAATCCTCGAACATGAAATACCTTCAAAAATTAATCCTTGAAGATCCACAACATGCTGCAACACCCTATCAGCCAAGAACATGAAAAACATGAGCATGCAAGAGAAAATATCAAATCATGAGCACAGTGATCAATGTGGATGTGCAACACAGATAGAGAATGATCTAGAAACATCCAAAAACATCATGAAACACCATAGAAGCATCCACAACAATTGAACTTACTAAAATCTCACCACCTTCATTCAGGAACACCAACTGAAGTAACAAAAAAATTGTCACAATACAAATCTTCATAACACGATCAAATATTCACTTGGATCTCTAAAAATTAACATGGATAAACTAGATATACTTGAAAAGAAACCCTTTAATCCAAAACCTCTGATCATCAATGTACTCTACTCACCAATAGATTGAAATTCACTTCACCATTAACAACCTGCAACTTATTTCATTACAATTTTCTCAATATCCTTGACATATACAACTTCTAAGAAATTAATTCCAATAGTGTTGAAATTAATGACAACCACATATCAACAAAAAAACCACAACATCCAACAATATCCCCCTTTGGCATTGATGGAAACACATGATATGAAAAACACCATCAACGCAACTATCTTCAGCACTTACTCCCCCTTAGGTTTTGACTCTTTTCTCCTCAACAACTCTTCTCCTCAAATAATTCACAATTTTTTACATGACTCTTCTGCCCCTTTGACATCAATGAAAATATCTCTTTTTTCCACACAAGATCTGAACCACATATCTAAACATCTGACTACTCCCCCTGAGTAGTAGCCACCACAACATCAATCTAGATCAAAATATAACCATGAAATGCATGGATTGATGCAAGTTAATGAATCTTAGTTTTGATGAGGAGGGGTAATCACACCTAGCTTCCCTTTGAGATAGTCAAAAGTATCCTTAGGCAATGGATTTGTAAAGATATCTACAATCTATTCCTTAGTAGGCACATACTCCAATCTGGCTTCCTTTTCACTCACCTTCTCTCACAAAAAGTGAAACTTGATAGATATATGCTTGGTCTTTGAATGAAGCATTGGATTCTTAGAAATGTTAATTTCACTTGAATTATCATAGAATATAGCAATGGGTTCATCATACACAACTCTGATATCTTTCAACATCTGCTTCATCCATAATAGTTGAGTAACATCAATGTATTCTACCTCTACAGTAGATAGAGAAATGGCATTTTGCTTCTTACTTAACCATGAAATAAACTTCTTACCCAAGAAAAATGTACCATCACTAGTACTCTTTCTGCCATCCACATCACCTTGGAGTCTTAGGATGTTCTTGAACTTCTGGCTCTTATGATCTTTCTTTTGCACTTTCACTAGTTCCTTCCTCTTGATTTTCTTGATTCACCATAATGATTTAAACTTGATTTTGAGTTTGAAATTTCTTTCCTATGACTAAATTGTTATTTTGATCATCTAAATCATATCCATATATTTTGGATGGTCTAGCTATGTCTTCATCAACCTTGACATTTTCACTTTCAACTAGTTTCCGCAATGTCTTGTTGTAGCACCGGTAGGCCTTACTCTTAGTAGAATAACCAAGAAAGATTCCTTCATCACTCCTAGCATAAAACTTTCCTATCTCTTCATATTTTTTGATATAACATTTACTCCCAAATATTTTAAAATATCTAACTATAGGCTTATGACCAGTCCATAGATCAAAAGGGGTCTTACCAGTATCACCTTTGACTTGTACCTGGTTGAGGATGTAAAAAACAGTACTCATAGCTTCTCTCCAATAGATATGAGGGAAATTTCCTTCCAACATCATAGTCCTAGAAACATCTTGAACTATCATTTTCTTCCTTTCCACAACTCCATTTTGTTGAGGGGTCCGTGGGGAAAATAATTGTCTCTTTATCCCATGCACTTCATAAAAAGAATTAAACTCATGAGAAGTGAATTCACCACCTCTATTTCATCTCAGAAATTTAATCTTTAGACCTATCTCTAACTCAACCATATGCTGAAAACTCTTGAATTTATGCAAAGCTTTAGATTTCTCCCTTAAGAAGGTAACCCGCATCAATCTAGAGTAATCATCAATAAGTAAGATGAAGTACCTATCTCCTTGTAGACTTATGATTCTAGAAGTACCACACAAATCAGTATGAACAAGTTCCAACACTTCTTTTGAACAATTTTGTTTGCTCCGAAATGAAATTCTAGTTTTCTTCCCTAATTGACATTCCTTCCATATAGTATTAGTAGGCTTTACCAACTTAGGAAGATCTCTCATTTCCTGAGTAGAACTTATCTTAACAATATTGTCAAAGTTTACATGACACATTCTCCTATGCCACAACCAACTTTAATTAACTTGAGCAATTAAACAACTTTTATTAGTAGCATTCAGGTGAAAGACGTTACCTTTTGTTTTTGTACTTGAAGCAATGATCACATTTCCAGAACTCACCAATATTCTACAATTTCCATTCTTGAATTAAAGATTGTATCCCTTGTCAACCATTTGTCTGACACTTAAGAGATTATGCTTCAAACCTTCCACATAAAGAATCATCAGTATTATTCTTACCATCAAGAGAAATGGATCCTCTACCATTGATTACACCTGCTTTGTCATCACCAAATCTTACCACACCACCATCATACTTTTCTAGGCTCACAAATTTTCTTTTATCACCTATCATGTGATGAGAGTATCCACTGTCAATCATCTATTCATCTTTCTATTGCATTTCCTTTATCAGATTCATCATCTATCACACCTTCATTAGCAACATAATAGCACTTTCTTTGAAATATAGGCTTGTTATATCTTGGCTTAGGGACTCTTTTTGGACACCTTGATGCAAAATGACCTAACTTATTGCAAGAAAAACATTTAATAGGAAATTTTCCTTTATACTTACCTTCTCCTCTATATTCTCTTGACAATAAGTGCTTCAAGCTCCTCTATCTTTCTCTCCTCTTCTTCAATATCTCTCATTTCCTCCTCATACTTGAATACCTTTCTAGAAGAACTTTCACTTGGATCATATATTTGTTTATCTCTATTGAAAGTAGTAGCCTTGAATATAGATTCTATCTTAGGTTTAGAGCATCACCAAATTCACTCAACTCAAAAGAAGTAAGCTTACCAATCAACATGTTTCTAGTTACATTTGTTACAGTCCAGAGCTCATCAATAGTAGTATCTTTGACTTTGTATGCAATAGGCAAGGATCTAGGCACTTTAGCAACAATCTCTGATTCTTCCAACTGTCCACCAACACATCTGATACAACACACATGTTCATTCACTCTTTGCATGAAAGTAGTAATGTTCTGATCATCACCCATTCTCAACATTTCATATTTCCCTTTCATACTTTGTAACATAGCAATATTCACATTAGCATCACCTTCATACAAGGTTTCCAACTTTTTCTAGATATCATAAGCAGTCTTCAGATTCATAACATTTTTCATCTCAGAATCAGCCAAAGCGCTCAACAATGCTTCCTTAGCCCTGATATTGTGCTTTGCATCCCTAATCTTAGCAGTAGTAGTAGGGCCATTCTGAGGGATAACATACCTATTACTTGTAATGCTCCAGTAGGATTCACCAATGTATCTCAAATGGCACTTCATTCAAGTCTTCCATAGAGAATAATTTGTTCCATCAAATCTCAGACTATCCTTCTTGTATGTTGCCATCTTGGATCACCTAAAGCTATTAAAATTCTTCCAAGGAACCTACTCTGATACCAACTGTTGGCAACACAAGGGAAGACAACTAAGAGGGGGGGTGAATCAGTTGTCACAACATTTCAAACTTATTCAACTTATTAACCTTATTCTCATATCTAATCAATAACCATGAAAGCGTAAATCAACAACACATCAAAAACACACATAACACCAAGATTTTTTACGTGGAAACCCTGTTAGGGGAAAAACCATGGTGGAGGTCAGTCCACAAGATTATACCCTATTAAAATTATAAAGAAATGTGAATGGGGAATGCACATGCATTCAGGTGCACTGCCTAGAGCTCACTGCTCAATTAGAAAAGGAAGATACACTGTCTTTACAAAAGATTGGATTACATCCACATGAATTTGAACTCAGAAAATAACATATGTTAATGCTTGATTATAGTTCCGATTAAGCACATGAACACTTCTTCACTCTTCTTCACAATCTACTCTTCCTTTGAAAAATTTAGAACATTATTCATGCACACCATACATTCAAATGGTATAAACAATCACTTATATATATCCACAATAAGAAATTACATCGCTACATGTCGACCTCAATGAAATAATAAAATGAATACAAAATGTCGGCCCAAAACATTAAATATTATTAATGTGAATCAACCAAGGTTGGCCACAACATAGTGAATACCCAAAACAAAATCCTCAAAGATCCACAACACACTACAACACCCTGTCGGCCAAGAACATGAAAAACATGAACACACAAGAGAAAATATTGAATCGTGAGCACAACAATCAATGTAGACATGCAACATAGATAGAGAATGATCTAGAAACATCCACAAAAATCATGAAAAACTAGAGAAGCATCCGCAACAATTGAACTTACTAAAATCTCATCACCTTCATTCAGGAACACCAACTAAAGTAACAATTTTTTTTATCAAAATAAAAATCTTCATAACACGATCAAATCTTCATGCAGATCTCTAAAAATTAATGTGGATAAACTATATATACTCGAAAAGAAACCCTTTAATCCACAACCTCTAATCATCAACGTATTGAACTCACAAAAAAATTGAACTTCACTTCACCACTAACAACCTACAACTTATTTCATTACAATTTTCTAAATATCCTTTACATATACAACTTCTAAGATATTAATGCCAATAGTGTTGACATCAATGACAACCACATATCAGCAACACAACCACAACATCCAATAGTAACAACATGAAAATAAAATCTACATCAACACTATGAGGTGGTACATCATAAACCTTCAAAAATTCTAAAAAATAAACATAAAAATAAAAAAATAAAGAAAATAGTCAAGAGAAAAATCATCCTCTAGTGAAAACCACTTCGGTGGTGCTTTGGGAAAGTACCATGATGAAAACTTGGAAAAAATACGTCATGAGTAGAATTGATCATCTATGTGCACCATTTCAGGTGGAAGCATCTCATCCCCTTCATAATAAATATAACATTTCCTCTATCCAATCCATCTTCATCCCAATCTATGAGATTATCTTGATCTTGACAAAGGTTTGGTGCACATTTTAACCTTGCTCAAGGCACAATCTTGACATGGTCTTTCCCAATGATACTATTTTATTCCATGAATTCCTATAGCCTATATCCAAGCATTGCCTTGATGATCCTATCACAAGATAAATCTTTTGCCTCCTTTGCATTCTTATACATTCTTTATCCTAATCTATGCATTCAATCATAAAATACCAAAAATTGCTAGACACTGGGGGAAAATGCTTGCATCTTTCTTTCAAATAAATCTTGATCCATGTCTAATATTTTACAACATGATATTGACATTGTGATCTAGGTATCATTTAGAAAATCCAAAAAATATTTTATAACATTTTAAAATACAAAAACATCCATTACATTCTCAAAAGCATCCAAATCATTTGAAAATCCAAAAACATCCAAATAAGTTCAAAACTCCATAAAAAGGTCAAAAACATCAAAATCAAAAAATCATTGGTCATCATGTGCTAATATCCCAGTCCAATAATTGAACTAGGAAGCCTTTGCATAGTTATGTTGAGAATTCCATCTCTGATGAGCCCTCAAGTCATACGTCTTTCCCTTCTTAGGTCTTGTTCTCTTGGTCTAACCTTGGAAAACCAAAACATTTAAATTTTTTTAAAACCAAAAAATTTATACAATGTCATGCAAAACCTCAAAACAACCTCAAATATCTTCATAAACCCAAAATAGCCTCATAACATTTAAATTTTTTAAAACATTCAAATAACCCCAAAACATCCTCAAATAACCTCAAAACACCAAAAAAATCCTCATAACATTTCAAAAAAGTCAAAAGCATTGAAAAACTTGGAAAACAAAATCACCCATCTCATCTCACTTTCACAAACAATAAACTCTCAACCATAATAAATTGATCGTCATCTTCACCCCTTGGTAACACAAATGGAAACTGGTACAACAATTAGCGAAAAAAAAAACCTTTAAATGTAGATCTTGAGTCTTGTTCATGGTCAATGATGAGCCTAGATTTTGGTTCAATTTTGGGTAGAATCTATAGTTTATTTGCTGGTAGATGTCATGGACTTTAATATTAAGTATTGGTGCTTTCATAATATTTCCCTCAAACCATTAACATTGGAATTAATCTTATCCTTGCAAGCTTTAATTACATTTGGCATATTATGTGGATTATCTATATTGATTTTTCATGTGGTTAATGAATGTTCCTTAAGGTGGTTATAGATGTGTAGTTATTATGCGTACTGAATTTACCATGCAGATTTAATATGCTAAGTTGAGGAAGACACCACCAATTGGGCATGCACCATAACGTCTAGCAAAGGAATCACTCCAAGTCAAAGGAGGCCGACGATAGAAGATTCTTCATGCAACTGAATGTAACTACCATGTAGTGGAATTTAATGATCAAGCATGCACGAGCATTATTGCTGAGCTGAACTTACATTTGGACCTACATGTTTGACCAGATTCCATGCATGTGTAACCACCATCGCTCCATTTTCTCTGTTTTCCCTAAATGGCATCCTCCTAGTCATGGAGCTGACTGCCTCATTTAGTTGTTAGTATAAATAATGATCTGATGCTTCTTCAGGAAGTTGCACGATTTGATATTGTGCTTGCACTCTCCAGTTTTTAGTAATACAGAAACATTACTCTTTTGTTCTCATGATTCACAGTGAATAAAATAAAGTTCTGAGTTCGAGCATCTGAGTTTTAATTAGTTTTAGAGGATACTTATCCAAGGAGGCCCACTTGGTGAGTAATCCGTCTTCTTAGTTTAGCATTAGTTTAGTATTACTTGTTGTTTAGTACTTAGTTAGAAGTCCAACATCGACTGTTTTTGCAGCCACTAGAATTCCATTATGTGATTGTTCCTACAACCAAAGTAGATAGAGTAGTGTCTTGTTTGTTGCTCATATTTTCATTCCTATTATGCATTTCAACTTAGCATAATCGTTGATTGATGTTCAACATTTGTTTCATTCCCTTTCAAGCAATTTACTTTCAGTATTGTGTGTTCCTTAGCTGTAGACTGAAATGGCTAATTTGAGTTTCTATTGCACATACTGTGCTAACCCATTTCAAGTTCATGTCCCTGGCTTGGCAAGTTAAATGCACCTTCATGATGATTGAAATGGCTATTCAGGTTAGATGTCCAATCTCTGAATCATGGCTGTAAAGGCTTAGTTATTAAGATCATTGTAGGAGGCCAACATTTTTGGTGTCATTGTTAGAGATGGTGTCAAACTAGGGAGTTTTTTGGAGTCATTGGTAGTTTTTCTTGCTATAGTGTTTCTAGAAGTTGTTCTTAGTATATCCTCATTTAGGAAGTAATGACCCCCCTCATTCTTTACCAATTCTTTGTGTGAGCTGACTGATAATGAGTGATATCACATGCATAGAGGAAGGAGAAGGGACGCTTATGAGATATTTCTTCCTAACAATCCTAATCCATCCCAACTAGTTGACTATCAAAATCTACCAGAAGAAGTAGAAGAAGATCCACACCCCTTTGCTAATGTATATCTTGATCTGACTATTTTTGAAGTCTCCTCTGAAGATCAAAATCAGCTTGAGAACCCCTTTTCTTTGGAACCACATCAAGTATGTATGGGTGATGCAAATAGGAACAAACCTAACCAACCAGCTTTTCCTTTCCCCATTGCCCATCATGATGAAGTTGACAACATCAAGAACATTCCTGCTTCAGCACTCCCAAAGTTTTATGGACTTGTCACAAAAGATCCATATACCTTTTTATTTGAGTTTGACATAATATGTAGGAGTTATGATTATAATACTGATGCCCATAGGCTTAAGATATTTCCTACCACTTTGAAAGAGGCTACATTAAGATGGTTCATGAGCCTACGTAGAGATACTATGGAAACTTGGGAATACATGAAGACAAAATTCCTTGAGAAATACAAGGAATATTGCAGAGGTAGTGACATAAGAGGAGGTGACATTTTTAGGATGCAACAAAAGGAAGATGAGAGCTTGGAATATTACATTGCAAGGTTTTTGTTTTTTCTACAAAAAAATCCACACCATACACTTAATGAAGACTCACAAAAGTTACCTTTCCTTAGAGGAATCAATGATAGCTGCACTGATGCCTTGGACCTCATGGGAGGAGGAGATAATTCCCAAGTTCCTTAAGAAGATATCAAGAAAATATGCTAGAACTACTCTAGGGAAGCTTCAAAGAAATAGAGAGCTTACCAATCTTCCATGGGTAAGTCAACTACTAATGGAGTCTCAAGAATGGATATTACTCATTTTCTGGGAGACTTCAAGCAAGACATTATCAATAATCTAGCTACTCAGCTAGATACACTTTAGGCCAAGAAGAAGCAAGAGGAGGAATAGGAAATTTTGACGAAGTATTGTCCCCACTATAGACAAAAGAAGAAGGATTGTAGATGTGAGTTGGTAGCTAATCTTGAAAGAAAGTAGGTTCCACTTGAGTTCAAGCCAATCCAGATTGGAAAAGACCAAGTCTACTATGTTGCACAAAGGAAGTCTTGGGATCCAAGACAAGGTATGCCATTAGATCCACTATCCTATGTTGGGCCATATTTTAATTCCTATTCATCTGGTAACCAATGGCAGCCCCAATATCCACCCAATTCTAGAGGATATCCACGTCAGCCTTGGAGTAACCCTCCAAATTCTTGGCCCAGTCATCAGAGTTCTCCACCCCAGTGGTAGCAACATCAAGGGAGTTAGCAACAATTTCAAGGGCATTGATAACCACCTCCAAGAAATTGGTAGTAAACAAATCAATGGAGAGGAGGGTAGCAATGGACCACTTAGACAACTAGTTACATGTAGCCACCTTCTCAGCCCTAACAACCTACTATATTACCTCCACCTGCTAATCAAAGTTCAAATGCACTTAAACCTACTCAACTACTAGCTCAACCCACACCCAATCCAAATAACAAAACACAACAATGGCCTGCATATTCTGCTAAATCAAACCAATTCCCTACATATGTTGTGGGTGTAAGTGATATCCACTTGCATTCAGGTACTACTCTACCAGCCCCTTCCAAGCCCATTATCACTGAGCTTTTTGTGGAAGAGGAAGACAAGTCTCTGAATAATTCCATTCAGCCTAGTGTACCTAAAAATCCTAAACTAGTCCAATTCAAGAAAACTGAACAAGAGCCACCATTTCCTTAGAGATTGGAAGCTTCCAAGAAGAACAAAGAAAATGAGGATACCACTTTTGATATCTTGGATCAGCTGAAGCAGATATGTGTCTAGATACCTATATTTCAGGCTGTAAAGGATGTTCCAATCTACAACAAGGAAATCAAGGAGGCATGTCTTAAGAAGCCAGTTAGGAAAAAGAAGGACCCAACTACAGTTCATGTGGTGGGACAACTAGCTGACATCATGCTAAAAAAAGTGACTATTCCCAAGTATAATGACTCAGGCAATCATGTGGTAGCAATTGTTATAAACGAGATCCAAGTAAAGAATGCTCTGATTGATTTAGGGGGAGAAAAAAATATAATGACCAAAGACATCATACAACAACTAAATATCACAAGCATGAGATTTATTGCTACTTTCCTATAGCTTGTTGATAGCTCTACTGTTAAGCCTGATGGTGTAGTGGAGGATCTTGTGGTAGTTCTAGACTCCTTGGAGTACCCAACAAACTTTATGATTCTTTCTCCTAAAGCTACACTTGGCGGGTATCCCATTATTCTTGGAAGTCCATGGTTAGCAACTATAGATGCATACATTGGATGTTAGTTAGGTGACATAACCATTTCAAATGGCAGGAACACTAAAATTTGTGTTCTTTATCCCTCTTCTCAACCATCTCATGATGAAGATAATTCCTTATGGCCACATGTTGGTGAAGAGACCGAGGAAGTTAACTCTATGGCCCAACTTATGATGCTAGGTAGAAATTATTTCATGCAACTCCATGATGAGGATGAAGTATTGGCTAACATCATTCAGAACCATTATGAAGTGGAGGGAGCATCATCTTCACATTCTGCTACTTTAGTCAAGACACTTTTTCTTGCTCTTCTTGTAGCCACTGTCCCTGCAAATGTTCTTCCTACAGATGATCTTTCTACAAACAAACTTCCTATAGCAAAAGGTATGTCCCATAAATTTATACCATATGAGCTAAAGGTACAATGTGTTAATGAAGCAACCATGATAGAGTTAACTACACAAGTATAGGTGTCAGAAGGAAAATATTTGAATGTTAATAGTAAATTGAATGAAGAACAACAATTGTTATTGGCAAACCTATTAAGGACCCATCAACATTCATTTGCATGGGATTATCATGATATGAAGGGATTGGATCCTAAACTTTGTACACACATAATATACATAAGAGATGATTGCACCCTAGTAAGACAGCCATATAGAAGAATTAACCCTACACTAAGAGAGATTGTGAAAGGAGAAAGATAGAAATTACTAGATTTTAGATAGTCAGTGGGTGTCTCCATTAGTGATTGTGCCCAAGAAAGGAGAGAATTGGTGAGTTTGTGTTGATTATAGGGAACTTAATGCTACCACCAAGAAGGATCACTTTCCTCTACCCTTCATTATCAAGTTTTGGATACACTTGCAAGAAAGCATTCCTTTACCCTTCTAGATGGATTCAGCGGTTACAACCATATCCAAATTACACTAGAGGACTAGGAGAAGACTATATATACCTATCCATGGGGTAACTATGCCTATTCAATGCTCCCATTTGGCTTATGCAATGCACCTGCAACTTTTCAAAGGGCAGTCATTAGTGTATTCTCAGACATTTCTCATGATTGCATGGAAATTTATATGGATGACTTTACCACTTATGGTGTTAATTTTAATCAAGTGTTGGAAAATATTAGAAGGGTCTTGCAGAGATGTGAAGACCAAAAATTGTCCTTAAATAGTAAAAATTTCTTCATGATGGTGTAGGAAGGTGTAGTTCTTAGCCACTACATCTCCTATAAGGGAATTCAAGTAGATCCTACAAAGATTGAGGTAATCACAAATCTGCCCACACCTGCAAAATAGAAGGATGTTAGGAGTTTCTTGGGTGATTCAGGATATTATAGGCATTTCATCAAGGATTTCAGCAAGGTAGCAGCACCATTGTACACTCTTCTCACTAAAGATGCTGAATTTTAGTGGACTGAAGCCTATGACAAGGCATTTTCTGATTTGAAGACAATGTTGACTCATGTTCCTATACTCAAAGAGCCTAATTCAGAGCTTCCTTTCCACATCCTTAATGATGCATCAGATTATGCCATAGGAGCAGTCTTAGGACATAAAGAAGGAGTTGTTGAAAACACCATTTACTTTGTTAGGAAAATTTTACAGGGAGCCGAATTCAATTATACAGTGACAAAAAAAGAATTGTTGGTGGTAATCTATGCACTGAACAAATTAAGATATTACATAAAGGGCTACCAAATATTTGTGCACACTGATCATGTATCCATTAGATACGTCATGAACAAACCTTTGATCATAAGTAGATTGACAAGATGGTTATTGTTGATGCAAGAGTTTGATATAACCATTGTGGATAAGCCAGGGAAGGCCAATGTTGTTGCAGATTTTCTTTCAAGGCTAACTACATCAGAAGACAATCAACCCATAGATGACTCTTTCCCTAATGAGCATCTATTCTCTGTCAATGTACAAACACCCTGGTATGCTGACATAGCCAATTACCTGGTCACAGGTAGAGTTCCTTCTCACTTCTCTCCAAAAGAGAAAAGGGCACTTGTTGAAAAATATTTTCCTTTCTCTTGGATTGTTGGATGTTTGTTTTATACTGGGCCTGACCATGTCATGAAGATGTGTGTGAGAGAAGATGAGACACATGACATTTTTCATGCATGCCACAACGAATTATGTGGAGGAAACTTTGCAGCCAAGAGGATAGTAATGAAGGTTTTGAACATAGGATATTATTGGCCAACACTCCACAAGGATGCGGGAAGGTACACCGAAAAATGTGATAGATGTCAAAGAATGGGTAAACCAACCAGATTTGATGAGATGTCATTGTGCCCTTAGGTAGTAATCACTCCCTTTGACAAGTGGGGATTAGATTTTGTGGGACCCATTGATCCTCCATAAAATGATAAGTCTTATATATTGGTATGCACTGATTATGTGACAAATTGGGTAGAAGTTAAGGCCATGAAGCATGCAAGAGATAATAAGGTTGCAAAATTTCTTTATGAGGAGATTTTCACAAGATATGGAGTTCCAAGAGAAATAGTGACTAATCAAGGGGCATAATTCATTTCAACCTTTTTTGCAACAGTAGTTAATGACTATAACATAAGGCACATGAATTCTACTCCTTATCACCCACAGGCTAATGGCCAAGTTGAGGTGACCAACAGAGAGATTGAACCCATTATGACTAAAATAGTAGCTATTCATAGAAAGGATTGGGAAACTAGATTACTAGAAGCTGTTTGGGCCTATAGGAAAACCTAGAAAACAACTATAGACTTCACCCCATTTGAGTTGTTGTATGGAAAGATAGCTATGATGCCAGTTGAATTTGAATATAAGACTCTACGGACTACAATAGAGTTGGGGATGGATATTTTTGAGGCACAAAGAGAAAAAATCATGTAGCTAAACATTTTGGATGAGATAAGAAGAACAACCTTGTAACATACAGAAGTAGTGCAAAATCAAAGTATCATGTGGCATGACAAATTCATCAAGGACAAGAAATTCCAACTAGGAGATTGGGCCCTACTCTATGACTCAAGATACCAGACAATACAAGAATATTACAAACAAGGTTGCTAGGACCATATGAAGTTGTTGAGGTCTTTCCTAATGGAGCTCTTCAACTTACTACCATTGACCCTATCATGTTCAAATTACTTGTCAATGGTGATTGCCTTAGATTATATCACAAGCTAGCTTGTAAAGAAGAGTTCCTACAACAATTCACCTAGCATTCAAAACTCGAGCTTCCAACAACCAATGGAAATAGACCTAGTGTTCTTCCTTCTAGCTAATTAAGGTACGTACTCTCTGATAATAAAGACTTTCACTTATGTGGAAGTCCATTTCTTCACCCATCCGCCCATCCAACCATCCATCACCACCTTTCTCTCTCTTCCATCACTTCATTCCACCTCACATCACTTCACTTTATTTTCATTAATTGGTCAATTTATTCCCTAAAAGGCGAGAGATACTTTCTCCATGATCTTTGCAGAAAATCTTCCACACATTCAGGTATGTGTGCATTAATTACTATTTTTAATAATCTTTTAAGTGCATTTATTTAATCACTATACATTAGTATAGAAGTTTACATAAAATTCCATCATTCCCTGTCAAATCACCACTCCCATCTCGCATGTGTGGACACATGTCCAAATTTAGGTTGGGTGAGGGGAAACAAAAAGATGTAAATATATTGCCAATGTGTCAATTTATGCTAGGCTACATCAAAAAATTTAAAATGAGCTGATTTGAAATCTAAGTGAGAAGGCGACTTGCATGTGTGAAGTGACATTAATTGTAGCAGCCATTTCTTCCCATCATAATTCCCCTTTATCACTCCTTTTCTTTCCATTATTGATCTTGTCGTAATCTTGAGTTGCAAGAAAAAAGGTGAAACAAAGAAAGGAAAATTCAATCAAAATTGGCACTAAAAATTTAGAAGGTATTGTAGGAAGGTGTGCTTGATTTTTAGACAGGAATTGTAGGAAAGAAGTTGCAAAGAATTTGTTTGATTGCAAACAATGGGAGGTGGGTTAATTCAAAATGAACACATGGTGCATGACATTTTATTGCAGGATTCACAGTACTTGGCTGAATTTAGAAACTGTGGATGGTCTGATTACTTCCTAAGGCTGGATGGCTTTGATGAAAGCATTTCCCTTGAATTCACCTAGACATTTTTTGAAGGGAAAGCCATAGTAAAAGGTTTGGAAGTTGTGGCAACTGAGGAAAGAATTGTAAAGGTCACAGGGTTATTGGTTGATGGTGAAAATTACCCTAGCCTCTTGAGATGCTAGATCAGCCAAGGCTGAATTTACAAAGTTGAATGACCCCCCATTGAGCATTGATAAACAGGGTGCAAAGAGAATGTCTCTGCCCAAGCCATGGAAGTAGATAGCCATTTATAAATACATCACCTGTGAGGGTTGCCAGCCAAATTTGTATTTCGTACACTTCAAGATTTTGAATCACATGAGGAATGAAAGGAGGATGAATGTGCCTAACATGCTATAAAATCTTCTCTCAATCGTGGTGGCTGAGGCCCAAAAAGGTAGGGATAATTCTATTTTTCACCATTGTCTAATTAAATTGTTGGTTGAAAAGTCTTTGCATGATGTATTTGCAATATCCTAGGAAGAATTTATAAATGTTGATCAAATTAGACCTTACCACTTGCAACCTAGGGCTTTACCTCAACCACATAGGTCTAGCAGGAGATTGAGTACACCTGAAGCCCTTCTTGGCACTTCAACCTTTGGTGCTGGCTCTTGGGTGAATCCTCCTGTAGCAAAAGAAACCATAGAAATTAGTTCTTCTAGAACAGAGCACTTAGAAAGAGAAAGTTCTTCCTGCGATTCTGATGATGACATTCCACTTGAAACCCTAATGAAAACTAGGGCACAAAAGAGAAGTAGAAATGAGAAAAGGAAAGGCCAAAACACAACCTATAGAAAGAAAGGTGCCAAGTCCTAGAAAGAGGAAGGTTGACACTATTCATCCTGTAGCTAAAGGAAAGCATGAGAAACCTCCCAGGAAATCAAGACCAATTGGGCCTGTGATTGGTACACCTCCACAGGAAAACCCTAAGCCTAGTGAGACATCACACAAGGACCCTAAATTTCTAATGGGGTAGGAGAATGTCAAAGAAGAGGATATATTTGGGAGAGCAGCAAATATAACATTGGCTGATCTTGCTAACATTGTATAAGAGTTTGAGGAAAATCATGATGTCTTGTAGCAACAACCAAAAATAGATGAGGAGTTCCTGCAGCCATAGCAAGAACAAGAACGAGGGTCCATGCAGCAAGAAGTAGAAGAAGAAACAATATCCCTATAGCCAGAGATCACTGGATAGCCCGAGCCCATGCAAATAGTGTCATATAAGGATCCATCATCAACAAAAAGATTGGTAGGAATTCATAATCCTCCTAATTTTACAGTACATGCAACAATTTTGAATATATGGAAAGAAATACAAAGAAGGGAGGAATAATGGAAAAAGGAAAAAAAAATTGAAGAATGAAATTCAAAATAAGGATGAGGAAATTGAAGATAAAGATAAAAAAGTTGCCACCCTGAAGTAGAGGGTAGATGATATGGCAGCTTTGACACCACAGATTTTGGAATGTAGGACCCCTCCAAGGGTCTATGCTCTGCTCTTGAAAGAGAAGTATATCTCTTTTAAGTTGTCAAGGATTGCCTCAAGTTTGAATCCTTCTATTGACACCCCCATTGAATTTTTCAATACTTATAGGATTGCCTTCCTTGAAATGAAAAATTTGTTGTGTGAGTTTTATTTGCATAATTTTGCTATAACTCAAGACCATGATTGGAACTTGCTATTGTATGTTGGGGATGTCCAATTGAGGGAATTTGTCTTGGGTACAAAATGAGATTAGTTGGGGACAACAAAATGGATCTTATAAGTAATTGGATTTTGATATCCCTCTGCCTGTTAGAGTTGAATCAAGAAACCCAAGGGATATTTATAGAGAATGGTACAAAATGATTTTTAGAGCTAGTTATGACAACAAGATTATGCCTTGCATTGAGGCAGTTTACAGTGAGTATGATGTAAAAATAACAACAAAGGAGGAAAGTATGAGAACTTGTCTATCACAAAGATGAAATAGTTTAACTGATGAGCTCAAATAGGCTGAGCCTCATTTCATCCACAATTATGCTGCAATACTAAAGAGGATTGATAAGTATATTCAAATTGGGAGAATAGAGGGGTGATCTTGGCTTCCCCTCACTTTTCAGCCACCCATGCTCATGTGGCCCGTGCAAAACTTTAGATTCTACTAGTATGAAATTGCTTAAGAAAAGTAGAGTTGGAACAAATTTAAATTGGGAGGATTCTATTGGGAACCTGATTCACACACTATAACCACTGATGTTGGAAAAATATTAGTTGCAAATTTTAGAGCTTTGACCAAGCAAAATAACAACCCTTCCCCTTTTGGAGGACTAACAAAATGTTAGGTTGGGGGGAGTGATGAACCTAGTTTTTGGTCCAATTTTGGGTAGAATCTATAATTTATTTGCTGGTAGATGTCATGTAATTTAATGTTAAATGTTGGTATTTTCAGAATGTTTCCCTCAAACCATTGACATTGGACTTAATCCTATCTTTGCAAGATTTAATGACATTTGGCATATTATGTGGATTATCTATATTGATTTTGCATGTGGTTAATGAATGTTCCTTAAGGTGGTTATAGATGTGCAGTTATTATGCATATTGATTTTACCATGCAGATTTAATATGCTAAGTTGAGGAAGACACTGCCAGCTGGGCATGCACCATAAGGTCCAACAAAGGAAAAGCTCCAAGTCAAAGAAGGTCAATGGTAGAAGATTCTTCATGCAATTAAACATAATTGCATTGTAGTGGAATTTAATGATCCATCATGCATAGGCGTTACTGTTGAGCTAAACTTGCATTTGGACCTACATGTCTGACCAGATTCCATCCACGCATAACTTCCATCGCTCCATTTTCTCTATTTTCCCTAAATGGAATCCTCCCAGTCGTGGAGTTGACTGCCTCATTTAGTTGTTAGTATAAATAATGATTTGATGCCTCTTCCTTCAAAAGTTGTACAATTTGGTATGGTACTTGCACTCTCCAATTTTGAGTAATACAGATACATTACTCTTTTGTACTCATGATTCATAGTGAATACAATAAAGTTCTAAGTTTGAGCATCTGAGTTTTCATTAGTTTTAGAGGATACTTATCCAAGGGGGCCCACTTGGTGAGTAATTCATCTTCTTAGTTTAGCATTAGTTTAGTATTACTTGTTGTTTAGTACTTAGAAGTCACACATCGACTGTTCCTGCAACCAAAGCTGATAGACTAGTGTCTTGTTTGTTGCTCAGATTTTTATTCCTATTATGCATTTTAGCTTAGCATAGTTGTTAATTAATGTTCAACATTTGTTTCATTCCTTTTCAAGCAATTTATTTTTAGTATTGTGTGTTCCTTAGCTGTAGAATGAAATGGCTACTTTGAGTTCCTAGTGCACATATTGTTTTGACCCATTTCAAGTTCATGTCCCTAGGTTGACAAGTTAAATGCACCTTCATGATGATTGAAATGGATATTCAAGTTAGATGTCCAATCTCTGAATTATGGCTGTAAAGGCTTAGTTATTAAGATCATTATAGGAGGCCAACATTTTTGGCACCATTTTCGGGGATGGTGTCAAACTAGGGAGTTGTTATGCCTTGCATAACCACCCCATTTTGAATTTGATTAAAATGGGACCCCTCTTTTGTTTTCTCTCTTTGCGTTTTTCCCCCTTCGATTTTGAGGTTTTGTTTTTCCTTGGCATGTGCTTAATATGCTTATCTTGCTTGCCCAAGTGTTTTTCCCAAGTTGAATTTTGAAAATCTTAAGTTTTGGGCTAAATTCGGGTTTTTACCCTGGTTCGAGATTTTCCTGTTGATTCGGATTTTCCCGAACTTCTTTCGAAATCCAGTTTTCTTGTTGCCATTTGGGATTTTCCGCATGGGTTGGATTTTCCCAGATTGTGTTCGGAGTCTAGCCCGACCTATTTTGTACTGTGATTCAGGAATTTCTGGACTCCTCAGAATTCTGCCTGGGTCAGATTTTTCTAAATTTTTGCCTGGCCATTGGGTTTCTGAGTTTGGTCTATTTTTTTGGGAGCTTTATGGCACTTTGCTTTATCATTTGCATACTCTTGAGTTGAGATGTTCATCTTGTTGTGCTTTAAAGCATTGTGGTCTTGCTTGGAGGTTGATTTCCTTTGTGTTTGGGCATTTCATGGCTTGTCCTATGTGTTCATGGTTAAAATCTAGTGTTTCATGCATAGGGAATCACCATCTCATCTTGTTCTTGAACCTAGGATTCGAGGATGATCTATGGTAGATTCATGTTGGGAAATTTCCATGCCCAGGGTCCTCAAATTTTTGACCTTGGGTCAATTTGAGTGAAGTCATAGCCAAGTTTGGGTTTTCTGTTGACCTCGGAATTTTCCTGCCTGACCGGATTTTCTTGAATCCTTTCGGTTTCTCGAAATGTGCTAGTGTCCAGAGTTTTGCACTCATTGCAGAATTCTGGTTTGGTCGTATTTTCCCGATTTCTCCTTTTCCCCTTCGTTTTCCCAAAATTCATGTTGTGTTGTCATTTTCGCGGAAATCCGGTCTGGCCGGACTTTTCTGGATTTTCTGGGAGGCACTGTGGAACAAATTTTTTTGGTAAAATTGATGAATCTAATGATGAATTCTTGTGTCTCCATGCTTTAATTTGGTAAATTTCACTGTGGTATGTTGCTTATGTTCATTTTTTATGATTAATGGCTAATTTAATGGTTTTTATCATGATTTTAAGCTAACACTTTGATGAAAAATTGTCAACAATCGAATTCTCACATTGGTGTTTGATGAATGCAGGCTGAGTCTGGCAAGGCAGCGACTGGAATGGTTAAGAGAGACTGGGACAATACCGATGGGAAGATTTGAAGAATAACATTGATGCCATTGAATGGTGAACTAGGGTTTCGCCTATGCAACTTGAAGACAACTTGCAGAGGATGTTCTTAATGATGAGGGCCATAATGGAGCAAGGTATGGGTGTCGTGGAAGCAGTTATTACAAAGATGCATCAAAAGTCATGCTCCCACATTGTTTTGCTTTGCTTCTCCTTCACAAGTTTTGGTCTGTTTCTTGCCTCTGGTTAGTGCCCTTGCATTTAATGCATTTTGCCTCTTTTGTAAGGGTTAGAAAATCATTGCTAGAAGAGCTAGAAGAGTTAGAGAAGCGTTAGACGAGTTAGAAGTTAGGGTTAGACAGATCTGGAGAAATTGAATGTTAAAGCGAATTTAGTAGTAAAGAAAGTTAGGGTTTTGAAGGAAGTTAGATGTTTTTACAGTTTGCTAGGAAGAGGAGGGGATGTATCTTCCATATTTTCTTAGCATAGATGGAGATAATTTGAAGACATGGGTTTTCTGTACATTGGTGATCTTGCCAGAATCGTAAATGCTACTTATCTATTTCATTAACAGTAGAAGCAACCAGATTTAAGCCTTCTTTATATTATGCTCTTGAATGGTATTCATTTTTGGTTAATCATTTTTATTTGAAAAGCTCTTAGGGAATGAAATTTTATCTTATGTTTTGTTTGAATGATGATTTGCAATCTACTGTTAAAGTTTGCACTATGTATGAATGAAACTTTGTATCAATTACAAGTTAACTTTATTCTGCAGTTCTAGTTTATGAATTCCTTGGAAGGAAACAAGTTTGATTAAGTTGAATGAATCTACATTCTTTTTAGTTTAAAAACCTTGATCTATCTTTTTTTTATTTCTTTAAAACCACTGGTTAAAGTAGGTTTAGATAGATGTTTGATCTTGTAACAATCCAGAAGCTCAAAACCAACAGGCCCCTTGAACATTACAGCCATATTGACCACTTTGTGAAACAATAATGTTGTGAACCAACATCAAAGACCTTGGGAGGTGATTAGTTTAATTACTGATTGTCTTTTTCAGGAGAGGTGATATACTTTTAAAATTTTATCTTATTTGCATGTTGTGGGTCAATTTGGCACCATCAACAGGAACTGCGCTAGAAGGAAGGTCGAAGAGAAAATTGGATAATATTGGGTTTTTCTCACCAGAGAGGTCCCATAGAGTTCTTCGATCAACTAAAAACCCACCATCTTTGATAGAACTCAAGACCCCAAAGAGACACAAGATTCATAGAACTGGGGCAACCATTCTACCACCCTTGTTAGCTCCACTTACTCCACTAGGCTTTCCACCAATACCCCAGTGGATACTTGTGAATCCGTCACCAAATCCACCTCAAGTGCCATTACAGCTGGTTCAACCCATCCAACAGCTGGCTCAACATCCACCACCACCACCAATGGCATTTTTCATGAATAATCCCTCTCCATTGGGGAATATTCTTGGAGGCTTTCATAATAGACCTAAGAATCCTAAGAGATTTTGTCTGAAATACATTCATGGTGAATCAAGGAGTGTTGAGGAACACATACAAGCTTTTAAGGATGCTTGTACCAGCACCCAGATATCTCACCATGATGTGGTTTGTAGGTTGTTCCCTTATTCCTTAGGGGATATGGCATACAACTGGTACCTAAATCTTCCACAAGGTTCTATCCTGAGTTGGAAAGATCTAGACAATGCTTTCATCAATCACTTCATATTTTATGTGGACCCAGCCATTTTGTTCCATCAATTTGCTACCATTAGGAAGGAGCCATGTGAATCACTACCCTTGTTTTATATAAGATTTTACCGAATGTATAGGAGATTGTAGGACCCCTATCTAGTTGCTGAGAATAGTGCCATTCAGGCATATTTTAGAGTTATAGACCCTTTGCTTGGCTTGTTCCTACAAAGGACTTATCAGTCGGTAGATATTGATTCTCTATCTAAAGTTTATCATCTAGCCATCAAGTTGCAACAATAAACTAGCTCTCAACAAGGGAACTTGGGAGGAGGTTTTCCTTCTATGGGGTATTAGATGCCTAATCCAATCCATTTGTTCAATACTATCCTAGGGATGTCTCCTTCCCATTATGGACCTATGTCTGAGTTGCAGACTCAATCTCCTATTCCATTCTTTGCCAATGGAGCTCCTAACTTCTCTCAATAATCACAGGCTCATCACAGTCCACATGGTCATCATAATCAAGCTGGAATACCAAATCTTGTCGGTCAGCTACCTGTTGCTAAGAATGTTGAGAGTGAAAGGACAGTTCAACTCACAAACGAGGTGGAGAACCTAAAGAAAACTCTATCTCAAGTCACAAATGCCATGGCTTAGTTTAAACTGAACACCTCTCAGAACCAAGGTAATTATGCTAATCAAGGTAATTACCCTACTCAAAATAATAATAATCAGGGCCAGAGGAATTATCAAGGTCAAAAATTCCCTAACCAAAGCTATCAAAATCAGAATAGAGGATATAACCAGAGGCCTAATAACAACAAAAAATGGAACATAGGGCCAAATAATGGTGGGGTTTCTCACAATTATCAAGACAATGAGGATAGGCCACATATTGCAAATGTGGTTGACCTCAATTTTATGACTAACTAGTGCAGGATGCATGAAATTGCAACTCATTCTGAGGTAAACTGTCCTGAAATGGAGAAGGTTATGAAGATGGCACAAGAAGATGCCCAAACATTCCAAGGGAATTCAAACAAAGGAGGTGGCTCAATGGATACAACAATGACTTATGACCTCTTTGAAGAAGAGCCTTCATTCACAATGCAGAATGAGAATGAACCAGAGGAAGATGTGTATGATGCTCAAGCCTTCTAGACAAAGGTAGGACACTTCCTAAGAAACCATAATAAGGGTTCGTTCACTACATCAACACCACCTAACCACATGGTTCCTCCAAATCAGAGTGCTGATAACAACCCTCCTCCACCGAAGGGTCCACCTGACTTCACTAGCAAAGGTAATTTATCTGGTATTTTCAAATATAATGCAAGTTATAACACAAAATTTGATATTGTTTCTGAGATGCAGAAACAAAAAACCTCGTTATCATACATTGACATCCTAAAATGGTGCCCTTCCCAACGGGAGATAGTGCTGAAAGCTTTGGAAGAAGCTGATAAATCAAAAGGAAAAACCAAGGTGTCACCCGCTATGGACATGAACACAAATTTGTTCAGAAACAAGGTAAGGACCCCACCACTTCTTTTAAGTTTGAGAATTTGTGGGAAGAATCTGCATAATTGTCTGGTAGATCTAGGGGCTTCTGGCAATGTTATGCCATTTTCTGTATGCAAGAAATTGGGATTGAATCCTGTCCAAACAAACAAGAAGGTCATCCAACTTGATAAAATAGAGGTTAATGTAGTTGAATAATTAAGAAGTATACATGTGCAAGTAGGGTCTGACCCAAGGATTCAAACCAATATGGATATTCAAGTAGCAGACATCCCTAGGATTTACGGTATGCTTTTGAGCAAAGATCTAATGAAGAGTATAGGGGGATATCTCTCCCTCAAATTTTCACATGTGTGGCTACCATGGAGGGGGATGCCTACCCAAATTAGGATTAAGATTGAACCTCACCTTAAACACATCATCATCGAGTATGACTGTCCCAACGAGGTAGCTTATTTTGAAACCGAGATAGGGGTTTATAAAAGAGAGGAAATTCTGACTCTTTCGGTTCTTGATTCTAATGATTTTATAATGCAAGAATTCCCTAATCCTATGATTAGTGTAAACTAGAAGGTATTGATTAGGAATTTGCAACAGGATCAGCTAGTCTTAGGGGAAGATATTGATTTGCAGAGTCTTCTACTCCCAAATTGGTACAGGATATATTACTAAAATCATTCAGAATTGACTTGCCAACCCTACATCAGTGTTCTAGATCATGTTTTCCAAATTGAAGAAGCTAGCCCAAGTCACCTTGATATCATTTCAAATCACTTCTCATTTGAAGCCAAAAATGCAATAATGTTAACCAGGGATAATATACCCTCAGTGGAAGATCCTCCTCAGACTGAACTTACCTCGGTCATAATACTGGACCAACATAGTTATGTTGAACAACCCCAGGATTTGTTTGATACCCCTGCACTCACAAGTATACCAAAATCCAAGGGGTTAATCAAAGATATAGATAACTGTCAGAAAGATATCCCAGGATTACATGATATATCTGAGCGAAAATTGGATATTGCACCTGATGGACCTATTGAACACCCGTTCCTAATATTTGATGTAAAAGATCAAGTGGCCCCACCTATGGTTCATCTTATCCAAGCATCCACAACTATCTCAAAGAGATCAATCCCAGCTCATAATCAGCTATGGACCCTCACGTTTGATGGATCCAAATCTAAAACAAGGTGTGGTGCTGGAATTGAGTTAACCAGCCCAAAAGGGAAAACATTTTTTGCTTCTTACAGGTTGCAGTTTGGATGCACTGACAATATAGTAGAATATGAAGCATTAGCTTGAGAACTGATGTTCGTATATCAGAAGAAAGTTACTACCTTGATGGTTAAAGGAGATTCAAAAGTGATTATCAAGAAAGTGCGCAGCTAATACACATGTCACAATAAAAGGTTGGCAGCTTATAGAAATTGGGTGTGGAACCTGATTGAGGACTTTGATGCTTTTGGGATTAGTTTAATCCCTAGAGAGGAAAATTAAATAGCTGATTCATTAGTTGTTGCTGCAAGTACCCCGAAGCCCATGCCAGACTCCAAGCTCAAGAGGTTCTTAATAGAATTGATATCCACCCCGACTGTCCCTGATAATGTCAGAAACTTTCAAGTCTTCGACGATGATTGACATATCCTTGCTTTTCTAGCAAGCTTAGATATTTTCGAAGGATAGATCATCGATGAGTCCGACAGGGATCAAGGAGACTAGAATCCCAAAGACTGTGATACCAAAGGTGTCCTCAATTTAAAAAGTAATAGCATTCCCAAGGGAATGGTGGCCTTAGAAATAATTTTTGATTCAGATCCAAGGGCTCAAGAAAAGGTATCAACCGAAGATAATGGAGGTGAATATGAAACTGTTAACTTAGCTGACTCTAGCCCTGAAAGGAATGTTTACATAGGGAAAGCTTGCCCTAAAGAAATTAGAGAAGATATATTGAGGGCACTAAAGAAAGATATTGCTGCAATAGCTTGGGGGTATGAAGATCTAAAAACATTTGATACTTCTGTGATAACTCATACTATTCCTTTGAAGCCTGAAGCTAGACCATTTTGGCAGAAACAACATCCTATCAACACCCTGATTGAACCACTAATCTTTAAGGAAGTTTAGAAATTTCTTTCTGCAAAAATAATCTTCCCTATACGACATTCAACATGGGTAGCTAACTTGGTTCTAGTTCGTAAAAAGAATGGGGAGATCATGCTATGTGTAGATTTTAGGAATTTGAATAGAGGTTCGGAAAAGGACAACTACCCACTCCCTTCTCTGGATGAAGTCTTGCAAACTGTCAATGGGTCTCAGATGATGTTGTTCCTGGATGGTTATTCTAAGTATAATCAAGTGATTGTTAATTATGAAGACAGAATGAAGACAACCTTCACTACTCAGTGGGGAACATTTGCTTATAGGAGGATGCCATTTGGTTTGATAAATGTTGGAGCAACCTTTTAGCGTGCAATGGACGTAGCATTCAAAGATTTGATTGGCAAGTACATCATCATTTATATGGATGACCTTATAGTATTCTCCAAAGATAGACTAAACCATGCTGCAGACTTGGCTAAAGTTCTTGAAAGATGTATCCAATATGGTGTTTCTCTGAATCCTAAAAAGTGTGTGTTTAGGGCTTCTGAAGGGAAACTTTTGGGACACATAATCTTAGAAAGAGGGATATCGATAGATCCAGACCGAGTTGAGTCTATTTTGAAGTTAACCATGCCAGGAAGTAAAAAGGAGATGAGATCTTTCTTCGGAAAGATCAATTTTGGGAGGAAGTTTATCACAGGTTTTGCAGAAATTGTTAAACCTTTGAACGAAATGATGAAGAAAGATGCTAGAATAGAATGGAGTAATGAGACAAAGGCTGCTTTTTCTCAGGTTAAGCAATCCATTTTGGAGGTGCCAGTCCTCACCAGTCCTGACTACTTGAAGCCATTTTATATTTATTCTTTTGCTTCTGAACACTCATGTGCGACTATCTTGACACAACGAAGAGAGGAAGGGGATGAAATGCCAATTGCCTTAATGAGCTCTCCATTTAAGAATGTTGAAGTCAAGTACCCACCTCTTAAGAAACAAGCTTTTATGTTGGTTAGAGCTGTCAAGAAGTTCAGACATTATATCCTTCGAAGTCAGATCATTGCTATGGTTTCTGATGTTGCTATGAAGTC
Organism: Sequoia sempervirens; assembly: GCA_007258455.2. Lineage (NCBI taxonomy): Eukaryota > Viridiplantae > Streptophyta > Pinopsida > Cupressales > Cupressaceae > Sequoia > Sequoia sempervirens. Next base: position 212,402,361 of record VDFB02058242.1, read on the forward strand.
TCTACTCATGCAGAGCGAGTTGGGAGAACGAAGAGGGAAATGGATGGCTATTTTGTAGGAGTTCGATCTGGAGATTCACCCTATGAAACTTGTTTGAGGTCAAGGCCTGTCTAAAGCAATGGCGGATGTTGGTAAGAATATTATTTGATAGTAGTACACAACATAGTCCTTTTCTAATGAATCTTGGTATATCGATATTATTTATTGCATGCTCAATAATCGGTGCCTAGAGGGAATGAATACAACTCAGAGGAGAGCACTGAGAATGAAAAGCTCCCATTATATGCTCAAGGGAGGATTGTTAAATAGAAATAATTTTGAGGGGGTTTATCTACGATGCCTTGATCAACAAGAAGCTAAGCACGTAATTGTTGAATTTCATGGGAAGCATGGCACATGCCATGGTTCTGTAGATTCTTTAGTGCATAAGATCCTTAGATCTAGTTATTATTGGCCATGTGTGTTTAAGAATGCCCACCAACATGTAAGGACATGTCATATATGTCAAATTTCTGCATCAAGAGAGCGTCATCCAGCCATTCGATTGTAGCCTATTTATGAGGTAAGGCCATTTTCCCAATGGGCACTTGATATTATTGGGGTAATTAATCCAAATTCTTCTGTGGGACATAAATTCATTTTGACAGCCACAGATTACTACACGAGATGGATAGAAGCTGTACCTTGCAAGAATAGCACAACGAAGGTAGTAATCAAGTTCCTCACTAAATGCATCACAACCAGGTTTGGATTACCCTTTGTAGTGGTATGTGACAATGGCCTTGCCTTTTCTTCTTCCGAGTTCATTTAATGGGCTTATGATCATAAGATTGTTTTAAAGTATTCTTCAAACTATTATCCACAAGGAAATGGAGTTGTAGAATTTACTAATAAAAATCTCCTAGGAGTAATCAAAAGACTATTAGAAAACAATCCTAGAGACTGGCATACCTAGTTAAGATTTGTGTTATGGCAGATAGGACTAGGATCAAGGTGGCGCTAAAGACTTCACCGTTTAAGCTAGCGTATGGTCAAGAGCCTGTGTTCCCTATTCACTTGCAAATACCTGTCTTGAAATTTATGCAATAATTTTACTCTAGTGATGATAGGATTGAAGTAAGGTTAGCTGGCTTGCTGAAATTAGAAGAGCAGAGAGATGCTTCTTTGCATCAATTCTTTAGGCACCAGGCTGTTGTCAAACAATGGTTTGAAAAAAGAGCAAAAGTCAAGGCTTTTAGGATATCAGACCTTGTCTTACTATGGGATAAAGCCAATGAAAAGAAGGGTGACCACCAGAAGTTTGATAAGCTCTGGTTGGGTCCCTATGAAATTGCTGAAATACTAGGAGAAAATGCTTTCCGACTGAGTAGTTTAATAGGAGAACCTGTTCCATTGCTTGTCAATGGACAGTTTCTCAAACATTATTTTGGGTTGTAAAAGGTCTGGTATTTTTTTTGGGTTGTGTATATGTAAATAGTTTGTTGTTTTGTTGGTTTTGTCTTTTCCTTGCGTTTTTCTTTCTTTTTGTTCTTTTGTTTCTTTTTGTGGGGCTCTTCATTTTATTCAATTGAGTAAGGGGGTTGTTATTTGAAGTATACTTTGGTTGCTAGGAAAGAAATTGGTTTAGATATTTTTAGGTTTACTGATTGGATGATGTTCTAAATTCATTGTTTTATGTCCATTGTCAATGAGAGTTGTGGAAAGTCATTGAGAACAAGGTGTAAAGTAAGCAATCTTCACTAACTATGATTGAATCTTTCACAAATCATCATAAGCATATCCTTTTGTAATGGTATATTTGTCTTAAGATGACGGCGTTGCAAGATTTGAGTGAAAAATCTAATTCCCCAGATGTTGTTATGAGGTCCATGGTAGTTTTCAACCCAGTACAGATGTTGATCATCTGACATATTGAGAAGGAATTGAATAAAAAGAAAAAGAAAAGAAAAGAGAACTATCTAAGAAAAGAAAACTCAATACTAAATGGGTGATTCTAGCATCTCTACTAGGGCTATGGACGCCTGACTGGCAGTAGAGCAATGTTGTGAGAAAACTAGAGGTATCTCCATTGGAGCTATGGACGCTTGACTAACAGTGGAGCAATGCCCATGATATCATTGCACAACAGTTAAAGGGAATCAACTCATGTAGTTAAAATCTTGTGCATCATTGTTCAAAAGATGGGGAAAACTTTGTAAGATCAAACATCTATCTAAACCTACCTTAACCAGTGGTTTTAAAGAAATAGAAAAAAGATAGATCAAGGTTTTTAAATTGAAAAGAATGTTGATTCATTCAACTTAATCAAACTTGTTGCCTTCCAAGGAATTCCTAAACTAGAACTACAGAACGAAGTTAACTTGTAATCGATACAAAGTTTCATTCATACACAGTACTAACTTTAATAGTAGATTGCAAATCATCATTCAAACAAAACATAAGATAAAATTTCATTCCATGAGAGTTTTTAAAATCAAAATGATTAACCAAAAATGAATACCATTCAAGAGCATAATATAAAGAAGATTTAAATCTGGCTGCTCCTACTGTTAATGAAACAAATAAGCAGCATTTACAAATCTAGCAAGATCACCAGTGTACAGAAAACCCATGTCTTCAAATTATCTCCATCTATGCTAAGAAAATATGGAAGATACATCCCCTCCTCTTTTTGGCGAACTGTAAAAATGTCTAACTTGCTTTACTGCTAAATTCGCTTTAAAATTTGATTTCTCCAAATCTTTCTAACCCTAACTTCTAACTCATCTAACTCTTCTCTAACTCTTCTCTAACTCTTCTAGCTCTTCTAACAATGATTTTCTAACCCTTACAAAAGAGGAAAAATGCCCTATTTATAAAACACGTCAAATGTGTTGGCCCCATTTAGGGTTTACAAAATAAGTCAGTTACAAAACACGTTAGCCCTAGAAGGAGTTTGAAACAAAGTCAACATGCATTAAATGCAAGGGCACCGACTAGAGGCAAGAAATAGACCAAAACTCGTGAAGGAGAAGAAAAGCGAAACGATGTGGGAGCATGACTTTCGACGCATATTTGCAATAAATGATTCTTCCATGTCACCTATACCTTGCTCAATTATGGCCCTCATCATTAAGAAAATCCTCTGCAAGCTATCTTCAAGTGGCATAGGCGAAACCCTAGTTCACCATTCAATGGCATCAATGTTATTCTTCAGATCTGCCCCATCGTTATTGTCCCAGTATCTCTTAACCATTCCAGATGCTACCTTGCTAGACTCAACCTGCATTCATCAAACACCGATGTGAGAATTCAATTGTTGACAATGTTTCATCAAAGTGTTAGCTTAAAATCATGATAAAAACCATTAAATTAGCCATTAAGCATAAAAAATGAACATAAGCAGCATACAACAGTGAAATCTACCAAATTAAAGCATAGAGACACAAGAATTCATCATTAGATTCATCAATTTTACCAAAATTTCTCATTCCACAGTGCCTCCCAGAAAATTCAGAAAAGTCCAGCTAGACCGGATTTCCGCAAAAATGACAACACAACATGAATTTCAGGAAAACGAAGGGGAGAAGGAGAAATCGAGAAAATCCAACTGGACTAGAATTATGTGATGAGTGCAAAACTCTAGACACTAGCACATTTCAAGAAACCAAAAGGATCCAGGAAAGTCCAGCCGGGCAGGAAAATCCCGAGGTCGGAAGAAAACTTGAACTTGGCTATGACTTCACTCAAATTGACCAAAGGTCAAAAATTTGAGGACCCTGGGCATGGAAATCACCCAACATGAACCTCCCACAGATCATCCTCGAATCCTAGTTTCAAGAACAAGATGAGATGGTGACGCCCTAGGCATGAAAGGCTAGATTTTAACCATGAACACATAGGGCAAGCCATGAAATTCCAAAACACACAAGAAATTGACCTCCAAGCAAGACCACAATGCCTTAAAGGACAACAAGATAAACATCTCAACTTAGGAGAATGCAAATGATAAAGCAAAGTGGCATAAAGCTCCAAAAAAAAAGACCAAACTCGGAAACCCAACGGCCAGGTGAAAATTCAGAAAAATCTGACCCAAGTGGAATTCTACAGAGTCCATAAATTCTAGAATCGTAGTGCAAAATAGGCAGGGCCGGACTCCGAACACAATCCGGGAAAATTCGACCCAGGCGGAAAATCGCGAATTGGCTCGAAAACTTGAACAGAAACAAGAAAACTGGATTTCGAAAGAAGTTCAGGAAAATCCGAATAGATAGGAAAATCCTAAACCAAGGTAAAAACCTGAATTTAGCCTAGAACTTAATATTTTCAAAATTCAACTTGGGAAAAACACTTGGGAAAGAAAGATAAGCATATTAAGCACATGCCAAGGCAAAAAAAAACCTCAAAATCGAAGGGGGAAAAACACAGAGCGAGAAAAAAAGAAGAGGGGTCCCATTTTAATCAAATTCAAAATGGGGTGGTTATGCAAGGCATAGCAGGAGTCTTTTGGAGTCATTGGTAGTTTTTCTTACTGTAGTGTTTCTAGAATTTTTTCTTAGTATATCCTCATTTAGGAAGTAACGAACCCCCTCATTCTTTACCAATTCTTTATGTGAGCTGACCGATAGTGAGTGATAACACATGCATAGAGGAAGAAGAAGGAATGCTTATGGGAGATTTATTCCTAACAATCCTAATCCATTCCAGCTAGTTGACAACCAGAATCTACTAGAAGAAGAAGAAGAAGATCCACACCCCTTTTCTAATTCATATCCTGATTTGACTAGTTCTAAAGTCTCCTTTGAAGATCAAAATCAGCTTGAGAACCCCTTTGCTTTGGAACCACATCAAGCAGGCATGGGTGATGAAAATAGGAACAAACCTAACCAAATGGCTTTTCCTTTCCCCATTTCCCATCAGAATGAAGTTGACAACATCAAGAACATTCCTGCCTCAACACTCCCAAAGTTTTATGGACTTGTCACAGAAGATCCAAATACATTTTTATTTGAGTTTGACATACTTTGTAGGAGTTATGATTATAATACTGATGCCCATAGGCTTAAGCTATTTTCTACCACTTTGAAAGAGGCTACATTAAGATGGTTCATAAGCCTAGGTAGAGATACTATGAAAACTTGGGAAGACATGAAGGTAAAATTCCTTGAGAAATACAAGGAATATTACAGAGGTAGTGACATGAGAGGAGGTGACATTTTCAGGATGAAGCAAAAGGAAGATGAGAGACTGGAAGATTACATTGCAAGGTTTTTGTTTTTCCTACAAAAATCTCCACACCATACACTTAATGAAGATTCATAGAAGTTGATTTTTGTGAGAGGAATCAATGATAGTTGCATTGATTCCTTAGACCTCATGGGAGGAGGAGATATCTCCCAAGTTCCTTGGGAAGATATGAAGAAAATATGCTAGAACTACTCTAGGGTAACTTCAAAGAAAGGGAGAGCTTACCAATATTCCATGGGTAAGTCAACTACCAGTGCAGTATCAAGATTGGAGATTACTCATTTTCTGGAAAAATTCAAGCAAGACATTATCAATAATCTAGCTACTTGGCTAGATACACTTCAGGCCAAGAAGAAGCAAGAGGAGGAAAATGCAATGTTGACAGAGTATTGCCCCCACTGTAGACAAAATAAGAAGGACAACATATGTGAGATGGTAGCTAATCTTGAAAGCAAGTAGGTTCCACTTGAGTTCAATCCAATCCATATTGAAGAACACCAAGTCTACTATGTAGCACAAAGGAAGCCTTAGGCTCCAACACAAGGTATTCCACCAAATCCACTATACTATGTTGGGCCATATTTTAATTCTTATTCATCTGGTAACCAATGGAAGACACCATATCCACCCAATTATGGAGGATATCCACCACAACCTTGGAGTAACCCTCAAAATTCTTGGCCCAGTCATCAGAGTTCTTCACCCTAGTGGAAGAAAACTAAGGGGAATTGACAGCAATTTCAAGGGCATTGGCAGCCACCTCTAGGAAATTGGCAGCAAATGAATAATTCCTCCACCTGCTAATCCAAGTTCAAATGCACCTAAACCTACTCAACTACCAGCTCAACCCACACCCAATCTAAATAAAAAACCATAACAACAACCTGCATATTCTTTTGATTCAAACCAATTCCTTGCATATGTTGTGGGTGTAAGTGATATCCACTTGCATACAGGTATTACTCTACTGGCCCCTTCCAAACCCATTATCACTAAGCTTTTGTAGAAAGGGAAGAGGAGCCTCTTAATGATCCTATTCAGCCTAGTGTACCTAAAAATCCTGAACCAGTCCAAGTCAAGTAGACTGAACAAGAGCCACCATTTCCTTAGAGATTGGAAGTTTCCAAGAAGAAGGAAGAAAAGGAGGATACCACTTTTGATATCTTGGATCAGCTGAAGCACATATGTGTCCAAATACCTCTATTTTAGGCCATAAAGGATCTTCTAATCTACAAAAAGGAAATCAAGGAGTCATGTCTTAAAAAGTCAAGTAGGAAAAAGAAGGACCCAACTATAGTTCATTTGGTGGGACAACTAACTGACATCATGCTTGAAAAAGTGACTATTCCCAAGTATAATGACCTAGGCAGTCCTGTGGTAGCAGTTGTTATAAACAAGATCACAGTAAAAAATGCTCTGATTGATTTAGCGGTAGCAATAAATGTAATGACCAAAGAAATCCTGTAGCAACTAAATATTGCAAGCATGAGATAGACTCCTACTATCTTGTAGCTTGTTGATAGCTCTATTGTTAAGTATGATGGTGCAGTGGAGGATCTTGTGGTAGTTCTAGACTCCTGGGAGTACCCAGTAGACTTTATATTCTTTCTCCTAAAGCTACACTAGGCAGGTATCCCATTATTCTTGGAATACCATGGTTAGCAACTGTAGATCAATACATTGGATGGCAGTCAGGTGACATGACCATTTCAGATGGGAGGAGCACTAAAAATTCTACTATTTATCTTCCTGCTTAGCCATCTCATGATGAAGATAATTCTGCATGGCCACACATTGGTAAAGAGGCTGAGGAAGTTAACTCTGTGGCACAACTTATGATGCTAGGTAGAAGCTCTTTCATGCAGCTCGAAGATGAGGATGAATTATTGTCTAAAATCATTCAAAACCATTATGAAGTGGAGGAAGCATCATCTTCACATTCTACTACTTTAGTCAAGACACTTTTGCCTACTCTTCCTGCAGCCACTATCCCTGTAGACATTTTTCTTGCATATGCTCTTCCTACAACCATTGTTCTTGTAGATAGACTTCTTGTAGCATTAGGTATGTCCCATACATTGCTTCCATATGAGCTAAAGGTACCATGTGTTAATGAAGCAACCATGATAGAGTTAACTACACAAGTACAGGTGTGAGAAGGAAAATATTTGAATGTTAATAGTAAATTGAATTAAGAACAAGGATTGTTATTGGAAAAATTATTAAGGACCCATCAGCATGCATTTGCATGGGATTATCATTAAATGAAGGGATTAGATCCTAAAATTTTTACACATAGAATTTACATTAGAGATTATTGCACCCCAGTAAGACAACCACATAGAAGAATTAACCCTGCACTAAGAGAGATTGTGAAAGGAGAACTGCAAAAATCACTAGATGCGTGATTTATCTACCCCATTTTAGATAGTCAGTGGGTGTCTCCATCAGTGATTGTGCCCAAGAAAGGAGGGAAATAGTGAGTTTGTGTTGATTATAGGGAACTTAATGCTACCACCAAGAAGGACCACTTTCCTTTACCCTTCATTGATTAAGTTTTGGATACACTTGCAGGAAAATAATACTTTGCTTTTCTAGATGGATTCAACAGTTACAACTAGATCCAAATTGCACCAGAGGACTAGGAGAAGACTACATTTACCTGTTCAAGGGGGACCTATTCCTATTCAGTGCTTCCATTTGGCTTATGCAATGCACCTGCAACTTTTCTGAGGGTAGTCATTAGCATATTCTTAAACATTTCTCATGATTGGATGGAAATTTATATGGATGACTTTACCACTTATGGTGTTAATTTTAATCACGTGTTGGAAAATCTCAGAAGGGTCCTGTAGAGATATGAAGACCAAAATTTGTCCTCAAATAGTAAAAATTTCTTCATGATGATGTAGGAAGGTGTATTTCTTGGCCACTACATCTCCCATTAGGGAATTCAAGTAGATCCTACAAAGATTGAGGTAATCACAAATCTACCCACACCTGCAAAATAGAAGGATGTTAGGAGTTTCTTAGGTCATGTAGGATATTATAGGCATTTCATCAAGGATTTCAACAAGGTAGCAACACCATTGTACACTCTTCTCATTAAAGATGTTGAATTTTAGTGGATTGAAACCTGTGACTAGGCATTTTCTGACTTGAAGGAAACTTTGACTCATGCTCCTATACTAAAAAAGCCTAATTGGGAGTTTCCTTTCCACATCCATACTGATGCATCAGATTGTGCCATAGGAGCAGACTTAAAAAATAAAGGAGCTGTTGAAAATGTCATTTACTTTATCAAAAAAAATTTACAAGGAGCCGGATTCAATTATATAGTGATAGAAAAAGAATTGTTGGCAGTAATCTATGCACTGAACAAATTTAGACATTACATAACAAGCTACCAAATCTTTGTGCACACTGATTATGTAGCCATTAGATATCTCATGAATAAACCTTTGATCATAGGTAGATTGACAAGATGGTTATTGTTGATGCAAGAGTTTGATATAACCATTGTGGATAAGCTAGGGAAGGCCAATTTTGTTGCATATTTTCTTTCAAGGCTAACTACATCAGAAGACAATCATCACATAGATGACTCTTTCCCTGATGAAAATCTATTCTAAATTAGTGTACAAACACCTTGGTATGTTGACATAGACAATTACTTGGTCACAGGTAGAGTTCCTTCTCACTTCTCTCCAAAAGAGAAAAGGGCACTCATTGAAAAATATTTTACTTTCTCTTAGATTGTTGGATGTTTGTTTTATACTGGAACTCACCATGTCATGAGGAGGTGTGTGAGAGAAGATGAGACATATGAAATTTTGCATGCATGCCACAATGAACCATGTGGAGGAAATTTTGTATCCAAGAGGACAACAATGAAGGTTTTGAACATAGGATATTATTGGCCAACACTCCACAAGGATGTAGGAAGGTACACCAGAAAATATGATAGATGTCAAAGAATGGGTAGACCAATCAGATCTCATGAGATGCCACTATGCCCTCAGGTAGTAATCACTCCCTATGACAAGTGGGGATTAGATTTTGTGGGACCCATTGACCCTCTAGCAAATAGTAAGTCTTATATATTGGTATGCACTGATTATGTGACCAAGTGGGTAGAAGTTAAGGCCATGAAGCATGTGAGAGATAACAAGGTTGCAAAATTTCTTTATGAGGATATTTTCACAAGATATGGAGTCCCAAGAGAAATAGTGACTAATCAAGGGGAAAAATTCACATCAACCCTTGTTGCAAAACTAGTTAATGAGTAAAACATATGGAACATGAAGTCTACTCCTTATCACCCAAGACTAATGGCCAAGTTGAGGTGACTAACAGAGAGATTGAACCCATTCTGACTAAAATAATAGCTATTCATATAAAGGATTGGGAAAATAGATTACTAGAAGCTGTTTGGGCCTATAGGACAACTTGGAAAACAACTATAGGCTTCACCCCATTTGAGTTGTTGTCTGGAAAGACAACTATGATGCCAGTTGAATTTGAATATAAGACTCTGTGGACTACAGTAGAGTTGGGGATGGATATTTCTGAGGCACAAAAAGAAAGAATCATGTAGCTAAATGCTTTGGATGAGATAAGAAGAGAAACCTTGTAGTATACAGAAGTAGTACAGAATTAGAGAATCAAGTGGCATGAAAAATTTATCAAGGACAAGAAATTCCAACTAGGAGATTGGGCCCTACTTTATGACTCAAGATACCAGGACAATGCAAGAAAATTGTAGACAATATGGCTAGGACCATATGAAGTTGCTAAGGTCTTTCCTAATGGAGTTCTTTAGCTTACTACCATTGACCCTGTCAGGTTCAAATTACTTGTCAATGGTCATCACCTCAGATTATATCACAAGCTAGCTTCCAAAGAAGATTTCCTGCAACAATTCACCCAACATTCAACACCCGAGCTTCCTACAGCCGAAGGAAATGGACCTAGTGTTCCTCGCTCTGGCTAATTAAGGTACGTACTCTCTCATAATAAATACTTTCACTTATGCGGAAGTCTATTTATTCACCCATCCACCCATCCATCACCACCTTTCTCTCTCTTCCATCACTTCATTCCACCTCACCTCACTTCACTTCATTTTCATTAATTGATAAATGTATTCCCTAAAAGGAAAGCAGTACTTTCTCCATGATATTTGCAGAAAATATTCTACACATTCAGGTATGTGCACATTAATTGCTATCTTTAATCATCTTTTAAGTGTGTTCATTTAATCACTGTACGTTAGTATAGAAGTTTACATAAAATGCCATCATTCCCTGTCAAATCACCACTCCCATCTCGCATGTGTGGACACATGTCCAAATTTAGGTTGGGGGAGAGGAAAAAAAAGATGTAAATATATTGCTCATGTGTCAATTTATGCTAGGCTATGTCAAAAAATTTAAAATGAGCTGATTTGAAATCTCAATGAGAGGATGATTTGCATGTGTGAAGTGACATTAACTACAACCGCCATTTCTTCCCATCATAATTCCCCTTTATCACTCCTTTTCTTGCCATTATTGACCCTGTCGTAATCTTGAGTTGCAAGCAAAAAGGTGAAACAAACAAAAGAAAATTCAGTTGATATTGGTACTAGAAATTTAGTAGGTATTGTAGGAAGGTGAGCTTGATTTTCAGACAGGAATTGCAAGAAAGAAGTTGTAGAGCATTTGTTTGATTGCATATAGTGGGAGGTGGGTTAATTCGAAATGAACCCATAGTGCATGAAATTTTATTGCAAGATGCACAATGTTTGGCCAAATTTAGAAACTGCGGATGGTCAGATTACTTCTTGAGGCTAGATGGCTTTGATGAAAGCATTTCCCTCAAATTCTCCCAAACATTTTCCAAAGGGGAAGCCATAGTAAATGGGTTGGAAGTTGTGGAAATTGAGAAAATAATTGTAGAGGTCATAGGGTTATCGGCTAATGAAAAAAATTACCCTACCTCCAGAGATGCTAGATCATCCAAGGCTGAATTTACAGAGCCAAATGACCCCCCATTGAGCATTGATAAAAAGGGTACACAGAGAATGATTCTGCATGAGCCATGGAAGTAGATAGTTGTTTATAAATACATCACCTATGAGGGTCACTAGTCAAATTTGCATTTTGTACACTTCAAGATTTTGAATCACATGGGGAACAAAAGGAGGATGAATGTGCCTAGCATGCTATACAATCTTCTCTCAATCATGGCAATTGAGACCCAAAAAGGTAGGGATAATTCTATTTCCCACCATTGTTTGATTAAATTGTTGGTTGAAAAGTCTCTACATGATGTATTTGCAATAACTTGGGAAGAATTTATAAATGTTGATCAAATTAGACCTCAACACTTGCATCCTAGGGCTTTACCTCAACCCATATGTCTAGCAGGAGATTGTATATGGTTGAAGCCCCTCTTGGTGCTTCAACCTCTAGTGTTGGCTCTTGTGTGAATCCTCCTGTAGCAAAAGAAACCATAGAAATTAGTTCTTCTAGAATAGAGCACTCAAAAAAAAAGTTATTCCTTTGATTCTGATGATGACATTCCACTTGAAACCCTAATGAAAACTAGGGCACAAAAGAGAGAAGTAGAAATGAGAAAAGGAAAGGCCAAAACACAGCCTATAGAAAGAAAGGTGCCAAGTCCTAAAAAGAGGAACACTAACACTGTTCATCTTGTAGCCAAAGGAAAGTGTGAGAAACCTCCTAGGAAATCAAGACCAACCAGGCCTATGATTAGTATGCCTCCACAGGAAATCCCTAAGCCTGGTGAGACATCACACAAGGACACTGAAGCTCCAATGGGGTAGGAGAATGCTGAAGAAGATGATATATTTGGGAGAGTAACAAATATAACATTGACCGATCTTACTAAAATTGCAGAAGAGTTTGAGGAAAATTAGGATGTCCTGTAGCAACAACCAAAACTAGAGTAGGAGTTCTTATAGCCATAGTAATAACAAGAATGAGAGTCCATGCAACAAGAAGCGAAAGAAGAAATAGTACCCCTATAGCCAAAGATCACTAGACAACCTGAGTCTATGCAAATAGTGCCATATGAGGAGCCACCATTGACAAAAAGATTGGTAGGAATTCATAATCCTCCTAATTTTATAGTACATGCAACAATTTTGAATTTATGGAAAGAAATACAATGAAGGGAGGAAGAATGGAAAAAGGAAAAATAGAAATTGAAGAAGGAAATTGAAAAGAAGGATGAGGAGATTGAAGATAAAGATGCAAAAATTGCCACCCTGAAGCAGAGGGTGGATGATATGGTAGCTTTGGCATGAGATATTTTTTAATGTAGGACCCCTCCAAGGGTCTATGCTCTACTCCTGAAAGAGAAGTATCTCTCTTTTAAGCTGTCAAGGATTGCCTCAGGTTTGAATTCTTCTATTGAAACCCCTATTGAATTTTTCAATGGTTATAGGATTGCCTCCCCTGAAATGAAGAATTTTCTATGTGAGTTTTATTTGCATAATTTTACCATAACTCAAGACCATGATTGGAACCTGTTGTTGTATGTTGGGGATGTCCAATTGAGGGCATTTATTTCTTGGGTACAAAATGAGATTAGTTGGGGACAACAATATGGAGCTTATAAGCAATTGGAGTTTGATATCCCTCTACCTGTTAGAGCTGAATCAAGCAACCCATGGAATATTTATAGAGAATGGCATATAATTCTTCTCAGACCTAGTTATGAAATAGGATTATGCCTTGGATTGAGGTAGTTTATAGTGAGTATGAGGTAAAAACAACAACAAAGGAGGAAACTATGAGAAGATGTGTATTAGAAAGATGGAATAGTTTAACTGATGAGCTGAAATAGGTTGAGCCTCATTCCATACACAATTATGCTACAACATTAAAGAGGTTTGATAGGTATATTCAGATTGGGAGAACAGAGGGGCGATCTTGGCTTCCCCTAACTTTCTAGCCACTCATGCTCATGTGGCACGTGCCAAAATTCATATTCTACCAGTACGAAATTACTTCAGAAAAGCAGAGATGGAATAGATTTGAAAGATTGGGAGGATTCTATTGGGATCCTGATTCATGCACTATAGCCACTAATGATGGACAACTATTAGTTGCAACTTTCAGAGTTTTGACCAAGCAGAAGAACAACCCTTCCCTTGTCGGAGGATTAGCAAAATGTTAGGTTGGGGCGAGTGATGAGCCTAGTTTTTGGTCCAATTGTAGGTAGAATCTATAGTTTATTTGTTGGTAGATGTCATGGAATTTAATATTAAATGTTGGTATTTTCATAATGTTTTCCTCAAACCATTGACATTGGACTTAATCCTATCTCTGCAAGCTTTAATGACATTTTCAATATTATGTGGATTATCTATATTAATTTTGCATGTGGTTAATGAATGTTCCTTAAGGTGGTTATAGATGTGTAGTTATTATGTGTACTGAATTTACCATGCAAATTTAATATTCTAAGTTGAGGAAGACACTGCCAACTGGGCATGCACCATAATGTCCAGCAAAGGAATCGCTCCAAGTCAAAGGAGACCAATGACAGAAGATTCTTCATGCAACTGAACGTAACTACCTTGTAGTGGACTTTAATGATCAAGCATGCACAAGTGTTACTGCTGAGGTAAACCTGTGTTTGGACCTACATGTCTAACCAGATTCCATCCATGCGTGACCACCATCACTCCATTTTCTTTGTTTTCCCTAAATGGTATCCTTCCAGTCATGGAGTTGACTACCTCATTTAGCTATTAGTATAAATAATGATTTGATGCTTCTTCTTTAGGAGTTGCACTATTTGATATTGTACTTGCACTCTCTAGTTTTCAATATTACAAATACATTACTCTTTTCTACTCATGATTCATAGTGAATAAAATAAAGTTCTGAGTTTGAGTATCTGAGTTTTCATTAGTTTTAGAGGATACTTATCCAAGGGGGTCCACTTGGTGAGTAATCTGTCTTCTTAGTTTAGCATTAGTTTAGTATTACTTGTTGTTTAGTACTTAGTTAGAAGTATGGCATCAACTGTTCCTACAGTCACTAGAATTCCATTTTGTGATTGTTCCTATAGCCAAAGTAGATAGAGTAGTGTCCTGTTTGTTGCTCATATTTTTATTTCTATTATGTATTTCAGCTTAGCATAGTCATTGATTGATGCTCAACATTTGTTTCATTCTTTTTCAAGCAATTTACTTTCAGTATTGTGTGTTCCTTAGCTGTAGAATGAAATGGTTACTTTGAGTCCCCAGTGCACATACTATGCTAAACCATTTCAAGTTCACGTCCTTGGATTGACGAGTTAAATGCACCTTCATGATGATTGAAATGGCTATTCAGGTTAGATGTCCAATCTCTGAATCATGATTGTGAAGGCTTAGTTATTAAGATCATTGTAGGAGGCCAATAGTCAAACGTGTTAATTAAACATCACATCAATGACCTATCAAACAACTACCAACCAATCCTCATCCAATGCATGTCTTATGAGTAAAAATTTCTTACAATATATATTTATTTTGTATATCATCTAAAACAACACATCATTTGGAAAGAGATGAATAACATTGACTATTTGTTCATTTTTTTCTTTTCTTATGATTTATCTTATTCATCCATTCCATTGATCTCTCAATGATGTGCAAAAAATTATTTAGAGAGAAAGGAATGGGGCATTGATCATTTCTTTTGTTTATTGTGCTTGTTGTATATTCTTGAAATACGACCTTGGTGAATACTTTCCTTGTGTGTGTGGGGGTGGTCTCAAGTAAAATAATGGCTAGGACATATCAAGTTCTTCATACCTTTTGTGTATTAGTATTCTTACTTTGATGACTTCATTCTTTCACACAATCAAACAAGGTTATCATATGTTAGGCATGAAGAATACTCCTAATTGTTTGCAAAGTCAAAGTCCATGGATTAGATACAATGTCATCATGGTTATTCATACCTTGTTGCATCATGTCTATTTGCTATATCAAATAAGGATTTCTATGATGAAATTAAACCCTATCCGAGGATAAAAAGAAATATCATCTATCTTATCTCATCACATATCTAATACAATCTCAAATAATCATAGATTTGTTGGTATCTGAATGAATCTCAATAATAAATGCTAATCAATATCCATCACATTCTTCTACTTCTATCCATGCTAACATTTCCATCCTAGTATCATGACATACAAATATATATATATATATATAATGTCATCATGGTTCTTCATACCTTGGTGCATCATGCCTATTTTCTATATCAAATAAGGATTTCTATGATGAAATTAAACCCTATCCGAGGAGAAAAAGAAATATCATCTATCCTATCTCATCACATATATAATATAATCTCAAATAATCATAGGTTTTTTGGTATCTAAATCAATCTCAATAATAAATGCTAATCAATATCCATCACATTATTCTACTTCTATCCATTCTAACATTTTCATCCTAATATCGTAACATACAAATATATACATATATACATATATATATATATATATATATATATATATATATATATATATATATATATATATATATTCATCCATCCTACATCCATAAACCATCAACATATGTCTCATAGAATACATCTTGCATGATCATAACATAGCATGTGGAAAGATAAAAAAGAAAATAATCCATAACATTGCATTACAACGATCCTACATCCATGAATCATTACACATACATATATACATGCATACACAACACATCATGAGCATAATAAAGGAAATATCCATCATCCATATGATAAGGTATATACATAACATCCATATGGAATTTATAAGCATAGAATACATACAACACATAGATCATGAGAATGAAATAAGACATCATATATAAATGCCACATAATCGATCATCTCATATATCTAAAAAAAAGGAATGTCATGATACATATCAAAGTGTGTGATATACATTGAAAATATACATGAGGCTATTAAAAGCCAATGAATGGATATACATAAAATCTATCTTTATGAAAATTTGAGTATAGCTATGCAAGCTATCCCCTACTCCCCCGGTCCTCTCTATCAACAGAGGGTTGTCATGATGGTGATCCTCTCGGTGGTAGCTAATGTCCACCTAAGGGAACCTAGCCTCTTGACTAACCAACAAAACCTCCCACTAATCTGCTTGGTCCCAAGGTGCTCTTGTGAGAGTACACAGGCTACCTCCTATGCACTGGAACATGTATATGATAAATGGTCCTATAGTAGGAGAGCTCAACCTGAACTTCTCTTAGGTCTTGAGCATACCTCACCAATGGTATTGTATCTCCCTCAGTCTGAGCAACAACCTCCAACTATTGTCTTTGTACAGCCTCTTGTCTTAACTACACCTCAAGCTACTACTTACAGGTAATCTCCATGTCTAACTATGCTCAAAGCTAATCTCACTCCTAGTGGACCTGGTCCCACTCCATCATACTCTAATCATGCTCTTGTCGAGCCTAATCCCTCTCCTATGTGAGGAAATCTATCCTCTGATGACCCTTCCCTACTACCACTACCACTTGTTGCTGCTAATGTTGAACCTATGGTTGTAACTACATTGGAACATGTCCCAACACATATCCTAGAACCTAACCCCATCCTTGGACACCTCGGTCTATGTGCCTCTAACCACCTATGCCCTTACCTAGTAGATCAATAAATTTGATGGGTCTATGACCCACGAACCATGCATCATACCTTGGTGTGGTCCCAGGATCATCCAGACCTTCAGCATAAACCCATGGAACTGGAACCAAGCTATCAAAATCTATAATGGCCATATATGGCTACACTGTTTGACTCCACTCTCTGATCTCTTGATGGGTGTGTGTGAAGTGAGCAACATAATCATTTGTTGGGACATCCTACTGCTCCCTGAGCTATCATAGTACCCTCTCTAGTAGGTACCTCTCTATCATGTGTGGATCCTAGCCTCATAACCATCGATTCTATCATGTGTGTGAGAGTTGATCCTGATTGTCATCCTAGGCCTATACACCCAACTAGGGCCTTCATCTAAAATCTATTAGGTCTTCAAGGACCTGTCTCTAGAGATCTACACTAGCATGACCCATATGATGATGTGTGAGCATGACATCATAACCAAACAAGAATGGATCTCCTAGTAGTCTATCCCTGTGAATGTCTCCTACTAACTTGATCTTGGAAATATGCTCCCATGCCCAAGTGTGTAGTAAAGTAGAGCCTACTGAGATGCTACTAGCATCCCTGTATACCACTTGGTTCATGTCATGGTAGAGGTGGGCCAAGATGCATGGACCTCAAGAAAAATTAATACTTCCATCAATGATCCTCTCTAGTACCCTGCCTCATCTAGTGTTGAACAATCTAAACCTCTTGTTTGGAATGAGTCATCCCATGATGATGCCCACAACAACAAGAACCACATCCAAAACTTTTCTTGCATATTGTTGTAAGTCTACCTATCCATCCTCCAAGTGAAGCTAATCATCATCCAAAATCCTCTACAAAGGTCCATGACCTATGGTAGCCTCATATACCACCCACTCACCATGGATGGGCACTCGTAAGATGCACCACACATCCTCTAAGGTAACCATGGCCTCACTAGTAGGAAGGTGGAAGCTAGAAGTCTTTGAATTCCAATGATCAATCAACATAGTGATAATGGCATAGCAAGCTTGTACATTAGACATGTATGTAATGTGGAATAATCCAACCACATGTAGGAACTTTATCTCCTCATAGTGGAAGATATCTATCCTCTCCATGATCTATGGTCAATGCTCTCTAGAAAGGAGTGGAACAAATATGACCTACAAGAATGAGGCTCACGATGTCAATGTTCTAATTTTTTTGCAAAAATACAAGTTGAAAAAGATTAAAGAACAAAAGTGAGCCTTTTTACAAAGGCATCATGATGTTACCCTAGCAAAAGCATCTCTTTATTTCAAAAGTGTCGCACTAGTATAAAAAGCAACAAGGTTGAAATTTTGTCAAGTGTAGAGAGCTAAACTAGTCAATAGCATCACATTTTAACAAAAGCATCACAATATTTTCTAAGAATCAATGCTATTGCATATCCCCGATGCTTTTGTCAAAAGTGTTGATTTTTTGAAAAAAAAGCATCAAAATTGTATTACGTGAGTGTCAAATAAAATTTGACACATTTGTTGGTTCTACTTCTAGCCTACATTTTGCTATCTAAAAATATATGGAAAGAAAGTTTTTCGAGGTACATATTAGTGGTCCTACGTTAATTGGCCATTGTAACTCGCATACTTGATCTACATGATGTATGGGAAGTGCTTTGTGTGCCATTATGTCAGGTGCTCTATAGGGAATCTAAGAAAATCCCTTTAAGCTCTCAAATTTCTCTAAAGAAAACTATGCAAATGAGCTTGAAATTCACCCAAATGGCCATATATGCATTGCCAAACCTACCCTATAACTCCATTTTCCCACTTCGTAGCCTACCATGGTCACTTAATTAGGGTCCTAGGACATATTTTTAATCCTCTATGTAGTTGGACCACTCCTATGACTTTGTCATGAGCTTGACCCAAAAATCAATTTTTCCACTCGATCTCTCGAGGGGGCAGTACACCAACATTCCTTTGTTTGATGGGGCATAATGGTGCATCAAGAAAAGTAAAAATAAATAAATTTTGGTCTAAGTAGTATTAGTTCTTTAAAGCAACATAACTGGTACCTCACTTCAAAGAGAGGCAACATGTAGAAACCTAAAAATCTCCTGAGCATATCACACACCGAGATTTCACCTATTAACACCATTTCTCTTCTAATTCTCTTAATTAATCTATTTAATTAAACCGTGCAAATTATTTATTTAAATTCACTATTTTCTTCTATTAATCAAATAATTAATTTTATTTGATTAATTCATCATCCGTCACAATAATTTTCTTCTCATTTGATTAAATAATGTAAAATTATTTAATTAAATGTCATTCACCCTCTTTGATTAAATAGTTCCTAATTGTTTAATTAAAGTTTCTAATTCCTCCACTTGTACAATTAAATAATTTTTTGAATTGATTAATTGACTAATATTTCCTCCAATCATTCAAGGAATATTATCTTAGAATATCCCTTTTCAAATTTAATTTTCTCCCTCCAGATGGAAACATCTCCCACATGTTTCCTAAAATTAAGGGATTTTTTATTCTCTCAATGGACCCTTGATTAAATTCTCGATCCATGCCTTTATGAATTATCAACCCTTGATTCATCTTTGATCCATGTCTTAATCTCTAATCCAATTTCCTCCATTGATTGATATTTTGAATCCTCAACATTGATTCAATCCAAAAGTCTATAAATACTTCTCACTCTACATGAATTATCATTTACAACCATTGAGAGCACTTGTACCATACTAGAATTCATACTCACTCTTGAGCTTTTGAACATTTATGGATCACCATTATCATCATTTACCAAGATTTTACACCACACTCAACAATGGATAAGGAAATTTGAGCAATCCAACATTCAACCATCACTCAATTGCACTCAATCCATAATGGGATTTTTGGTTTGCATTTTTAGTTTGTTGCATTACATGATTTAATTGATGTTTAATGCTTTGGAATGAATCTTTCTTAAGGTTGTAGCCTTAATTTAATTGAATATGGCTTTAAATTGGTCAATTAAATATTTACTTAATTAGTTCACTTTAATTGTATTTGACCATGTTAACTCACCATTTGATTGTACTATCCAGATTGTTAGCAAAAAGCAGAACTCCAATAAATTTGTAGCAAAGCCTAACAACCAACTGTAGATTTACATAGATCACTTTATGTCCCATTTTTCCAATCTTGTCACCATTGCTTCTTTTTCTTCCAAGCTAAGACCATTTGAGTATGTAAATTTGGTTTCATTTAATCATGCTCCTCCTCTAGGGCATTTGGAGGTAACACTTGATATTACATTCGCCTCACGTGACCTACCTCTAAACAAAGAGACCTCTCCATTGTATATCCCCACTCGTGTTAATAATAATGTCATCATTGGTGTTATGGTTGATCCCACAATTTGGGTCAAAATTATCATGGAAGAGACTCTTTTTATAAACAATTTGTATAAGGAGAAATATGATGAATCGTAGACCACACTTCACATGCATGATGGAATTTTTGTTGCACCCATTAGTTCCATTTCTTTGTTGGTCCTGGTTGGACCTAAAACTTTGGAAGTACCATTTATTGTGATAATCAAGTTTGACCTCTTTAGAGTTAGGCTAGGAATCCCATGGCTAGTCCCTATGAATGTGGTTGCTTCAGTTATCCAGAAACGCTTGAAGTTTCCCCATGAGGGTATCATGTACACTATCTAGGACACTAGATACAAATCATTGGTATCGTGTGGGAGATTCTCCTTAGATCACTTTTGGCCCACTATAGTTGGAACTTTTCTACCTAAAGGATACATATTATACAAGGCTTTTTTTAGGTATAATATTGGGGGATAAATTCGTAAAAGTGGTTTTCCATCTTCTACTTAGGCTATTTCTTTGAAGGATTCTTTTCATGCATATCGTTTTGTTTCATCCGCTGCCCCTCCAAAGGTTAAGGACAAGCAAGCTCTTTCCCTTAGGCCTTCTCCTTCTAATTATTCTACATCTTCTACTGCTTCCCAACCTCTGGTGGTATTCTTTGTTCCTTCTTCTTGTAAGAGATGGGGACCAACCACACCAAGGCTCTAGGTCATGGAGAGCTGAGAGCGGAGGGCTGCCTAACTTACCTCAAACTAACAAGTGTTTAGGACAAGAATTGAGAATGAAGAGCACTCTCAAGTGATTTTGTCACTTTGCAGATCCAAAAGTGTAAATGAGGCTAGATGAGCTAGTTTCTAGAGTTCAAACTACACCTTTGATGATAATGCTATGTGTTGGAATCTCTCTGGAATCCTAGCATTTGTACGACTAGAAAACATAATGTGCAATGTGAAAAGCAAAAAATACTACTAACTTCCTAGCTAGCTAGTTTTAAGAAAATAAACAAAATGATAAATAAGAGAAATGACTACATAAATGATAAAGCAAGTAGATGAAGATAAGGGTGATGAATATCAACTCACTAAAGCTCTAGTTTGCCAATGAGCTCCATGCACACATTCACCTACACACAAGCAAGAGAGGGAAAAATGTTGGGTTGTATAGGGGTTTTCCTTAGTCAAACCCTTTCTTTGGTGTTTCCAACTCCACGGACAACCAGAAAATCCATGAAGCAAAAATTACAATAAAGGAAATAGAAAGGAAAGTGTTGAACACTACAAAAGATGTAATGCTACTCTATCAAACCACAATATAAAAAAGAGAGTGATGCAATACCACCTCCACCCAAAGGAACTCAAGGCCAATGAAGGGAGAATGCAAGGGAACGAGCTTTATAAAGTTGACACGGCCACAACAGTGATGAAGTGAGGTCTCACATGACTCCAAAATCATAGCTTCTATGGTAGCACAACACATACAAGGATGGAATTGATTGAGTAACAAGCTTGCTTATTGCAATGCTCAATGGATTTGTGTGAAAAATTCTTGAGAGAATGCAATGGATTGCTAGAAGATCTTAGAAGACTAAATGAATGAACAAGATAGCCATTTCAAGACCAAAATGGGAGAGGAGCCATTTTCGGGTCGGTTGGTTGACACAAAGGAAATTCGCTTCATACCCAATGGAGAACATACTGTCCCTACGAACACTAGAGGCAATAATTTTTCAAGGATGACAATGTGCCATGCAAACGTCTACATGTTGCGCTTGTGTCCTTGACAAATATTCCCCCATCGACACACAAAATACATGCCAATTAGATGGATTTTAGATGGGTGATGTGGAATTTCACCTTTGAGTTTGATTTCATAATGTGGGGACTGCAAAAAGGGGAATTTACACAAGGGGTGAAAATTTTCTCCTATACATTTTTCCCCCACTTTAGCGAACACAAGTATCAATGAGTGTTCGATAAATTAGATTGAAGAGTTAGAAATGTATACCTGAACCATTGAGGAAGTAGAACGTGATTTGGTGAACTCAAAATTGTAGGGTAGGCAAAGGAATCCATAGGAACTCTCTTGAGGAGGCTTGAACAAAAGGACTCCATAGCTCCACAGAACTACGAAGTTGAACAAAGTACACCAAGGCCCGTAGATCAACAATGGACAAATCCCCTAGGATTCAAGTGCTTCATATGCCCTCAGACCTACAAAGAAGGCATTCCCACAAGTACTCTCTCATGAAGGAATCCCAATGAAAGGGGACTCCACAAATTCAGACTGAAAAGTAGCTTCACAGGCTCACCTACAAAGCAACATGTTAATATACAAATAAAACATGTTAGAAAACAAAAAGTAGCCACATAGGAAAACAAGAAGACAATAAAAAATATTGAAATTATTTCAAAGGGGCCCCCCTTGGGAACCCTTCAAAAGAAGAGGGGTCCACTCAAGGGATGTGCTATTTAAAAGTACAAGAATGTTTTTTCACAAATCAATTCACCATCAAGGAATCCTTTCAAAATATGTTCATTTCATCAAGGAATTTGAAAGGAATAAAATGCCCCCTCCTAAGGGAAAGGTTGAGGCTTTTCCTATAGGAAAAGATGCTTCCTCCTCAAAGAAAATTTCTTCAAGTTCTTTCTTTATGAACCCATGACGAAGGAAACACATTCCACTAGGGGTCCTTGTTGAGAATGTGATTTTTGAAAAATTTTGTAATGATTTTTGAGATAATATTCAATGAATAAAAATTCATTTTCTAATAATAAAAGCAATATGATAGCTCCTCCTTAGGATGGTTCGTGCCAAAAATAAGACATGGGGAATCCTAAGGAGAGAGAAGCAAGAATGAAAAAGTGATGTTGTGGCCCGCAAGACATAGCAGGATGTCACCGTGGTGATGATGTCACACACACACAAGGGACAACACATGAATACCACAACATTACAACTCGAGCAAAGAAGAAAGAAAGATAACCAAAACTATAAAAAGAGACAATAACATCACAAACAAAGGGCACAAGGGTGATCTAATATTTCGGGGTTAGAGCTGCTTATAAATATATATAAATATAGTAATAATATATTATGAACAGTCATCAACCCCCTACTCTATTAGACTATATGAAGAATGCACAAGAAAAAAAAATGAAAATAAAAAATTGGGTCAACATGGAAGGGAAGCCTAAATGCCCCCAACACTTTGCATCATCCCCAATTTGTTGAAAATCAATACACATAATAGAGGAAAAATGATTCCACAAATAGAGGAAGTTTTATGACACATAATCACTCTCGTATCCAAACACCTACAAGGGTGACAAGGGTCATCCAGGAACACATAACACAAGCACGAGGGAAAAAATCACAAAAAACACACATCTAATCTAAAGCTAAAGAATAGGTTCCCCCTAACACTCATCGACCAAGAGGTCATTTACTTCCAAATCTAGATCATTATATGGGGAATGCGGAGGAGCCTACAACAATGGAATGTTAAGGGGGGAACCCTTCAACCCCCCTGCAATAATAGCCAAGGAAGGAGATTCTTCAGGGTCTCCTCCACTCAATTCCTATGGGGCCAAGGTCAGGAATTTTGAAAAATATTTTTGATAGGGCTGGGACCTCTTCCAAAGAGTTAAATATGCACTTCACATGAGTGCCATGTGTTACCTCAACGGGTGAGGGAGGTGGCACTCGAGATTCACTACTAGGCTCATCAAGTGACTTGGGAGAAGTGATGAACTTAGGGGACACCGAAGCTTCTTCCATCACAAAGATGACAAAGGCTAATGTAGAACAACCCTTTGAAGAGGGTGGAATCCTCTTTTGACCCTGATTGCTAGTGGGGCCATTTTCTACCTTCCACTTCATTCAAGGGTGTGAGGCCCCCATAGATGAGGCAAAAGGCATAGAGGAGGAGGAGAAAAATACAATAGATACCACTGAGGTGTTTAGCATGTCCACGGGCTTTGAGAATGGTAGGATGTCCGAAAGGGACATCAAAAGAGGTGGCTCAACTAAAGGAGCAATAAGCACCTGCACCTTTTTAGGGTTAGGGGTGTTTGTGCTCGCAACAAGAACCAAAAGTAGCACTACAACTGAATGAATGAAAGCAAAGTGGATGGGAGACGAGGACACAATAGCAGGCCTTGAAACAGGGGTGGTTGACTTCACTTCCTTCCTCTGCAAAGTGGCTTGCTTAACCACTAGAGCCTTTCACCGACGCTTGCGTTCACATGCAAGACAATTTATGTGACTCTAGGAACTAGAGACCAGAAGCTAAGATAAAACAAAAGGTTCTTGCTTGGCCATCAAAGTGTCCATCACGACCGTCTTTGGCTGAGGGTGAGACTCCTAGATGAGAGAAGGAGGGAGAGATTGAGAAGAGGTTGGAATAATAGTAGGGGGAGTTGGCTCAAATTCCTCAATGGTGGGCCTCTTCCCATTCACTACCTTGGGAGTAGGAGTGGTAGGAAGCTGTAGAGGTTGAGACATAGAGGATTCCCTATAGGGACCCTTCCCTCTACCATATCGAACAAGCCTAGGCACCATGGGTAGAATGAGAAGTTTGAATGCAAGACACTTGGGATTTCACCAAGTGGGCACCATAGGGTTCTCCTGTAGATGTGAAGAAAAATTTGATGATGCCACAACAGGGCAAGAGGAAGTGATAGGATAGATAGTGGAAGAGGAGGAAGAGGAACCCCAAGAGCACTTCTCTTCTTCCCTTCTCTGGGCCATGGTGGCATCCCTATCAGCTTTCAAAGAAGCCCTATGTGAAACAACATAAGGAGATGGAGGGTATCTCACTTTAGGTGTTAAGCACCCCTTCTTATTCTTCTCATAGGTTTGGTACAAGAGGTCCATCCTTGGCGGAAGTGGACCAATGGGTGTAGGCCAAAAGTGATCTAGAGAATAACTACCACGGACAACCAAAAGTTTATAGCCGGTGTAATGGATTATGTGCACTGAACCTTCATGGATAAATTTTATAAATTTATGCATGACCAAGGGATTTGCATTCATAGCGACCAACCAAGTGATACCCAAATTCACCCTGAAGAGTTCAGACCCCGAGATTATGTCAAAAAGAAAGTTTATTGAATTAGGTCCAACAAGGACCGACAAGGTGATGCTACCAAGGGGAGCTACAAAAATTCTGTTATGTGTACACATGGTACTTTCAAGTGTTTCATACCCATGTTTATGCAAGACATTGATTAACATAATCTCCTTAGTTATAACATTCACCCGACACGCTGGGTCAACAAGAACACCTATTATAGTGTTTCCATTGATTCGTGTGAGTATGTAAAGAGGAGATGGCTCTCTATTGTAACCCATTGGCAGGTCCTACAAGGTGAAAGTTATACTAGGAGAACTACTCACAAACTATGTGGAAGGGATAGAAAAATGCAGAAAGGAAGCCATCATGTACACTAAACAACACTTTCATAGAGCCCCCAAAGGTTTTGTAATCAGACGGTGACCCAATTAAGGTTTCATTCTATGACACTTATGGAACCTTCCAACTATGCCACTAGGGGTTGTAGGTTGGGTTGCAAGGGTAGGTGCCTCTCAATACTCACACCCACAACACTCCTAGGATATGAGGAAAGGAACTTTTAGCACCGCTAAATGGAGCCAAAATGGTTCACGTCGAGTTCACCAAAAATGTAAGAGAGGGGGACCAACCACACCAAGGCTCTAGGTCACAAAGAGCCAAGAGCAGAGGGCTTCCCTAACTAACCTCAAGCTAATGGGTGTTTAGGACAAGAATTGAGAATGAAGAGAACTCTTAAGTGCTTCTATCATTTTGAGATTTTAAATTTGAAATGACACTAGACGATCCAATTTATGGAGTTCAAAATGCAACTTATATAGTTCTCTTTCCAAGGATAGCAATGAAAATTTGGGATGACAGTGCGGGGCACTGGCGTCTATCTGGTGCGTTGGCATCTCTATGACCAAAAATGTAAAGTGAAATGTAAAAATAAGAAAGCCTACTAACTACCTAGCTAGCTAGTTTTAATGAAATAAATAGAATGATGAAATAAGATGAATGACTACGTAAATGATAAAGCAAGTAGATGAAGACAAGGGTGATGAATATCAACTCACTAAAGCTCCAATTTTCTAGTGATCTCCATGCACACGTTCATCTACACACAAGTAGGAGAGGGAACAATGTTGGGATGTATAGGGGTTTACCTCAATCAAACCCCTGCTTTGGTGTTTCCACCTCCATGGACAACCAAAAAAGCCATGAAGTAGAAAGCATGATAAGGGGAATAGAAAGGAAAGTGCTAAACACTACAAAAGATGTAATGCTACTCTATCAAGCCAAAATAGGAAAAAGAGAGTGATGCAATACCACCTCCAACTAAAGGCACTCAAGGCCAATGGATGGATAATGCAAGGAAATGAGCTTGGAAAAGTCGACATGGCTATAGCAATGAAAAAGGGAGGTCTCGCAAGACTCCAAAATCATAGATTCTATGGTAGCACAACATGTACAAGGATGAAATTTATGGAGTAAAAAGCTTTCTTGCTACAATGGTCAATGGAGTTATGTGAAAAATTCTTGAGAGAATGTAATGGATTGCTAGAATATTTTGGAAGAATGAATGAATGAAAAAGATAGCCATTTTAAGATCAAAATGGGAGAGGAGTCATTTTCAGGTCGGGTGGTCGACACATAGGCATTATGCTTCATACCCAATGGAGAACATAATGTCCCTATGGAAGCCAGAGGTGGGAATTTGTTAGGGATAGTATCATGCCACACATACATCTACATGTTGTGCTTGCATCCCCAATAAATATTCCTCCACTAACACACAAAACATGTGCCAAGTAGATGCATTTCAAATGGGTGATGTGGAATTTTTCCTTCGAGTTTGATTTTCTAAGGTGAGGGGATACAAAAAGGGGAATTTACATAAGGTGTGCAAATTCACTCCTATGCATTACTATGCTTAGGATAGTGAAAGGAAAGGAATACACATTGTGGAAGTCAAATCCTCAAGTCTTCCAACTCCCGGTTCTACCCATTGTCCCTGGACCCACCCTTTATGGTAAGGGAAAGAATTCCTATGGAGTTGTTCTTGCATCTCAACCTCCAAGGCCTCCCCTTGTTCCTACACTTTCCCCCAAGGTAGACAAAGGAAAAGGGCCCGCTATTGAGATTCTCGTCTCTCTTCCTATCTCTATGCCTCCTCTTTCCTCCTCTTGTTCCTCCTCAGGGGTCTACCCTTCCACTAGAAATAACTATGGAGCCGACTCATCTAGAAAAACAAGATCCCCTACATCTTCTCAAGTTTTACCTTCTAACACCCACAACTATCATAATTGGCTTACATGAGAGTGTTAGTGTTTTCGAAAGGACTTGGCTAAGGAGTGTGAAGCTTCAAAGAATACCGAAGGGGAACCTTCTCTTTTTGCTTATTCTTCTTTCATTTCTATTACTCCTATATCTACTTCTCCTTCTATGTTGGTTCCCATCACCTTCATGTTTCTTCTAGATTCATCAATAAATCCTAATGAACCTCACCCCAAAAGGGTGCATGTGTTCATCAATCCTTCTACAGAACCTCCTCTTATTACCTCTCTTCCAGATCTTTCTTCTTTTCCCTATCCCATTGACATTCCTTTTACCAAGGTTGTGTCTTCTATGGCTTAATCTCCTTCTCCCTCGTCCACTTCTATCGTGAGGGTCCCACATCCTCCACCAAAGTGTAAGTTAGAGAGCAACCTCACTTTGAGCGATGGTTAGAAAAAGTCTTCTTCATCTTTTGAGTTTTGTTCTACCTTAGCTTGTACTATCCTTGTGATGGAGACAACATCATCCTCCCCAAAATTTTTCACTACCTCTCTTGCCAAGGTTAGTAATGAATCTTGAGTATCTCATCCTTCTCCTATCTCATTGCAACATTTTACTCTTGATAAGTTCATGTTCGACTCATTGGAGGACATTTTGACTTTGTCATCGATATTTTCTAGATTGATTCAACTCTAGTTTCGAATGAGCTCGAAGAGGAAAACCTTGAGGGGGATTCTTCCTTAGATATTGTCATAGGAGAGTTGGTTGGAATCACCCTAGCTATCCCCCTCCTATAAGATCATCTTCCCTCCCCTTATGATGATCTAGATTGTGAGCAGGATGAACTATAGGAGGTGTCAGATTAGAGCAACACCTCTTCTTCATCTTTAAATTAGTTTTGTGTGTCTGTTTGTGTTCCATCATGCTTGTATATTGATGTTTTTTCTCTTTCTTGGAGGACCCTTGCTACCCTTATAGATGCTTTGATACATGAGAGAAAATTTTTCATACACTTCTTTTATTTTTATCATCATTCTTCTATACGTCTTAAAATTTTATTTTTCACATCGCGAACGATGCAAAGTGTTGGGGTATTTAGGACTCTTCCATGTTGACCTAATTGTTATTTTTATTTCATCTTCATATGATCTTCTTCCTGTTCTGATCTATTTGGGGGTTGATGTTAGTTCATACATATTATACTATATTTATCTATCTATATCTATGAGAAATTCTGACCCTAAATAATAAGATCCCCTATGATCTTGATTTCTTCATCTCTGATTTTCTCTTTTGTGATATTGTGGTTTCTATGTGTTTTCCCTTGCGTGACAAAATTCCATGAATACATCTCACTATGTATTTTGTGCCACAAAATATCTTTGTCTTTCTCTTCTCATTAGAATGACATGTGATCCCTTACATAACACACATCATTATAAGTGGGGGCTTCATATCTACTTAATTTTAAGAAAAAATTCAATAATGTTTTAAATATATGTCTTGATGTCTTATGTCTTGTCGTCTAGCTTGGGGGCAACCTGACTAGACTCATCTTATCTTTTTTGTGACTATCCTAAAATTTAGTTTGCAGTAGCCACATGCCTATTTGATTGTTTTATGGTCTCTATCCTTGCTAGCCATATGTATCAACATTGCCTTTTACCTGATCGGATTATGTCATGTCATGTGTATGAAAATTTATCATGTCTAATTTTTTGATTTTTTTCCTAACATGTTTGTCTGCAACTAACATGTTTGTGGTGAGATTGTAAGCAACTTTACAAGATTAAAGACTCATGTCCTCTTCGCCTCTTGGCTCAACTTCTTTGCATTGTATAAACTGGATTAAAGATGTGCATCCTCTTCATCTTGGGTATATTCTCTTCAACCTCTTTCTACTTTAGCTTGCACATGTTTAGAGTACATATGCTCACTAAAGTGGGGGGAAAATATAATGTTGTAAAATTGCACCCCTAATGCAATTTCACATTACATAACCTTCACTTTATTCTAATAAATATGATAATGTGAATCCCCTTTTTTCCTCACTTTCATTTTTGTCCTTTAGCTTGTTTCTTTTGATCGTTGAAGGAATTTTTGTCAAGGATGCTTCTGTGAAACTCAAACATTTGCAGGCTATGCAAACATCCTAACAATATTCTTGATCATATGAATATTGGGATGTTACACTTATTCCTACCAATGAAGAGTAATTCCTCTACAGTTGTAGATGCACCTGAAAATGACCCTCTTGCATGCATATCTTCATTCAAACTCTCACTCATTCAATCTCAATATAACTTCATTTTTGCAAGTCATTCTCTCAACCTCTCAGTCTTCTTCTTGAATTTTTTATTTCTCAAGCTCTCCTACACCATCTTGCTCAATTTTCTTGCATATTTGTGAATCTTACATCTTTATCTCAAGCTATCTTAAGTGTTGCTCCCTTTTGGCTTCTCAAGCTCATTGAAGTGAGGGTGAACACTTTCTTATTGGAATTATTGTATTTATTTGATAGCATATTGATATCTAATGTGTTTTCTTTCTATATCTTGTCATTATACATTGTATCTTGTCTATTTCTTTATCATAGTGTCTTCTTGGTTGTTCGTGTAGGTGAAAACACCAAAATGAGGGTTTGAATAAGGCAAGCCCCAAGAAAACTCCAACACTTGGAGGTTTGTGGGAGGATTCATAGCACTAGACCACTTGTGAGTTCTCTCTTTTGTCTTTCTATAATATGAGTTTTTGCTCAGTGACTGTGTCGTAGCTCTGTCATAGGGGATTGGTGTCTCATGTTGGTTGGTGCCTAGAAATCAGAATTGAAGGGGATTGGTGTCTCCCTTTAAGGTTGCAATTCTTGTGAGATGGTGCCTAAAAAATCATTGTAATTTTTATATTATTTTTGTGAGGTTGGATTTGGACAGTAGCTCCAAGAAGCTTTTCTCATTGTGGTTTCCCATTCTAGGTTTCCACGTAAATTTGGTGTTCTTTGTGCGGATGTGTGCATTTGTGTTATAGATTCATCATTAATATTGATGCTTTGATTGTTTGGGATTCATGTTTGGAGAATTTATTAATGGTAATTAATTTTTAATCAAGTTGAAATTAGAATAACTTGATTCAAACCCCCCTCTTAGTATATTGTGTTCCCCTTAATACTAACATGGTTCTTGGAGTATAGTGGCCATAATATTTGGGATAATTATCATATAAGTACTAATTTATGGAATTAAAAATCAAAAGTTAAGTAAAGGAAGTAGTTCTCAAGGGAATCTATATTGATCCCCCAAGTAATTACTGCTAAAAGGATGAAAAATGCCTCTAAGAGAGGACAAGTATCTTGGGAAACTAGATTCTTGATCACACCAAAACAATCATCCTTGAAGAAGAAGGATGCTTATCATATTTATGTGCAAGCTACTTTGGGAAAGCATAGCAAGGTAGTTTAGGACATTCCCCTAGGATTGCCACTTGACTGAGGGTTCTAGCACATTATTGATATTGAAATGGGTACAAATCTATTGATAACCACTCCCTACCATCACCCCAGGATCCACAAGGAAGAGATAGATAAGGCAATAAAGGAGTTTCTAGACGTGAACCACATCAAGCCAAATTCTAGTCCATTTATTTCTACAATAGTATCAATGAAAAATGGATGGTAGCATGAGGGTGTGTGTTGACTACCAAGTATTGAATAAGAAAAAAATATAGATTTCCTATCCCCAATATTGAAAAAATGATAGATGAATTGCATAGAGATATATAATTCTCAAATATTGATTTGTGCTTAGGATATCATCAAATCATAATGAGGGATGAAGATGTTCATAAGACTACTATTATGTGTCACTATGAACACTTCAATTTTGTATCCATTCCATTTTTCTTGACTAACGCCTCAAAAACATTACAATAATGTATGAATAAGGTATATAGCAAGTAGTTAGGAAAGTTTTCTCTAATTTTTTTAATGATATTTTGATATATAGTAAAACTCGGGAAGAGCACCTAAAGTATTTGGATAATTCTTGAGCATATTAAAGCAACAATAAATCTTTTCCAAATAGTTAAAGTGTGAGCTAGAGCTTCTAGGGAGATTTTGTATTTGGGATATGACATTATTGAACAAGGATTCTAGGTGGACCAATACAATATAAAATCCATTCAGGATTAGCCATCCTCAAAGACTGTATTGCAATTAAGAGGATTCTTAGAATTACACAACTACTACAATTTTTCCAATTCATAGTACCACTCACATATCTAACTAAGAAGAAAGCATTTAAGTGGATAGATTCTTTTGAGCAGATATTTAAAAAACTAAAAAGGATAATTTGTTCTTGTTCAGTTTTTTTTATCCCAAAATTTTTACTTTATTTTATGTTGTAATAGACAATACTTAATGTGTGAAAAGTTTGTAGATAAGACTGATCACAATAGTCTTAATTATTTTCTCAATAAAAGAGACTTGAATGAAAAACAACATAAGTGGATAAAATAATTTTATGCATATGATTTTTATATTGAATATGTGAAGGGTATGCATAATGTAGTTGTTGATGCATTATCTCAGAGACCCACTCTATGTGCCATTTCTAACATCTCTATTGATTGGGCCACCACCAACATATTTGAATAGGTCAAAAATGATTTTACTACTAATCTAATAGATGGAAGAGTACAAGATGATAAGTTCAAAGTGGTAGGAGGCCTAATTCTTCTTAAAGAGGATATATTTGATTCTATAGTTAAAGATGAAGGAAAATATTTTAAAGGCCATGCATGATACTCCATTGGCTATTTTAGGACACACAAATAAATCAAAGAGAGATTTTCTTGGAAAGGAATGAAAATGGATGTACTCAATTAGATTAAGGAATATTCATCTTTCTATAGGTGGAACAAGTCTATCTTTCAAATATTCTTTAGCCATCACCCATTCTTGAGAAAAATGGTAAAGTACCTATGTATGGACTTTATCATTAAGATACCTAAGATAAATAGAAAATATTACATCCTTTTGGTGGTGGAAGAACTCACCAAGTATGCACATTTTATGCCATATCTTCCAACTCCAAGGCTTCCCAAATTATTGATTTATTCTTCAAAGAGATTTTCATATTACATGGGTTACCTAATAATATTATTAGTGACAAGGACAATAGGTTGTTGACTCACTTTTGGAAAGAATTATTTTTTTGTAAAGAATAGATCTCACCCATAGCATTATTTATCACCTCCATATAGATGAATAAACTGAAATTGTTGACAAGTGGATTGAAAGGTACCTAAGAAATTATGTTTTTGGGTAGTATACAACTTGGTTAAAGTGGTTGTGTTTGGGAGAACATTGTTATAACACCTCTTACCCTATGTATATAAGTATGCCACATTTCATGTTTTGTATGGATATAATGCTCTAAACTTTATGGATCTTCTAATCATAGAAAAGATGGTTCCTAGAGAAAAATATATGATAAAGTGGAGTCAACATGTATTGAAATTCCTTAGGGACCATCTTCAACATGTAAAATACCAACATAAGATATTTTTATAATAGCCACATATTGAGAGAATTTTTGAATTTAGAGACATGGTTTACCTTAGGCTACAACCCTACAAGAATTTTTCATTAGAGAAGAAAGGAGTAGATAAGCTAAAATCTAGATTTTATAGTCCCTACAATATTATGAGAAAGGCGGGAGAAGTAGCCTATAAACTAGATCTACTTAAGAACAGTAGAATCCATAACATATTTCATGTATCTTACTTTAAAAAGTAATTGGGACATCACATTGTACCATCCAAAGAATTTCCACCTTTAGATGATGAATGGAGACTCATTTTGATAATAGAAGCTATCATGGACACTCATAAAAGAAAGACGGGGAATACAAACATTACTGAGAATTTCATGAGGTGGAAGGATCTACAATTGAAGACACTACATGGGAAGGAGTCACCATCCTAAAGCATACAAATTTTAATTTCTTATGGGAAAGAAATCTTAGGGAGGGAGGACTAGCATGTCCCCATTTTTCATTTCTCTTATGCTTAGGGAAAGTAACTTAGATAACTATAAGTGTTTACATTGCATCTTGATTATGGGTCTACATGTGTTATGTAATAAGATGATCATTTTAATGGTGTCAACCAAGGATTGTGTGCGGGTGTATTTTAGAGAGAAAACAAAGAATTTAAAATTTATCTATTTAATCAAGATAAGGTTAAAAAGAAGGCATGCTTGTTTATCCATTTATTTCAATTGAATATGTTGGGAATCCTATTCATCTATCATTAGATATTGGAGGATAGAAAACCTCTAATTTTTATAGCTATTTAGTGAATGGGAACCCCTAAACCAATCATGACAATCTCATACATACATTATATCTGGGTTTCACTAATTTGTTGCTCAAGTGTCTCCTACAACACTTGTTTTTTGAGATTTAGGTGGTTCTCTTCACACTTGCAAATTATAAATTTGTTGTTATATATTTCCTATATATTTTTTATAATAACATTGTTATAGTTGTTCTTGAAAATTTTGACAAGTTGAATCATCTATAAGTACAATTATTTCTAGAATAAGAGATTTAGTAGTTATTGCAAATTATAGTGTTATTGTTCATTTTGCAAGGGTTTATCATTCATTTCTACATATATTGTTAAGTATATTAGTTGTTGTAGAAGATTTTATTTTAAAATAAGTTTTAAAATTTTGTTTTCCATGGAGTTAAATCAATTAGAAATATACAATATTATTAATCAAGATATATTATAAACTTTTCTAAGATACAAGTGATCTTGAATGTTAAATAGAATATTGATTAAAATTTTTATGTGCCATATATGTCAACACCTTGAATCTCTTAATCATCCTTTATGGTTTTTCCCTTGTGCCCAATTAACATGGTACTTAATTCATCTTTTTCAAACCATTTAAGATTGACCTGTTTTCATGACATGTTTCTCTTAGTGGATTTTTCTCATCTAATTAATAAATTTACATTGATTTGGCATTAATTTGTTTCAAATTTATCTTTTTCTTGTACAAAAATAGAAATGATGTTATTTTTCTTAAGCATAATTTTAATTCCATTTGACACACTTACACAAGATTATGTGATTATAAATGTTATGCTGCTAATGCATATCTAAATTAGAATAATTAGTCTTGAAACACACAAAATTATAAGATTGCAATTGTTAT
Source organism: Sequoia sempervirens (assembly GCA_007258455.2). NCBI lineage: Eukaryota > Viridiplantae > Streptophyta > Pinopsida > Cupressales > Cupressaceae > Sequoia > Sequoia sempervirens. The sequence continues at coordinate 212,437,160 of VDFB02058242.1, forward strand.
GTTACAAATACACATTTACATTTGAAAAATTAATCTTTAAACTATAATATGAGTCATACAATAGCTATTGAGTTTCCCTCACAACATGGAATACCTAATTCTAACCAATGACATTAATGATGTAGCCACTTGGGCTTCACTAATTTTTTGTTCAAGTGTCTCCTAGAGCACCTGCTTGTCTGAGATTTAGGTGTCTCTCTTTGCACCTAGGAATTGTAAGTTTGTTGTTATAGATTTCCTATATTTTTTATAGTAATATTATTATATTTATTCTTGATATTTAAAAAAAAAATGAATCATCTATAAGTGTAATTCTCACTAAAATAAGAGATTTAATAGTTATTGCAAATTATTGTGTTATTATTCATTTTGCAAGGGTTTATCATTCATTTCTACATATGTTGTTAAGTATATTAGTTGGTGTGGTATATTTGATTTGAAATAAGATTTAAACATTCATTTTGTATGTAGTTAAACTAGTCAGAAATATACAGTATTCCTAATCAAGATATTACAAACTTTCCTAAGATATAAGTGATCTTGGATGTTAAATAAACTATTGATCTTGAATGTAAAAATTATATGTACCATATATGTCAACACCTTGAATCTCTTAACCATCCTTTATAGTTTTTACCTTGGGACAAATTAACATGGTACTAAATTCATCTTTTTCAAACCATTTAAGATTGACTTGTTTTCATGACATATATTTCTCTTAGTGGATTTTCTCATCTAATTAAGAAACTTACATTGATTTGGAATTATTTTATTTCAAATTTATATTTTAGTTGTGAAAAAATAAAAATGATGTTATTTTTCTTAAGAAAAAGTTTAATTCCAATTGACACACGTACACAAGACTATGTGATTGTAAATGTTATGCTACTAATACATGTCTAAATTTGAAAAAATTGTCTTGACACACTCACATAAAATTATGTGATTGCAAACATTATGTTACAATTTAAAAATTTAATCTTTAAACTAGAATACCTCAAGATACTCATTCGCCATTGGAGTTATCCCATGTATGAGTCATACCATATATATTTTTTGATTTTACCTCACAACATGGAACACGTAATTATAACCAATGACATTGTTTGTGTGAATAAAATTCTAGTACCTAGCTAATTACTACTAGGGAATTTATTCACTTTTTTATTTTACTTAGGTCCTGTAGAGAATGGAGATTCACTACTCACGAGTTCTCTTCATGCAGAGAACCTCATGAGGTGAACTTCCCTAAACTACCTCAAGGAACAACATGAAAGTTCTAGAGTCAGAAAGAGTAGGTCACAAAGATTTACTGGACAAACTGACAAGCTCTTAGCCAAAGGACGATAGCGTAGTTTAGGATGATAGTGTGGCATGTTGGTGTCTCTTTGGTGTGTTGGTGTCCATATGGACCAAAAAATGAGTTTATCATAGAAAATAGATAAATGACTACTGGAAATCAAGTTGCTAAGAACATACAAAATCTGGGAAAATGATAGAATATAATAGAATTGAAAAGAAGTAAAATAGATAATAAAGAGAATAAGAGATTGAAAGGAAATGCTTACAACCACACAAGTGATGAAGCCTCCAGCAAATGAATGTCTTAAAAACCTGCATTGTGTAATATCTAGAGAAATTGTTGGGGCTGTATAGGGGTTTTCCTCAGTCAAATCCCCATTTTGGTGTTCCCACCTCCACAAATGGCCAAAATATAGAGAGAGATGAACCTAAATGGACAAATCATGTGGTGAAAGAAAAACCTACTTCAGGAGTAGAACCCACACCACCAAGAATGAGCGATAAAAGCAATCCCCACTCGAGGAGGAGAACCCGTATCACAAAGTAGAGATGCAAATGATGGGGGATATGGAATCCCAATATGCTCACAAAAATAAGGAGAGGAAGATAGAGTTGCAAGGGTTAAGGAAGCCAAAGAGAGAGAACAAGAGAGCTACAAGAGCCAAGAGTGTAGCAAGGAGTGTTGTAAGAGCTTGAGAGATTTGTAAAGAGAGATTCCAAGAGAGCTTGAAAGTGTTGTAGAAGGCTACTGTAACAAATAAGAGAGTTTTTCTAGCAAGAGCAAGATGGGAAAGTGCCAAGATGGAGAAGAAGAGAAGTTATGAGTGAAGCTAGAAGTTAGAGAGACAAATGAATTGAAAGAATAGAATTCAATGAGGGAAAATAAGCTTCTTTGGTCATTACAAGGTGTCCTAATCCATTACCATTGAAAAAAGGTGAGGACAAGTGGAAAACATGCTTGAAGACAACTATTTGAGTGTTGAAACATTGTAGGATGCTAATGCAACACACATACATCTGTGCAATGTGCTAATGTCTAGACACATCACTCTACAAGATAACATGAACAAGAAAAGCACAAGGTTCAATGCAAATATGGCATGTGAGAGTAGCTATTGAAAAGGGGTGTCGAGCATCTTGAGAAGGGAAGAAGATTGATGCAGGGGCTAAAATGAGCCTACTCAAATGCTAGGGGAGTGGACACTAAAGAAGATGCAAGAATGTATGTGAAATTGCAAGGACTGCAATTTTATGACATTACATTTTTCCCCCACTTTAGTGGGCATATGAATCTACACTAATATGAACGCTAAAGGAAATATACTAAACATAAATAACATCATTTGCCAAAAGGATATGTAGAGGAAGTAGATATCTCTTCGTACCATAGAAGCATGCCCCCAGGTTGAAGAACTGCAAAAAAAATGCATTAGACAAGAAAGACCTACACCAGACAACAATGTTACAACATAAAAAACTAAAGGATTTGATTCAACAAAGTAAAAGATACCTTGATGTAGAATATTGTCTCGGTACTATGCGTCATCCCCAAATTAAGAAATAACACACTTAGAAGAATTCTAAAATGAAGATAGGAAGGACATATACTCAGGATGAAGAAGATGTAGATCTTCGATTCGGTATATACACAAGAGAAGAGGAGAGAGAAAATAATTTAAGAGGGAGAAGCTAGAAAGGAATGAAAATTCCAAGAGAGATGGCTCCACAGGTACTCTTATCTGAGGAGGTTTGAATGAAGTGAACCAAAGGCCCATAGACCAATGATGGAAAAATCTCACAGGATGAAAGTTTCTTATAGGCCCACAGACCTGCAAGAAGGTAGTCCCCAAGATCTCTCACATGAAGGAAGCCTCGTGAAGTATGGGCCTTATAGGCTCATAGACCTGCAAGAAGGTATCCCCCAAGATCTCTCACATGAAGGAAACCTAGATGAAATCACCTTAGATGCCCGTAGACCTACAAGGAAGGTGTCCTCCAAGATCTCTAATATGAAGGAAACCCAAGAAAGAGCGCCCTACTAACCCGCAGACCTATAGAGGAGAAACCCCCAAGATCTCTCGCATGGAGGAAGCTTAGAAGAAGCACCCTACAAGCCTACAAACCTATAGGAAGGTATCCCCCAAGATCTCTCACATGGAGGAAACCCAAGGAAGGGATACTTTGTAGAGTCAGAAAGCGGCTTCACAAGCACACCTATAAAGTGACATGTTTACCCGTAGATAGAACATGTCAGAAAGTGGCCACGTAGGAAAGTAAGTGGACAATTGCGTAGACTATCAATAAATTGGAAAACTTTCAAAGGGGTCCCTTAGGACACATTTGAAAAGTGAGGTCTAGTCAGGGTGCCCCCAAGCTAGACACTATATAATTCATTGAGAAAAAAGCTTTCAAAGGGGGTCCCTTAGAAACCCTTCAAGACAACAAGGGATCCACTCAAGGGATGCTTCATTTGAAAGACATAGAGAAGAGAGGGGGTCCTTAAGAAGGACACACATCTCTTGAACAAGTTATCACTGACCCCAACACATATGGGAGGGGAATCATGCAAGATACTATAGAGGGGAGGTGTGAGAACCTCATGAGAAAATTATTATAATGGAAAGGATAGAGGCAAGCCTCAGTATCACTTGTCATTTGAAGAAGAGGTAGGTGAATCAAAAAATAAATGAGTGATGGCACCTGAATCATGAAGTTGTATTTTATCTTTCAAGGCCTTACATTCACTAGTGGAATGGCCAGGCACTCGATGGTATGCACATAAAGAATTTTTTTCTTTACCATGTTTATGAAATTTCTTATGTGTAGGAGAAGGAAGAGTAATTAAGTGGGATTTAAGAAGCCACAAGAAAATACTCTCTTAATTAGATAAAGAATGAGGAATAGGAATCAAACGTTTCGCTTGTGGAGAAAATTTTGACTGCTCGCAAGAAGAAGATACGAAGGTAGCAAACAATGGAGGATCTACATGGACAATATTATTTCAGAAAAGGGGATCATACTCCTCTACAAGATTGCCATCATATTTCCTGACATGATTACTAGTATTAACCTCTTTGATAGAAGAGTGATCATCTTCCTTAAAATGAGGATTGACATTAAGGATATTACAACTATTGCTCACATTACCCATGATATAGAAGAGTAACCATCTTTGATAGCAGGTTTGGATGAAGTTATTAGAAGGTTTGAGTGGATTGGGTCAACTTTATATTCTCCAGTAAAGGATTATGTAAAGTCTAAAGAACCCCAATCATCACCAAGACATGCATTCTCTTGAGAAGAGGTAGAAGGAGCAAACTTAAGATTTCTTGCTTCAAAAGGATCTTCTTCAGGGACATCTATCTCGAGAGTATCTTTTGTAGTAGGTACTACTGGAGTAAACATCAACACATTGGAAGACATTGAAGGAATAAGAGTAGGCATAACTGTAACATAACTGGTAGCTACCATCTCACATAGGTGCATAACATTAGGGTTAGACTTGAGTGTGACTACTTGGTTGTTGCAAATAAACTTAATAGATTTATGCAAGGTAGATAGGATTGCACCCATAGCGTGAATCTATGGTCTACCAAGAAGAAAGTTATATGGTATTTTTTTGACATAAAATATACAAGGGTGGGTACAGTAACAAGTCCCAACCTCAAAGGCAAGACTATCATGCCTAGGTCTTGTCAACCAACATTATCCAACCCACGAATGTCAACAGAAGAAGCATTAAGATAAGATGAATCAATATTAATCTTAGGCAATAGATCAATGCTACATACATTGAGTGCTAAACCGACATCAATGAGAGTACATCTAATGCCAATATTATTAATATTAACTATGATCATTAGAGGTTTCGCTTGCTTTTTTACTTCTAGAAATGGGATTTCCTATCGATAGAACATAATATTCAGAGAATTTGCATGAATATGAGCTATCAATGTATTAGCATCTTCTGACCTAGCAGAAGAAGGCAAGAGGATCTTTTGTAAGGATTTTTAAAGCATACCTTGATAAACTAGAGCAGACTGAAGCAAGTCCCACAGTGAGATCTTAGCCAAAGTAACTCAAGGTTTCCTGACAAGATCATAATCACTAGGTGATTTAGTTTTAGGTTTAGAAGCTAAAGTAAGACTTGGTTGTTTATTCATTCTATCCTCATAAGTATGGTCTACAGCTCTATAAGAGGGAGCCATAGAAAGATCAAGAGAATCTCTATCAAATGGAACACTATCAATAGAAAAAATCCTTTTAGGAGGACTAGCTGGAGTCACATACATGAATGGTCTTTTAGGCTTTTGAGGGACAACAAAGACATATTACATTTATAGATTCATCACAACTAGTGAATTAATTATTTGAAGAGACATTCTCAACATCAATCCAAGGAGGATCAGATGTGGAAGGATATTCGTCATTCGCTAATGCATCATCTCTAGAAGAGAGTGCATTGGAATAGAGAAGAGATTCATTATTCACTAATGCATCATCTCTAGAAGATAATGTATTCAAATGAAGAGAAGGTATAGTAACATTAAGAAAAGTATCAATGACTTCATCTTCTTGCAACAAAATATCCTTCGATGCAAGAAGACTTTCATGAGAAGGATCAAAGATACAAAGTGACATGGGCAAAGCCAAGTCACTATCACATGCATGAAATGGAATATCATTAAATTTTTTAACAAAATTCAATACTGAACTAATAAAATAAGATATTAAATTTATTTTGGCAACAAAATTAAGAAAAACCAGAAATCTGAATTTTCAAATTTTTTTAGTATTTTCTAGGTTCTAGTAATTTGCATTTTTAGAGGTCTTTGGAAAAAAATTGAGGTTCGAACTTGTGTTGGTACCTAAAATTTGATAGCCAAAGGCATAGTATTTTAAGGATTGAACTAGTTCTCTAGGAGACCTTTCCAATGGTGTAAACGGTTCTGAATTCTGAGCAACAAGTCAAAAGTTATGACCCTACCAAGTCGGGGTAAATAAATTCCTAGTTTTTGAAAAATACCCTATTCATATCAGGTTCACCAAAATGTAGAAAAAGAGGATTCACTACTCATGAGTTCTCTTCATTCAAGGATCCTCACAGGGAAAACTTCCCTAAACTACCTCAAGGAACAACGTGAAAGTTCTAGAGTCAAAAAGAGTAGGTCATGAAGATTTCCTGGACAAACTAACAAGATCTCGACCAAAGGATGATAGTACTGGTCTAGGACGATAGTGCGTTGCACTGATGTCTCTTTGGCGCATTGGCATCTATATGGAACAAAAAATGAGTTTATCATAGAAAATAGCTAAATGACTTGACAATTAGGTTGTTAAGAACATACAAAATCTTAGAAAATGACAAAATATAATAGAAATGAAAAGAAGTGAAATAGATAATAACGAGAATAAGAGATAGAAAGGAAATTCTTACAACCACACAAGTGATGAAGCCTCTAGCAAATGAATGTCTTCAAAACCTGCATGCGTAAGATCTAGAGAAATTGTTGGGGTTGTATAGGGGTTTTCCTCATTCAAACCCCCGTTTTGGTGTTCCCACCTTCATAAACAACCAAAAGATAGAGATATATGAACCGAAATGGAAAAAGTGTGGTGAAAGAAAAACCCACTTTAGGATTAGAACCCACACCACCAAGTATGAGTGATAAAAGAAATCCCCTCTTGATGAGGAGAACCCTTATCACAAAGTAGAGATGCAAATGATAGGGGATATGGAATCCCAAAATGCTCACAAGAGTAAGGAGAGGGAGGTAGAGCTACAAGGCTTAAGGAAGCCAAAGAGAGAGAGCAAGAGCGTTGCAAGAGCCAAGAGTGTTGCAAGGATTGTTGTAAGAGCTTGAGAGATTTGCAAAGAGAGATGCCAAGAGAGCTTGAAAGTGTTGTAGAAGGCTATTGTAGCAAACAAGAAAGTTGTGCTAGCAAGAGCAAGATGTGAAAGTGCCAAGATGAAGAAGAAGAGAAGTTAGGAGTGAAGCCATAAGTCAAAGAGACAAATGAATTGAAAGAATAACATTTAATGAGGGAAAAGAAGATTCTCTAGCCGTTACAAGGTGTCTCGAGTTGTTACCATTAACAAAAGGTGAGGACAAGTGGAAAAAATGCTCGGAGATAATTGTTTGAGCATTGAAACATCACAGGATGCTAGCGTGGTGCACGGACGTCCGTGTGACACACTAATGTCCAAACACATCACGCTACAAAACAACATGAACAGGAAAAGCAAAAGGTTCGATGTAAAGTTGACGCATGAGGGTAGTTGCTAAAAAGGGGTGTCGAGTATCTTGAGAATGGAAGAAGGCTGATGCAGGGGCTAAAATGACCCTACTCAAATTCTAGGGGAGTGGACACTAAAGTAGATGCAAGAATGTATGTGAAATTGCAAGGGGTGAAATTTTATGACATTACAGGTCCTAAGATTCCTTCTAGAATACTTAGTTGTCATGTTTAGATCTTATCTTTTGGAATTTTATGTCATGTTAGTTGTCTCATATCATAGGATTAAGACACTTGTCATGATCTTGCATAATCTTGTGTCTCACCTTGGCTATATAACCAAGGGGTTCTCATTTTTAAATTAATTCCATTGAATTTCAATTAAGTACCATTACAATCTTGAGTATTTCATATTGATCATATTATCTTGCATCCATTATTGCAAATTTATGCTCTTGTTTCTCTCTCTTGTAGAAGGTTGTTTTTGGTTTTACAAGTGATCCTGAAGGCTTGAGTCCTTAAGTGACTCTAACATGGTATTAGAGCATCATATTTGCAAACACCCCTTCTTAGATTTGAGGGTGATTTTTTCTTGACTTATTACAAGGTTTCAAATCTTGGTGGGTCTTGAAAAGTTGAGTGTGTTGTTCTCTTGCATCATATGATGACTTGGAGAATTAAAAAAATTTGAAAGAAATATTAGATTTGGGGCTTTTTATTTGTGGATTTGTATTGCAAGTGCATTTTGGAGAATGTTGGTACAAATCTAACATCACTATTGAGTTTAAAATGTTCAAGAAAGTCAAATATAGCTTTTATTTCACTCAATTTGGCCATTGTATGATAAAGTTGCAAACTAAGGTTTAAAGCTTAGATATGGTGAACAAAATTTTATTGGAGAACTTATAGCCCAAATGGATGCTGCCATTGCATATAGATGGCCCAAAAACCCCTATTTCCATATAAAATTTTTGGAAATTTTTTATTTTGCTAGGAGGGTCGTCAATACATGCTAAATTCTTTTTTTTCAAAAATTCATAACTTTTGATCCAGAAATTGAATTTTGGCATTTACAAGATATCTTTTTTTTTTTAAATAAAAGTGGTGGGGACACTAATTTTTTTATTAAATTAAAATAAAGTGGGATTGCAAGTGTTATAGAAGAGGAGAAAAAACAATAGAGAACTGCTTAAGGAAGTAGTTTACCACAAGATACAACATATCCCACCTAGTGGGAGAAAGAAAGGATGCAATTAACAACAAAATATTGCAATCCAAATTACAATAACTTGTATTTCCACAATACCAATAAGCCTAGAGAGAAGTCTGATAGGTCATTAAAACCAAAAATTTTCAAGTTGAAGAGCAAACCCTTTGAATGTGCAGTCAGTATTCAAGAAAAAAAAGACAGTCATGTGTGAATTCACAATGAAAGGCAATATTCAAAGATAGGAGAACCACTTTTGGGCCAATGCCAAAGAGACCCAGAAACACCGAGAGGCTTGCAAGATTAGGAAAAACCAACGAAGCTACCAAAACTCTAAAGAGTGAGTAGTCATTGCAAAATGAGAAACCTTTACCATGTGCAGAATATAGAAAAAATAAGAACAAATGAAGGAGGGCGAAAAAGAAAAAAGGACCGAGATAAATTATAGCTCAAAAGACACCTTATTCAGAAGTTGCAATGTCTATAGGTGGTAGAAAGAAGGGTTGTGCATGTGGCTCGATGAGAGTGTGATGAATGAGCAAACAAACAACTTTGTAAAGCTCATAAATTGGGACACAAACTGAATTCTCATAGTGAGGCTTGAGATCAAGAAGGCAGAATTTGAATTCTTGTGGAAAATCATATAGAAAACCATGGGCCATGAAATAGAGAAGTTTAGAAAGATGCCTATCTATAAGAAGATGCTCTTTGCAAAGAATACCACCCACAAAGTTTGAGCCCTCGAGTATATCATAACTTTCTAGTGCTGATGCATGGAGGAGAGTGGGAAAACATGTAGGAGAAAATAGGTGTCGGCCAAAAACTTCACCATTTCCACACACCACAATACGTCCATAATATTTGATACAAATCTTGATGCAATTTTATATGGAAGCACCATTGCATTAAGTTCCATCCAATCATAGCCCAAAATCTACTTCAATTGCATCCAAAACTTGTTTGCATTCAAATGAAAAGGTTCTTAATTTTTCCTTAGTGAGAGGAGAACTATCACGAATCTCATGAGTTTTGGGAGGAACTAATACCCTAAATAACCTATCCATTTGTAACCAGAGGTAATACCAGCCAAAACCAAAGAGTTAGTGTGAAAAAAAAAAAATTTACATGTTTAAAATAGAGGACTTGGCTGCCATTAAAACACTGGAAAGGCCACATGCATGTAAACATTAACAATGCATGATCACCAATTATACCCTTCAGAGGTGAGAGCCAGAGATAATAAATGACAAAGAAAGACATGTACCTTGATCTGATAATTATTTTCCAAGTGTCATAGAATGTTTTATATCTTGGAAATGTTACATATCATAAGGAAATTTTTCATTTCCAAAAAGTGAAATCTACTAGATTTGTTTTCTCCAAAGTTGACAAGAGTCACCTTTTATACACAAGAATTAAAGAAAATATAAGACATAATAAGCAATATCTAGTGTCATTTTTTACCAAATGCACACGTCACGACCAAAGGGAGAATCTATGCGAATTCCCAAATTTGAGATTAATGCCAAATTTATAGTGACACCAAAAATCCCTCACAAATTTTTGACAATGGTTCTGCTTAGTCCTTTTGCGATTAAAATAAGATAATGGATCTGCTTAGTCCTTTTGCCATTAAAATGAACAAGGAGGGAGAGAGGGGGTCCCCTTGTCTTACTCCTTACGAGGGAGCAAAAAAACCGTGTGGGGATCCATTTACTAAAACAAAAAATCTGGCACCTGAAAGATAGGAATATATCCATTTACACCAACTATAGCAGATACCAATTTTTTTCAAGACAACCATTAAAAAATCCCAATTTACCCTATCATAGGCTTTCAACATGTCCAATTTCAAAACAACCATTGGGGATTTTTCCAACATGATTGAATGAAGAACTTCATGTGCCAAAATGACACCTTTGGTGTATCCTTCCTAGACCAAATCCCCCTTGTTCATTAGAAATGGTTAAGGGAAGCAGCTTCGCAATTCTAGAAGCAATAGTCTTCACAAAAATCTTATATATTGAGTTGCATAAGGCTATTAGTCTGAAGTCATTAAAAGAGGCCGTATCTAGTTTCTTTGGTATAAGGGCAAGGAAGGTTGCATTCAACTCCTTTGAAATATTTGTGTTCCTTCTTGATTCTTCCAAAGTAAGAAGGACATCCTGACCCACAAAGTCCCAACATTTTTGAAAGAAAATAGTTGTAAAACCATCCGGGCCTAGAGCCTTTCTACTTCCATAGATAGGACCACTTTTTTTTATTTCTTTCATAGAGAATTTAACCATCAACATTTTATTATGATCACCTGAAATCAGGGTTGAAATGTTGCCAATGACTACATTGTTTTTAGGATGTTTTTGAACATTTCTTGGAGCTAAAAGATATTTATAATAGGAGACTGCTTCCATAACAAGTTCCTTTTCTATGCAAAGGAGCTCACCTATGGAGGAATGAATTGAGATAATCTTATTCCATTGGCATCTCAATTTAGCTAAGGCATGAAAAAATTTCATATTTTTATGCCCCTCAATTTTTTAGAGAATATGTTTTTGAAGTGGGTCATATTCCAGTCCTTTATCTTTTTTTTAAGGAATTGTAGTTTTTTACTCAACTGGAACATCCTTGTTCCTTCCATAAAAGGAAATTTCAGCCACCATTCTTTTACTATATGAATACAATTTGGGTTTCTAAACCACATAGCTTCTAGTTTAAAAGGACTCTTGATAGTTCCCTTGTCATCAAAGAAGGAAAGGGAGATAGGGAAGTGGTCCAAGCCAACAAGAGTATGCATAATTGAGTGAAATCACAGGAGGCAGTTAACTAGTTATTTGTTAGCAAAAAATGGTCAAGTTTTTCTGCAATTTGAGAAAAATATTTTTGTTTATTTGTCCAAGTAAAAGTTCCATTTTTTGATGGACAATCTTAAAGTTTATTGGACAAAATAAATCTATTGAAATCATCCATAGTTGTTGTTGGAGGTGTTATGCCTCCATTTTTTCAAAGAGGTTTTTGATTGCATTGAAATCTCGAGCAAAGAATTTGAAAATATTTTCCCCAAATGTGGCAGAGGAAGTAATTTGTTTCCAGATTTGTCTCCTCATGTGAAGGTGCATGGGTCGTAAATGTTGAAAAGCCAAAAAGAATTATTATTTTTTTAAATAAGTGATTGAAGCCCTTATCCAGTTGGAATTGGATTCATAGTGATCCACTCTAACATAATTTTAATTCCACAAAATTGCTAGACCTCTTGAGGCTCCCAGAGCTGGGGAGTCAATTATTCCCTAGTTGGTCCAAGACCCAAACAAATCTGAAGCAGATTGAGAAGATAGTTTTTTTTCTTTCAGTAGTATTATGTTAGAGAATGTTCCAAATAATTGACGCTTGATGATGCATCATTTTTTTAGGGGTGTTTAAGTCCCTAAAATTCCAAGATAGAATCCTCGTTGTGATCGAGGAGAGATAATGTCTCTCCTCATTCTCAAGATTCTTTCTGAGGTTTAAGACCCCACAATAGAATCATACTAAATGATTTGGGGGGAGGGGCCATCCCATGACCCTTCTTAGAAGCTAATCAAAGATTCATCTCCAGGGCTGATTATAATCCAACCACAATTTCTAGGTTTGTTTTCTCCTTGATTGATTTATACCCACGCTTACTTTTGGGAGTAATAATAGCCTTGGAGTAAAATTTAGATTGGGATATTGGTGGAGAAGAAAGAGGTTTGATTGGAGCAACAAAAGAGTTGGCAGGTGGAGAAGCAAAGTCAATAGAGTTGGAGGAAGGAGAAGCAAAGTCATCTGGAAAGCTAATTTTTCTTTTGGATGAGGATTGAAAAATTTTGGGGGGGAGGGGGTTTGAATTCAGAAACTGACTCCTGAAGAACTTCATTTGCTATTTCTTCAATGAGACCTTCTGTTGCCTTAGTCATTGCTTCATTAACAAAATTCATTAGATCATCTTCAGAGGCATTAAGGATTTCTTCAAATTAAGAGATATTTCTCTTAGAAGTAGTGGTGGGGAGAGTGGGAGAACAGTAGGCGTCGAGTTGGGTTGTCTGATGAGCTTTATCTGCCTCAACCTTTTTCATACCCGACGACTAAGGGTCATATTTTTTCTTTGGTGGGGGGAGAATGACTTGACTAGGCTCTATTTGGAGGATGATTTATAACCATGTTTTAATTTGAAATAGAAGGTTCATGATTATTCAAAGAAGAAAGAGGAACATGGGAAAATTGATTGTTGCTAGAACCCTGATTGATGCCTAGAGCCCTAGTGATGGTAGATAAATCCATCAGCTTGACTCTTGAAAAAAAGTCAGAATCAAAAATAATATTAGCCTCTTTCCAAATAGATGTCTCCCATTTTATAGTTTGAGTCCATTCTCCTTTAATGATGGAGAGATGAACCTTTTTGAGTAAGGAGGAAAAATCTTTAATCAGAGCTCAAATCCTAATGATGGGTTTGCCATTGTTGACTAAAAATTCACTTTTTAGAAAATCCCCAAAGTGAGATAATTTGTTTAATAGAGGATGAATCAAAAAATTCCATTGGTAAGAAAGGAATAGAAAAATAAACCAGATGGGGAGACATTTTTATGGTTTCCAAAGACATTGATCTTCCAATAAAAAATACCCAAAATTGTGTTTCCACAACAAAATGGACCTTTTTGAAATAGCTTATTCTTAATCATTGCATTTTTAAATAAAATAAAGAATGAAGAAGTTGATACCACTATTAGATCAAAGAACCCATACCAGTTGTCATTTATCCAAGAGTGAATCTCAAAGAGTGGGCGGTCTTCGCCCCAAATTTGAACAAAAAGACTATTTTTCTCACAATCTACATATTGGGCTTCAAGATGCAGAGGAATCATTGAGACTGGTCACCATTGTGGACTGCCTCTCGCTTTGACCCCATTTCCTAAAAAGGCTCTAGGGTTTGTAGGCCTTCCTTGAGAGTTTCTCTAGGGATTTGAAGATTGCTTCCAATATCCCCTAGGATTCCTTGAAGTTCTAGAGCTAGATCTATTTAGATTCATTGGGCTGCCAAAATGAGTAGACTGTGCATCCATATTTTCTTTATTTTTGAAGTTCTGATTCCTAGATGAAGGCTGATCATAGGAGGAAGAGGGGAAACTTGATTGAGCATTTGATGAATGTTGGTGTTGCGGTCATTGTTCTTATTTTTTAGGGTTGGGATCCCAACGCCTATTGTCATAAGAATGCTAAGATTCTACCTCAAAAGCTCAATCATGGGGGTTTCTTGCCTTATGATGATCACTAGATCGATAGTATCTGCCATTCAATTGGTTAGCCACAATTGAGTGTCTACAATTAGGGTTACCAAATTGATGATCTTGGAAGTTTTGAGCCCTTTGTGGATTTGGTACTTTGGGGGTTTCTAAAATTCCTCGATCCTTCCAGGGTACAAAATCATTGTCCAGAGGGTAATGGCATTTATCTGTTGAGTGGCCCAGCTTGTCAGGAGGTGGTGGGGGCCAGGAGAAATTTGGATCATCTACCTAGCTAACTCTTTTTTACTGCGTACGTGAGGCCATTCGAAATATCAAGCTAATGTCATTTGATTGATAAGATATATTTGGAAAGATGGTTTTGTTTACTTTCTATTGGTGTAGGTTTCATTATCAGATCTAATTGCTGGTAAAATTCATTTCCATTCGATGTCATATGTCCCAATTGGACTTCTGAGCTCATAAATTTTTGATTGTTTATCCAATTTTCATGATTCTTGTGGCATTGGAAATACATTCAAGATCTCTACAATTATATCTAACAAAATTTTCTAGATTCAACCCTAGGTACCTTTTATTCAGATTTGTGTGTATTTGCATTCTAGTTGATAACTTTGGCATACTAACACTTGGAGAAGCTTTTGTCCTTTTGGGAAGGCTTCATTTTTAGCCTAGAAAATATTGAGAAAGAGTAATTTTAGATTGAGGATATCATTCTAAGATATTATTGTAATTTTCCATCTTTGATCTATATTGGCGTTGTAAACTCTAGAAAGAAATTTTGGTATTGTAATCGCACTACATATAAAGTGCCAAATCATATTATTGGGGGGTCTCTTGGTTTTTTATTTTTATCTATTTTCTTGTGCCCTAATTTTCCATAGATTATTCTAAGGTCCACTTGCTAACATCATACAACTATTCAAATTGGAATCAACATGCATGGAGTGCTCTAATGACTCAAGGTCAATCTCTATATGTTGAAAATAAGGTACATGAACCTAAATATGATGAGAAAAAGATAAAATAGATGATTGAACATACTAAAGCTCCTGGATGTCTTCGTAGCCTAGTTTCTCAAGATTTATTATTTCAAATTGAATCATGTAAGAATTCTTATAGGACTTGGGACAAATTGAAAACTTTGTATGGTACTAAAGATGAAGTAAAATGCTATCAAATTGGTAATGAATTGATGATCCTTGATCCTAAGAACTTTGACAACATCAAGGACTACATCACTAAGTTCAATGATCTAAGAGAGCAATATAAAGCATGTGGAATTGATAAGAAGCACATTTAGTTGGTCTATAATGCATTGAACAAACTTGGTCCTAATTATGCATGTTGTGTTTCTAGCTTTCATACTCATAGGTTAATTGAAAGGTTTGTATGCACTACACCTTCATTTGTATCCTTTTTTGAGATGTTAATACATGAGCAACAAAATATTTTTCTATGGATCTTATAAAGTTATCTAAATCTTAGTCATTTTTGGTTAGTCAAGTCAAAGATTCAAAAAATATTAATAAGAAATAGAAGAAATCAAAGAATAAATCCACTTCCATAGATATATTATCTAAGAAGGAGAAGCCTACTTGTTCATATTGTAAGAAGCTTGGACATGATGAAAATTCTTGTTATAAGGACATTGATGAATTGAGACATCTTAAAAAATCATATTGATTTTCCTTCTAGAATGTTTGAGTCAACTTCTTCTTCTTCGAAATAGTATAATAATGACAAAGGTCATGCTGACATAGTTACCACATCAAGAAGAAAAGGACAAGCTCTTTGTGCTTCTATAGGTCTTAGATCAGGGAGATGGCTTCTAGATTCAAGAGCATCTCACCATATGGTATCTTCATAGTCTATTTTCTCTTCTTTTGAGTCTTGTACTATGTATCCTATTTTTATGGAAAACAATACATACATGAGTATAATTGGGAAGGGATCTATTGATATTGGGGAAGGCACTTTTAATGATGTGTTGTGTGTACCTCATTCGTCAAACAATATTCTTTATATCTATTATATTACACATGGTGGAGATGGGAGGACTGTGGAATTCACTCTTGATTTAGTTATCATTAGAGACTTGGAGAGTAGAAAGATTATTGCTACTAGGATGGTTGATCATTCATCTCAGTTGTACAAATTTGCATATTTTTCTTCTAATGATGACATTGTTCCTTCGGCTGTTGATCACACTTCTAGTGGGGACCATGATTTTGAGGAGACTTTTGGCTACTTGAACTTGGGTATTCTCACATAGAATCACATGTTCTTGAGTATTTTATTTTATCTCCTCCATCTTTTGTTGCATTTGATGATGCTCATGTTGGCCCATTTTTGGCTTCTTGTGATTTAGTGATGTAGGATCTATATTATCTTCTAGCTACATCTACTTAGGATGCATACTCGATAGAAATTTTTGGTTTATTTGTTGATTCTTACAATTCAAATTTGGGAGGCATCATTGATTACATACATCTTCTCTTTGATGAAGATGATCCTTCTTCAGTTGTTGTGAGGGAACACTTTGACCCTCTTGTTCATTCTCTACATGATCATTCTTCACCATTTGAAGTGAGTGCATTATTTTGAATAGCATTTGGAGGATGCTTCTTTGTCTTTAGAGGAGGCATCTTTGTATTTGAATTATGCTCTACATTCATCTCTACTAGATTATGGATTGACATCTTCTGCAGTGTTACCTAGAATTCCTGCTTGGAATGTGTCAACTTTCAACATCGACATGGAGACACTTGAGCATTATTTAGAGACATCACATATCATTCTTCTTACCATGTCTTCCTTTCATGAATGGGAAGACATCCTACATATCATCTTGGTTTTATTTCTTCTTGAGGGGAGGAATGTTGTTCAACAAGATTGGATTATCTTCAACATTCAATATTGATCTTCTACCATTTTAGGAGACTCACCATTGAGGGGGGATGCATGGTCTCTCTTCTTATCTCTTATGGGTTGGTATTTTTCCTCACATGGGGTTTTATTCTTGTCATTCTTCATTGAGAGTATTTTTTTTTTCATCCCTCTTTTGGTGAGAAGTTTTGTCCCCCTAAGATTTCATCTTTACTTTGTTTGTGAGAGATTGCATTGCATATGTACATGGGTACCTAACATGGTCTCGTAGTCAGGACCCATCTTTTCATCATTTGCATAATAATATACTCCCTAAGTTGCACTTAAGTGGGGGTGTTGGTGTGAATAAAAGTCTAGTACCTAGCTAATTCCTATTAGGGGACTTATTCACAATGATAACTTTAAGAAAACCTCCCTTGAAATAAGATATAAAATTATAGCGAATATTTTTTTTTTTGGAAAAAAATATTAATTTCTATTGGTGAATATTTCCTTTTTTTGAAAAAAATATTAATTTTATTGGTGGTTTTCTAAAAATAACTAGAATTTTATAAATAATTTTGGTGAATCTTGTTGAAAAATAGGCAACTGAATTAACTACCATGGTGAATCCTTCATTTAAAAAATAATAATTTTCTATATATGGAAATGTAAGGGCCTAAGGGTGGAAATGATTGACTAGCTTAAGGTGTAGTGCTCATTTCTATCATTCCTTAATTCTATAATATTTTAAATCAATTAGTGGTGCAGGAGCACTAAAAAAATGAAGTTTGCATTAGGGGTCAATATGTTAAAGTATAGGTGTTAGGGTATTTTGGAAATAGATAAGGTTTATTTACACTAAATAAGGTCTATTGAGACCATTTTCATGTATGTTGGGTCAGTTTTGAGTCGTTTGAGTTAAAATGCAAAAAGTTGCAAAAAGTGTAAAAGTTGTCATAGCAAAAATTGAAAAAATGCAACTTTTAGAATGTGAAGGGTCATAGGAATTTGAAAATAAGTTATAGGAATTAGGATGGATAGTTTTGAATGAAATATGTATAAAAATCCTCTAGAAGGCTCAAGCTTGGGTTGTTGAATGATGTACCAAGAATTTCAAATCAATTACACTGCTATTTTCTGCAATTTTCACTGTATTTTTGAAATTTTCAAGATCTCTACGGCCTGTACAGTCTGTGTTATGCTTTGGAACTTCTTGTATTTTGTAGGGGCATGAATTATCTCTCATTTTAATCTAGTTTGAGAGTCTACCATTTAGATTTGAGTGAGATTTCTTCCATTTTTTGAATTTGCCTGTAAAAGGCCAGTGAGGGGTTTGTTTGAAGTTAAAATGACATACTAAGTCATTCCACCTACTGTTAAATTTTGTATCTTGGTGGAATGACTCCTCCTATGGTAGGTTAGATTTTTTTAAGGTTTTAAAGGCAGAGGAAGGGAGTTGTTTGGATTTGGGTGATGCCCTAGGGCTGAACAATGTGTTTTTCCATGTGAAGATGAGGTGTTGGGATAAGGTTTTGATGAAATGTTGAAGGAAACTTCTATGTGATGGTTGTTTGACCTTTTTTAGGGTATTTATGATGTGTTGGAGGCATTGATGAGGTTTGGTAAGATCAGGAGTTGAGACTTTCAATAAACCCTTGTGATTTGCATTTAAAGTGAGGGTTTGGTGGATCAACATCTTAGAGGCCATGGCTCTGAGAATTTTTGGTGAAATTTGATGTTTTGTAGAACAATTGGTGATTGTCAAGTGAGATTTGGTGAAAACTTGGTGTTTAGGAGGTACCTCCTTTGTAAAAGAGGGCTATTTGGTGGCTTAAAACTAGGGACAGTCTATTGTTTCAAAGAAACCTCTTGAAGCATTTTGGTATGTTATGTTGGTGTTTGGTTGGCCTCTATATGAGCTTCTCTAAAATATATCTCCAAAAGTCAGTTTGTGATGGCTACAAGCCTTTAGGAGTGTGTTTGAGAAAAGTTGTGAGAATAGTGTTGAAGGGGCTGACTTCTTTTTTGAGTTTGATCATTTTTGTGTTGGTTGGGGGTCATTACCACCTAGGTTGTTGTAGGTGGTATCAGAGCTTAGTTAGTAGTTCTTTTGTAGGTGATTGATTGAAGTTTGCAAGTTGGAAGGTGAAAAAAAAAACTTGTAAAGATGCCTTCGAAGAATGTTGGTGCTACTAGAGAGTTGTAGGAGTTGAAGGAGAAACATGCCAAGCTTTTGGAGTCACACAATGTAGTGTTGGAAAGGCTTTCTACCTTGGAGACAAAGAAGAGAAGGGATGTGAATGATGAGAGTGAGTCAAAGGAAGAAGATGAAGAATATGAAGATGTGGATGAGAAGTTAGACCTTGAAGATCAAAGGATGGAAAATTTTCTCAAGGCAGTCAAAGGTGATTCACCGAAGGTAAAGGTTGATCTACCTATGTATGGTGGAAATTTGAATGAGGAAGAGTTGCTTGATTGTATTGTAGCCATGGAAAAACACTTTGAAAGTGAAGACATTTCAGATGAATAGAAGGTGAAGGTGGCAAAGAAAAAACTCAAAAGTCATGCACTTCTATGGTGGGACTACGAGCAAGTAGAAAGGATAAAGCAAGGTAAGTCAAGGATAGTTTCTTGGGACAAGATGGTAACAAAACTTAAAGGTAAATTTCTTCCTAAAGACTACAAAGTTCAATTGTATAAGAAGTTACAAGGTTTGAAGCAAAAGGATTTAGGTGTCAAGACCTATACTGATGAATTCTATAAATTAAGTATAAGGTCAAGAAGAGATGAAGATGAAGTTGAAAAAGTGGCTAGATATCTAGGTGGCCTTAGATTCAATATACAAGATGAATTGGTTGTTTCTAACCCAAAGACTATTGAAGAGTGTTTCCAACTACCTATTAGGGTGGAGGAAAAGATAAAAAGAAGGCAAGACAAGTCTATTAGAGGCAGAGGTAATAACATAAGAGGAAGAGGATCAATCCCTACATCAAGGCAGCCATTTGAGGAACAAGAAGAAGCAATTAAAGGTAAAGAGCAAGGTACTGATGCAAGAGGAGGTTTCAGGGGCTCTAGAGGCAGATTTAGTGGTGGAAGAAGTTCAAATGTCTTTGCAGGGAGATGCTATAACTGTAATGAATTTTGGCATCCTTCATTCAAATTCCTTGAAAAGTTTGGCACTTCATCAAGTGGAGGTGAAAGGAAGATTGAAAGGAGGGATCAAATGGTACAAGAAGAGGAGTTTGAAAGTACCAATTCTTCAAGCTATCTTGCTACTCCTGAAATAGGTGAAACATTGATGATGAGGAAGACCATACTTAAGGCAGCAAAGGAGAGGGAGCCATTGCAAAGAAAGACTCTTCAAAACCACATGTAAGTGCAAGAAAAATTTATGCAAAATTGTCATTGATTCAGGCTCTACCGAGAATATAGTGTCAAGTGAAATGGGTTTTAAACTAAATTTACAAAAGATTCTTCATGAATTGCCATATAAGGTGTCTTGGTTGAGTGATGGGCAATCATTTTTGGTCAATGAGCAAGATTTTGTAGAATTTAAAATTGGTGGTTATAAAGATAAGGTAGTTTGTGATATTTTTCCCATGGATTGTTGCCACTTACTTTTAGGTAGACCCTGGCAGTTTGATAGGCATGCATTGTATGATGGGAGAGAAAATACTTATACCATAGAGAAATAGAAGCACATTTACTTTGACTCCACTTGTTGAAGAAGAAAAAGGTAAGGGTAAAGAGGCTAAGGTGATCATGTGTGGGAAGAAAGAACTTGCAGAGGTTGTGAAAGAAGACAAAAAGATAGGTACTACAATTATTTCAAAGCTTGAGAATGCTGGTATAGTAGGTGAGGAGATTGATTCAGGTTTGAAGGATAAGATGACATTGGATTGGCATGTTAATGTTATGGCAGGAACTATTGTGAGTCCTTTGGTTGGGAGTAAGGTTGCAAAGAATGAGGGATCTGTAGGTATAGTAGGTTATGGGAATGACAGTACAAAGGTACATGTTGTTGATAGGACAGAGGGACTGATGACAGTAATGAGAGGAAAGAGTGGACAAGAAATCAAGGGAAATTACAAGCATGAAGATTAGAGAAAGAAGAAGTCAATGCAAGGAACAACTGGTAATTGTTTTTTTACAGGCACGAAGGTAGAAACATCATTTGGTTTTGGTCAAGGGAGAGTTAGAAGACCAATATCAAGTCTAATTGAAAAAATGAAGACATTTCCAAGTACAAGTAAGGTCAAGAATGCAGGACTTCAGTGCTGGAACCGATGGAAAAGATTTGAAAATAAGAGATTGTGTAGAAAATAGGGTGGAATTGAGATGTAGCATGGTACAAGGCACAACTCATGTGACATGAGTTCTTTTTCAGAGGGGTTGTACATGGTGTGAGAGTACCGAGCAAATGAAGTTTTCATTAGGGATCAATATGTTAAAGTCTAGGTGTTAGGGTCTTTTGGCAATAGATGAGGTCTATTTACACTAAATAAGGTCTATTGAGACCATTTTCATGTATGTTGGGTCAGTTTTGAGTTATTTGAGTTAAAATGTAAAAAATTGCAAAAAAGTGTAAAAGTTGTCATAGGAAAAATTGAAAAATGCAACTTTTAGAATGTGGAGGGTCATAGGAATTTGAAAAGCAATTATAGGCATAAGGATGGGTTTTTTTGAATGAAATATGTATAAAAATACTCTAGAAGGCTTGGGCTTGGGTTGTTGAATGATGTAGTAAGAATTTCAAATCAATTATAACACTATTTTCTGCAATTTTCACTATATTTTTTAACTTTTCAAGATCTATACAGCCCGTACAGTCTATGTTATGCTTTGGAACTTCTTGTATTTTGTATGGGAATGAATTATATATCATTTGAATCTGGTTTGAGAGTCTAGAATTTAGAATTGAGTGAGATTTCTTCCATTTTTTGAATCTGCCTATAAAAGGCCAATGAGGGGTTTGTTTGAAGTTAAAATGACATACTAAGTCATTCCACCTACCATCAAAGTATGTATCTCAGTGGAATGAATCCTCCTATTGTAGGTTAGATGTTTTTAAGGTTTTGAAGGAAGAGGAAGCGAGTTTTTTGGATTTGGGTGATGCCCTAGGGTTGAACAATGTGTTTTTCCATGTGAAGATGAGGTGTTGGGATAGGGTTTGTTGGATGTTGTGGTTGTGTTACTAATATGTGGTTGTCATTGATGTCAACACTATTAGCATTAATGCATTTGAAGCTGTATATGTTGAGGATATTGAGAAAATTGTAATAAATGAGTTGCAGGTTGTCAGTGGTGAAGTGAAGGTTAGTATAGCCAACATACTGGTGGTTATTTTTGCATGTTGTTGGTCAGAGGTTGTGGACTAAAGGTTTTTTTTTTAGTGTATCTATTTTATCCATATCATTTTTTAGAGATCCACATGAAGATTTGATCGAGTTATGAAGATTTTCATTATGACAGTTTTTTTATTTCTTCAGTTGGTGTTCCTGATTGAAGATGGTGTTATTTTGGTTAGTGCAGTTGTTGCGGATGCTTATCTTGTGATCCATGATGCTTGTGGATGTTTCTAGATCATGCTCTATCTTTTTTGTACATTGTCATTGGTCGGTGTGATCGTGGTTGGCAATTTTCTCTTGCGTGTGTTGGAACTGTAAAAATCTGATGATTTTACATATTGATTTTACTCATAAATTTCCAGATTGGTCCTACCATGTGCATTTTTCACCCATTTCTTGCCATATGGTCTCATTGTTCCATCGGGTCTTGCATAGTTCACATCATGGTCTATATCGGCGTAACAATATCAAGGTCTCCCCGATCCTTTTTTCTGCTTGTAAACATCTATGTTGCCTATCGGCAAGACGTTTCTGCTGTCACAACGATTGGAGTTTACTCACTGGCAGTTATTGGCAAGACTTTCACATTGTTTCGGCGACTGAGGAGAATACTCATCGGCAAGAGTTGCGGTGTCGATATAACATCCTGGCGAACTCTTTTGGTCTCAGCGACAAGCACATTAAGGATTTACTTTGGCCAAACAAGTTGCTTTCAGTATTATGTCTTGGCCAGTATCTTTTGTCTTACCGACCGATAGCTGAAGGAACGTTTCGGAAAAATATTTTCTTCAATGTAATATCTTGGCGATCTTACCTTGTCTCGCCGACCGACAGTAAAGGTGAACACTTCAGCCAGACTGAAGGTATTCGATATAAGGTCTTACCGAATTTAAATTGTCTTACCGACTATGCGAACAAATGTTGTTTCAGCCAGACTAAGTGATATCGGTGTGAGGTCTTGGCAAGTGACCTTCGGTCTTGCCAATAGAACACAAAAAGACTAGTCGGTATGAGAATTGACTTGTCTCAATGACTCAATTTGGATGAGGTCTTTTGGTATGACTCAAAGCTTTCTACGAGAGGTCTCCCCGACATTGATATGTCTCACTGATAGTGTGCATATGGGCTCTGTCGGTATAAAGGTAATGTTGTCTTGGCGAATAGGTGTGAGCTCGTGGCTCTCGGTATAACAAGGAGAATTCTATATGATGTCCCCTCGACAGTTGAAGGTTATAACGACACTAAATTGAACTCGGGGCTTTCGGTGAAACATAATGTGGTCTACGTGAGGTTTCCCCGACATCACTGAGCTACGATGAAAGCTAGTAAGACAAATGGATGCATCTCGATATGACTTATGAGCTTCAATGTAAAGTCTTGGCGAGCCCGTTGGGTCTTGCCGACAGAGTCTAATGAATGGTTTTCGGCGAGAGGTTGGCATTGTCTTGGTGACCTAAGGATTAAAGGGGCATATCAGTAGGAGCTAGCGATATCGATATGAGGTCTCGGCGAATGACCTTCGGTCTCGTCGATGGAAAACAAAAGGGAACTCGTTGGCATAAAAATGATTTGTCTCAGCGACACTCAAGGATGGTTGGGGTCTTTCAGTATAACAAAGTAATTTGCAAGAGGTCTCTCTGACACCATTAAGTTACAGTAACAGTGAATGAAAACAAAAGCACTTCTCGGTGAGAAAGACTCTTGTGTCTTAGCGACTGAAACAAATATAACAGAAATGTGATCTCGGGGAGACATAAGGTAATCTGTATGACATCTCTCCGGCTTAGTTGGGTCATGGCAAAGCATAGAGGAACACGGGATAACTAATGATTGATGACATAATTTCCTTTGGCATACTACTAGATTGTCTTAGCGACTGTTCCATTGGTGATTAATAAGAATTCAAACATTGTGGGTGACATGTGAATTTCTAAAATACCGTTGTAGGGCAACATGAAATTTTCTTGAATACTATGGTTGGTCGACATGAATTTGAAGCGATATGTTTCCTGTTGCATGTGTATAAATATGCACTTCCGATTGTAATTGAAGGATCAAATTTGAGATAATATTTTAGATCAAGATAGATACAGTAGATTAGGAATGGACACAGTAGAATAAAGTCTCATTCCAGAGACTATGTTGCATGTTTTCAAATGGTGATTTCAATGAAATTCAACTGGTGTGGTAATTTATTTCTGGTGTCAATTGTCTATTGAGTTTATTGAAAAGTATTGCTAAGCTGTCTCCAAGTTGATTCTTTCTGGTTATTTAAATTGATGTAACAAGTTTATTTTTAGTTTATCAGTGAACATTTGTTGTATCTGTGTGATTAATTGACTGGTTCTTTCAAGGAGAGATTAAATCCTTTTAGTTTATCACAGTAGTTAGGGAGATTCATCTGGATTATTAAAGTAGAGCTTAGTATTCATAATCCTGCATGTTTATACAAGTTGTAAACAGAACATATGCCAACAATTTGATTCTCTGCTAGAATAAGTTGCCCACTTTTGTTTCATTTGACTCCGCATACCCAATAAGGCACTAGTCTCTGCAATTTCATCATTTGGATTCATTCAGTTTCTTTACATCTATTTTACATTTGTTAATTGAATACTTTAGGTTTTAGATTTAGAAGATTGTTATTTGTATCAAGTTTGAATTCATTTGTCCACTCCCATTTGCCATTGTGGGCAAAAAATTTCAAGAAAGATAAGCACATCAAGTCTACCCAATTCATATAGGTACACCCACCTAGGTCTAGTAGCACTTGAAGAGTAGAAAGCTCAATTCATTTGAGCTTGTCTGTTACCCTAAAACATCGTGAAAGCTTGGCAACCTTTCGTGGTTCAAACCTGCATTTTTGAGAGCTAACAAATTGGCGACTCTGCTGGGGATTATATCAAAAAATTTAGTTGAAGACCATCATTTAGAGTCAGTGAAGGAAGATTTGTAATTTGAGAAGATTCAGAAAAAGTGATTCTGTTGGGGAAAAGATTAGAAATAATCATTTTCCTACTTTTGGAAAAGTAGGTGGCGACTCTAGAAAAAACTTGATGAAGAATGGAATCTGTATATGGAACCAATGAGTACACAAATGTAGGTAGGCATTGGATTCCTCAAATGACTGATAGTACAATTGGAAATTTTCACAATGGAGGCAATGCATATCATGCACAATAGAATATATACTCAGCACAACCACCTCATGGTCAGCAGTATGTGCCATATTATCATACATAATGCAATGGTCCACCGTACCAACATTAGTACCCACCTGGTGCCCTCCTCATCATTACACAACAATGATCAGATAGTTTGATTTGGTAGGGATTCAATTATCCCCTTATCCAATGAATGGTAGCTGGAGAGGTCATGTTCCAAAGTTTACTGGGAGTGATGCAGTCATTGCTGAAGAGCATCTAAGAAGTTTCAATGCTTTCATCCAAGATTTGGATGTTCCATATGAAGATTTACACATGAGGTTATTCATGATATCACTTATTGAAGACGTCAGGGATTGGTTCAATAGCCTACCAACAACTTCTATTAATTCTCTCCAAGGATTTTAGGATCAATTCCTTGAGCAATATGGGAATCTAGGTGCACCAGATGCTGCTCTTCATGAATTAATATGGATTCAGAAAGATCAAAATGATACAGTTTATGACTTTAATCAGAGATTCAATAGGTTACAGAATAAAATACCTCCTGGATCAAAGTTTCCAGATTCTACAGCACTGAGTGTTTATTTGAATGCTTTTGATCCTAAAACTAGGTATGAATTGAGAAATAGATTCCCAAGAGATTTGGATGAGGCTTAGAAGATGGAACTAACAATGGAAAACAATAGGAAGGCTGCTGGTATAATCAGTATAAGGGACAATCCTAAGGTTCCTCAGCAAAGCAGCAATTATCAGTATAGACAGGAGAAAACTTATAGAAATGAGAGGCCGAGGTTGCATGACATGCCTTATAATACAGACTGGAAGGACAAAAAACCTATAACAACTAGGCCTAGAATCAAGGATGCTCCTGATCCATTGACAAAGAAGGTAACCTATATGGTAAGTAACAATTATTTCTATGAAGTTTGTGATATGCCACATTCCCTAGATTATTGTGTTGTAGCCCAGAGAATGCAAGAAGAGGGAATGTTGATGGGAAACAGTGGAGAAGATCACACAGTGTATTTGACTTCAAATACTTTTCACCATGTTGAGGAAGATGAAGGTGAAAGGCATTTCTCTTGCATAACAGATTGTCATAGGGAAAGTAGTGCATGTTGTGAGGAATCCAGTGAATATTTAGATTCTGATGATAAACCTGAGGATTTTGATCTACAGTCAAGGGATTCTTCTACCTCTTATGAAGATCAGGATGAAGAGGTAGTGGGAAATATTGATCCATCTGATAGTAGGTATACAATACCTCTAGCTATAGTTGAAAGCTATGAACAAAAATTTGATGAAGAAGAGATTTGTACATCTGAAAATGGTTTCCAAACTTTTTCAAACCCATTGTATGATGAAGAGTTAAAAGAGGATCAGATGATATTTTGCAAAGGTATGTCCAAGAATGAACTTTAGGTATTTTTAAATCCATTTTATGAAAAAGAGGAAATAATTTCAGACAAGAAAAATGATGGAATAAATGACTACGCTGATAATGTTTCTGATTTCTCATTCTTTGATGGTCTTGGATTTCTTTTTGATGATGACAAAAGTGAAGAATATAACTGTATTGATGAAAATATTGAGACTTGTTCACTCAGCAGTGAGCAAATTTCAGATTTATGAACTCCTGAATACCAGGGATGCGCACATGAGGGTGATCTTGAATATTTGTGTCCAGCTTACATTTGTTTTGACAGTGAAAGATCTTTGTGTAAAGATTCTTATGACTCCCTGTGCATTTCTTGAAATGATGGTGAAACCTCTAGTGTTGATCAAAAGTCTGTTTCCATTCAGGATGAGGTATGTGATTTTGAAATTTCTAATTCATATGGAGAAGATGTTTATTTTCATGCCAAGGATGATAGAATTCCATCTTTGATTGGTTCATATATGCTTGACACTGGAGATGTGAGTTATAATATGATATTATCTCCAAATGATGATTTGGAAGAGGTGCAAAAGGTTTCAGATTTGTTTGTTTCAGACAATGTTGGTCTGATAGAATTTTTTGATTCTCAAAAGAAGCACTTTGATGGTCAATTTTCAATACAGCTGGGAGGGTATTTCATAATACATAACAGTGAGAAAGATAATGAGGAATTTTGCATTGAATATATTTTCATTTTGTATGTTGAAAATAATAGGGGTCTGTCCCATGATGATGAAGAATTTGAAATATAGGATGGTGTAGGGAATTTGGGCCAAGTTGAGCATAATGATTCTCTAAAAAAATTTGGTAATAGGGAAGATTGCATGAATGTCTTCAAGAGGAATCTGATGAACTTGAGACAAAACCAAGTATTTGATAGGGGAAAGTATGGTTTGATTTTCAGATCGCTTAGAACAGGTGAAGCAACACAAAGGATTAAGGGTTGCTAGTGCATGGACAACTCTTGCTTATCCTCTTTAAAATTCTTTTCCATGCATAGTAGTTTAGGGTTTTGGTTCACTTCCATCTTGCATTCATTTTGCATTCATTCCATCATGCTTCATTTCCATTTCCATTCTGCTCACTTTTCATCATTCTGTGTCTGGTCTGCTCACCCAAAGATTTGGATCCTTGCAATGATATCACTACCACTCATCCCCAGATAGAGCCACTATTGGAACTATAAAAATATGATGATTTTACATATTGATTTTACTCATAAATTTCCAGATTGGTCCTACCGTGTGCATTTTTCACCCATTTCTTGCCATATGGTCTCATTGTTCCATTGGGTCTTGCATAGTTCATATCATGGTTTGTATCGGTGTAACAATATCAGGGTCCCCCCGAACCTTTTTTCTACTTGTAAATGTCTATGTTGCCTATTGGCAAGACGTTTCTGCTGTCACAGCGATTGGAGTTTACTCATTGGCAGTTATTGGCAAGACTTTCACATTGTTTCAGTGATTAAGGAGAATACTCATTGGCAAGAGTTGTGGCATCGATATAAGGTCCTGGCAAACTCTTTTGGTCTCAACGACAAGCACACTAAGGATTTACTTCATCCAAACAGGTTGCTTTCGGTGTTATGTGTTGGCAAGTATCTTTTTTCTTACCGACTGGCAGCTGAAGGAACGTTTCAGCGAAAGATTTTCTTCGATGTAATATATTGGTGATCTTACCTTGTCTCGCCGACCGATAGTAAAGGTGAACACTTCGACCAGACTGAAGGTATTCGATGTAAGGTCTTACCGAATTTAAATTGTCTTACCGACTATGCGAAAAAATATTGTTTCAGCCAGACTAAACGATATCGGTGTGAGGTCTTGGCGAGTGACCTCTGGTCTCGCTGATGGAACACAAATAGACTTGTCAGTATGAGAATTGACTTGTCTTAGTGACTCAGTTTGGATGAGGTCTTTTAGTATGACTCAAAGCTTTCTACGAGAGGTCTCCCCGACATTGATATGTCTCACCGATAGTGTGCATATGGGCTCTGTCGATATAAAGGTAATGTTGTCTTGGCGAATAGGTGTGAGCTTGGGGCTCTCGATATAACAAGGAGAATTCTATATGATGTCCCCCTGAAAGTTGAAGGTTATAGCGACGCTAAAGTGAACTCGAGGCTTTCGGTGAAACATAATGTGGTCTACGTGAGGTTTCCCCGACATCACTGAGCTACGACGAAAGCTAGTAAGACAAATGGATGCAACTCGGTATGACTTATGAGCTTCGATGTAAAGTCTTGGCGAGCCTATTGGGTCTTGCCGATGAATTCTAATGAATGGTTTTCAGCGAGAGGTTGGCATTGTCTTGGTGACCTAAGGATGAAAGGGGCATATCGGTAGGAGTTAGCGATATCGGTATGAGGTCTTAGTGAATGACCTTCGGTCTCGCCGATGGAAAACAAAAGGGACCTCGTTGGCATAAAAATGATTTGTCTCAGCGACACTCAAGGATGGTTGGGGTCTTTCAGTATAACAAAGTAATCTGCAAGAGGTCTCTTTGACACCATTAAGTTACAATGACAGTGAATGAAAATGAAAGCACTTCTCGGTGAGAAAGACTCTTGTGTCTCAGTGACTGAAACAAATATAACAGAAATGTGATCTCAGGGAGACATAAGGTAATCTGTATGACATCTCTTTGACTCAGTTGGGTCACGGCGAAGCACAGAGGAACACAGGATAACTAATGATTGACCATTGAATTTCCTTCGGCATACTACTGGATTCTCTTAGCGACTGTTCCATTGGCGATTAATAAGAATTCAAACATTGTGGTTGACATGTGAATTTCTAAAATATTGTTGTAGGCCAACATGAAATTTTCCCGAATACTATGGTTGGCCGACATGAATTTGAAGCGATATGTTTTCTGATGCTAGGGTATAAATATGCACTTCCGATTGTAATTGAAGGATCAAATTTGAGATCAGAGCTTAGATCAAGATAGATACAGTAGATTAGGAATGGATATAGTAGAATAAAGTATCATTCTAGAGACTATGTTGCATGTTTTCAAATGGCGATTTCAATGAAATTCAGCTTGTGTGGTAATTTATTTCTGGTGTCAATTGTCTGTTGAGTTTATTGAAAAGTATTGCTAAGTTGTCTCCAAGTTGATTCTTTCTGGTTATTTAAATTGATGTAACAAGTTTATTTTCAGTTTATCAGTGCACATTTGTTGTATATGTGTGATTAATTGACTGGTTCTTTCAAGGATAGATTAAATCCTTTTAGTTGATCACAGTAGTCAGGGAGATTCATCTAGATTATTAAAGTAGAGCTTAGTAGTCATAATCCTGCATGTTTATACAAGTTGTAAACAGAACATATGCTAGCAATTTGATTCTCTGCCAGAATAAGTTGCCCACTTTTGTTTCATTTGACTCCGCATACCCAATAAGGCACTGGTCTCTGCAATTTCATCATTTGGATTCATTCAGTTTCTTTACATCTATTTTACATTTGTTAATTGAATACTTTAGGTTTTAGATTTAGAAGATTGTTATTTGTATCAAGTTTGAATTCATTTGTCCACTCCCATTTGCCATTGTGGGAAAAACATTTCAAGAAAGATAAGCACATCAAGTCTGCTCAATTCATTTGACCTTGTCTGTTACCCTAAAACATCATGAAAGCTTGGCAACCTTTCGTGGTTCAAACCTACTTTTTGAGAGCTAACAACGTGTTCATGTTTTTCTTGTTCTTGGCTGACATAGTGTTTGTAGTGTGTTGTGGATCTTCGAGGAGAAGTTAATTGAAGTTTTTTCATGTTGGAAATTTTGATTTGGGTCCTCACTAAGTTGTGGCTAACCTTGGTTGATTCACATTGATAATCTTTAATGTTTTGGGCCAACAGTTTATATTCATTTTATTATTTCTTTGTGGCTGACTTGTAGCGATGAAATTTCTTGTTGCAGATATATAAGAGAAATTGTCTATTTGAATTTAAGTGTGAGAAAAGGATGTTGAATGTGTGTGTGCGTGAATAATGTTCTAAATCATTCGAAGGTAGAGCATAGTGTGAAGAAGTTTGAAGAAGTGTGAAGAAGAGTGGAGAAGAGTGGAGAAGTGTTCATGTGCTTAATTGGAACTGTAATTAGGCATTAGTAGATGTTATTTTCTTAGTTCAAAATATGGATGGTTGTAATCTGAATCTCTTTGTATGACAGTGTGTCTTCCTTTTTAATTAAGCAGTGAGCTCTAGGCAGTGTACCTAAATGCATGTGCATTCCCCATATTTCATTTTCATTATACTTTTAGTAGGGTATAATCTTGTGGACTGACCTCCACTGTGGTTTTTCCCCTAACAGGGTTTCCACATAAAAAATCTTGGTGTTATGTGTGTTTCTGATGTGTTGATTTATGTTTGCATGGTTAATAATCAGATCTAAAA
Organism: Sequoia sempervirens; assembly: GCA_007258455.2. Classification (NCBI taxonomy): domain Eukaryota; kingdom Viridiplantae; phylum Streptophyta; class Pinopsida; order Cupressales; family Cupressaceae; genus Sequoia; species Sequoia sempervirens. The sequence goes on from VDFB02058242.1 coordinate 212,468,386, forward strand.
ATAAGGTTAATAAGTTGAATAAGTTTTGAATTTCTGTGACAATTGATTCACCCCCCCTCTCAGTTGTCTTCCCTTGTATTGCCAACAATTGGTATTAGAGAAGGTTCCTTGGAAGAAGTTCAATAGCTTAAGGTGATCCAGGATGGCAAGTTACAAGAAGGATAGTCTGAGATTTGATGGAACAAATTATTCCTTGTGGAAGACTCGAATGGAGTATCATCTAAGATGCATTATTGAACCCTACTAGAGAATTACAAGTAATATGTATATTATTCCATAGAATGGTCCTACTACTTCTACCGAGATCAAAGATGTTGAGTATAATATCCAGGCTAAGGAAGCTTTGTTGAGTGCTTTGACTGATTTTGAGATGACAAATGTTATGGATCTGAAGTTTGCTCATGAGATTTGGAAAAAGTTGGAAACCTTGTATGAAGGTGATGCTAATGTGAAGATTGCTAAATTGTAGAGTTTGAAAGGGAAATATGAAAGGTTGAGAATGGGTGATGATGAGAACATTAATACTTTCATGCAAAGAGTAATTGAACTTGTGTGTGGTATTAGATGTGATGGTGTAAAGATAGATGAATCTAAGATTGTTGCTAAAGTGCTTATATCCCTACCCGATTCTTACAAATTCAAAGCTAGTGCTATTGTAGAGCTCCAGACTATAACAAACATAACCAAAAATATGTTGGTTGGTAAGCTGATTGCTTTTGAGTTGAGTGAATTTGGTGATGCCCTTCCTAAGGTTGAATCTGCATTTAAGGCTACTACTTTCATAAGAGATAGACAAAGATATGATCTACGTGAAAGTTCATCTAGGAAGACTTTCAAGTATGAGGATGAAATCAAATAGATTGAAGAAGAAGAAAGAGAGTTAGAAGAGTTGGAAGCACTTATTGTCAAAAGAGTACTGAGAGGAAAAGGTAAGTATGAAGGAAAATTTCCTCTTAAATATTTTTCTTGCAATAAGATAGGTCATTTTGCATCAAGGTGTCTGGAAAGAGCCCCTAAACCAAGACATAACAAGCCTAGATTTCAAAAGAAGTGTTACTATGATGCTGATGAAGGCGTGACAAATATGAATCTAATAAAGGAAACAAAAGTGATGATGAATGGGTATTTATTGCTATCAAGGCAAATAATCTTGTATCTATTGAATATGTTGTACAAATGTGGAGAAAGCCCTGGCTACTCGAGTTGAAGAGAAATATTAATGGGTAATTGACAGTGGATGTTCACATCATATGATGGGAGACAAAAGTAAGTTTGTAAGCTTGGAAAAGTATGATGGTGGTGTTGTGAGATTTGGTGATGATACAACTGGAGTGATCTGTGGAAGAGGTTGCATTTCTCTTGATGGTAAGCATAATACTGATGATGTTCTGTATGTGGAAGGCTTGAAGCATAATCTTTTGACTATTGGTCAAATGGTTGATAAGGGATACAATATTTAGTTCAAGGATGGAAAGTGCATAATATTGAGTTTCAAAAATGAAATTGCATTAGGTACAAAAACAAAAGGTAATATCTTTCACTTGAGTGTTGCTATTAAAAGTTGTTTGATTGCTCAAGTTGTTGAAAGTTGGTTATGGCATAAAAGGTTGTGTCATGTTAACTTTGATAATATTTTCAAGATAAGTTAAACTAAGGCTATGAGAGATCTACCTAAGTTGGTGAAACCTACTAATGCAATATGCAAGGAACATCAATTGGGAAAGAAAACTAGGATTTCATTTTAGAGTAAAAAGCATTGTTTAAATTAATTGTTAGAGCTTGCGCATACTGATTTGTGTGGTCCCTCTAAGGTTAGAAGTTTACAAGGTTACAGGTATTTCATGTTACTCATTGATGATTATTCTAGAATGGTATGGGTTACTTTCTTAAGGGATAAATTTGAAGCACTGGAAAAGTTCAAGATCTTTAAAGCTATGGTTGAGATAGAGACAGGTTTGAAGATTAAATGTTTGAGATCAAATAGAGGTGGTGAATTCACTTCTGGTGAATTTAATACTTTTTGTAAAGAACATGGAATAAAGAGACAATTATCTGCACTGCAAACCCCTCAACAAAATGGAGTTGTGGAAAGGAAGAACAAAACAATTGAAGATGTTGCTATAACTATGGTGCTGGAAGGAAATGTCCCTCATATCTATTGGAGAGAAGCTATGAGTATTGTTGTGTACACACTCAACCAGGTACAAATCAAAGGTGATACTAGTAAGACCCCTTTTGAGCTATGGACTGGTCAAAAGCTTATTGTTAAATACTTCAAGATATTTGGAAGAAGATATTATATTAAGAGAGATGAAAACATAGGAAAGTTTGATGCTAGGAGTGATGAAGGTATCTTTCTGGGTTATGCTACTAAAAGTAAGGCCTACCAATGTTACAATAAAAGATTGAAGAAAATGGTTGAAAGTGCAAATTCCAAGGTTGATGAAGACTTAGGTACACCATCCAAAACCTGTGGATATGACTAATGATCAGGATGATAGTACAAACAAAGGAAAGCAAGTTCAGACTACAAATCAAGTGCAAATCAATCTAGTAAATCAAGAAAATGAAGAAGAAGGAGAAACTGGTGAAAGAGTAGAAGAGAGATTAGAAGAGCCTGAAGTTGAAGAAAATCCTACGAAGACTCTGAGGTATGCAAGATTGAATCATTTAGAAGATAAAATTATAGGTGATAAGAACAAAGGTGTCTAGACTAGGAGAAATATTGTAGAAGAGTATTGCTTGATTTCAAAGACTAAGCCTACTAGTGTGAATGAAGCATGTAATGACGAGCATTGGGTTGAAGCAATGAAAGATGAGTTAAAAAAGATTGAGAAGAATGATAAATGGATTATTGTTCCCAAACCTATGGATAAGAATTTCATTGGAACCAAATGGGTCTTTAGAAACAAACTGAATGAGTAAGGTGAAGTGGTTAGAAACAAAGTAAGACTGGTATGTAAAGGATATTCACAGATGGAAGGAATTGATTTTGAAGAGACCTTTGCCCCTATTGCTAGAATTGAAGCTGTGAGATTATTTCTTTCCTATGTTGCTCACAAGAACTACAGAGTTTATCAGATGGATGTAAAATCAGCTTTTCTAAATGGTGAATTAGAAGAAGTGTATGTTAAGCAACCTGATGGATTCCAGTTGACTGATAAGGAAGATATGGTGTGTCGGTTAAGAAAAGAATTGTATGGACTCAAGCAAGCCCCTAAAGTATGGTATGCAAGATTGGACAAGTATTTGTTGAAGCTTGGATTTAACAAAGGTATTATTGATAGTAATTTGTATTTCAAGATTGATCATAATAAATATTTGACTGTTGAAGTCTTTGTTGATGATATCATTTTTGGAGGAGATGATGGTTTGTGCATGAAGTTTTCTAATGAGATGCAAAATGAATTTGAGATGTCTATGATTGGTGAGATGAAATTCTTTTTGGGTTGCAAATTACTCAGTTAGATAAAGGGATTTTATATCTCAGTCCAAGTATGTGAAGGAATTTTTGAAGTTCGGTATGGAAGATTCAAAGGCAGTTGGTACACCCATGGTGACCAAATGGAAGTTGAAAATAGAAGATGATTCTCCAAAAGAAAATTAGACAAGATATAGATCAGAGATTGGTGGATTGTTGTATTTAAATCAAACTAGGCCTAATATCATGAATGTTGTATGTATTGTTGCAAGATTTCAAGCTAATTCGAAGGAATCTCATGTGATTGTTGTGAAGATAATTTTTAGATACTTGAAGAGAACTGTTGATCTTGGCCTATGGTATCCTAAAGATGATGATATTACCTTGAGTTCCTTTATTGATGTTGACTGGGTAGGAGATGTGAATGACAAAAAAAGTACTAGTGGTGGAGCATTTTTCTTGGGTAAGAAGCTAATTTCATGGTTAAGCAAGAAGTAGAATTCCATTTCCTTGTCTACTACAGAGGCTGAATACATTGTTGCTGCTAACAATTGTACTCAAGTATTGTGGATAAAAAAGATGTTGAAGGATGGGTATGTGTAGGATCATGATGGGCCAAAAAGTGGCAATATGATGGGTATGTCGTTGATGACTTTTTTTTTACCCAAAATTGATGAAACGAAAAGGGTTTTTAAAAGAGATTCTTAGCTTTCCACCAATATAGATTATGCTTTACTTTGAATTTAATAAGTAATTATTATTCATTTTCTATTCAAATTATGACTAAAATCTTGATTTATAGGCTAATTGAAAAACATCTATAGCTTTCAAATGGTGTCACATTCTATGCTTTGCATAATATAGGATTAAAAAAAGAAAAAATGAATTTCATGAAGTTTTGACCAAGTTAAGGTGGTCAGACATACGAGTTTTTTATATTTTTTAAAAGTTGTAATAAAAAAATCATAATTAATTATTTACTTGGAAAAAATACAAAAAATATGCATCACATCGACATAAGTCTTCTACTTAAATTTAAAATCTTATAAAAAATATTATCATTTTATTGTGGTTAGGTGGTCGGATAGACACCTACTTCTTATTTTTCCCTAAAATTTAAGTACTCATTGAAATTTTAAATTTTCACCAAATAGATTTTTTTAAACAAACCTAGTAGTTTAGAAACTACATTCAATTTGCTACAAATTCTATTCTTACATATTTTTGAAATAATATAGATAACTTATTCAAATTTTTACGTCAAGTTTCCTAACTCTGATTTTTTTCTTTTTCTTTTTGCCACTTAAGGGCCTATTTTTTCCATTATGATCCTGCACATACCCAGATATTAGAGTTGTATATGATTAGCATATTGCTATATTATGTGATAACTCAAGTGCTATTAACAATTCCAAGAATCTAGCGTTGCATTAAAAAACAAAACATATATCTATCAAGTTTCACTTTTTGAGGGAGAAGGTAAGTGAAAAGGAAGTCAGATTGGAGTATGTGCCTACTAAGGAGCAGATTGTAGACATCTTTACCAAGTTGTTTCCTAAGGATACTTTTGAGTATCTCAGAGGGAAGTTAGGAGTGACTACCCCTCCTAATTAGAACTAAGGATGCATTGCATTACATCAGTCCATGCATTTCACAATCATATCTTGCTTCAGATTGATGTTATGGTGGCTACTACTCAGGGGGAGTAGTCAGATAGTTCAAAAATTCAGATATGTGGTTCAAAGCTTAGAGATATTTTTCATTGATGTCAAAGGGGGAGAAGATTCATGTGAAAAAATGGTGATTATTTGAGGAGAAGAACCTTGTGGGGAGAAAGATTATTTGAAAATGTTGAGGATAAGTTGAGTTAGAACCTAAGCAGGAGTTAGTTGCGTTCATGATTTTTTTCACATCATGTGTTTCCATCAATGCTAAAGGGGGATATTGTTGGATGTTGTGGTTGTGTTGTTCATATGTGGTTGTCATTGATGTCAACACTATTATCATTAATGCATTTGAAGTTGTATATGTCAAGGATATTGAGAAAATTGTAATAAATGAGTTGCAGGTTGTCAGTCGTGAAGTGAAGTTTAGTATAGCTAAGATACTGGTGGTTATTTTTGTACGTTGTTGATCAGAGGTTGTAGAAAAAAGGGTTTTTTTTTTAGTGTATCTATTTTATCCATGTTGAGTTTCAAAGATCTACATGAAGATTTGATCGAGTTATGAAGATTTTCATTATGACAGGTTTTTTGTTTCTTTAGTTTATGTTCCTAATTGAAGATGATGCTTTTTCAATTAGTGCAGTTGTTGTGGATGCTTCTCTTGTGATTCATGATGCTTGTGGATGTTTCTAGATCTTGCTCTATCTTTGTTGCATGTTTGCATTGATCATTGTGATCGTGGTTGGCGATTTTCTCTTACATGTTCACGTTTTTCTTGTTCTTGGCCGACATAGTGTTTGTAGCGTGTTGTGGATCTTCAAGGAGAAATTAATTGAACTATTTTTCATTTTGGAGATGTTGATTTGGCTCCTCACTAAGTTGTGGCTGACCTTCATTGATTTGCATTGATAATCTTTAATGTTTTGGGCTGACAATTTATATTCATTATATTATTTCTTTGTGGTCGACTTGTAGTGATGAAATTTCTTGTTGTGGATATATAAGAGCGATTGTTTATTTGAATTTAAGTGTGAGAAAAGGATGTCAAATGTGTGTGTGCACGAATAATGTTCTAAATCATTTGAAGGAAGAGCAAAGCATGAAGAAGTGTGAAGAAGAGTGGAGAAGTGTTCATGTGCTTAATTGGAACTGTAATCGGGCATTAGCAGATGTTATTTTCTCAGTTCAAAATTCGGATGGCTGTAATCTGAATCTCTTTGTAAGACAGTGTGTCTTCCTTTTTAATTACATAATGAGCTCTAGGTAGTGTGCCTGAATGCATGTGTTGATCAAGGTGGATCTTCATAACCTAAAAATTGAAGTGTTCTAGTTTCTCCCATAAACGATGCCATGGTGTAGAGCTCAGAATCCTAAATCTGATGCAACCTAAATGGGCGAAAAAGGAGTCTGTTTACTCAAGTTATGCGTAGTCAAAGGTTTGGTCAAACTTGGACCAGGAGGCCATCTAAAAGGTGGAAAAGTAGACTGAATCATAATTGGTCGAAAGCAATTTCAATTTGAAGGTCCTGATGACACGAACCATACGATGTTTGTTTAGTCAAAATTTGAGCTCATACGTGTGAGATATCATCAGTCAAAGTTTGGTCAAAGGCTAGTCAACTCAGGGACCAAGTACAGGAAAAAGGGTCAAAATTTTACATCTTCAAAAGTGGTCAAATTTGGTACCATCACAAGGAGCTCGTTGAGATTTTTTTGACGACATTCATTTCATCGAATCCAGAGCTCGTATGTGCGAGTTATAGCCAATCAAAGCTTGTGGTTGACCAAGGTACCATGTGGTATGGTTGCTAACATCATCATGTTGACTTGGAGGATGAGTCATTGTATGAATGCCAAGATGGACCAATCAGGAGCTGACACGTTTTAGCCTGTACAGGCTGACTATGATGTGGATGGTGACATGGCGGTTGACTATACGTTGATGTGGCAGCCGTACAGGTGACATGGCAGTCTGAGTTGGTGATACGGTAGATGACATGGAAAATAATGAGGCAATGACGTGACATGGTAACATGTCTTGATGATGATTGGATAGGTGACATGGACGATTTCGGTGAATCCCCTCTTGACGTGTGGCTTCTTCTATGCATGACACGAGGCGTCGGGCATAGTCTTTGAGGTCTGAATTTTTTTTGTTTACCAAAATAAGAGGGGTGTGTGTTGAACCCCCTACCTCTCCAATACAAGCATCTAGCCTGACCATTGCGCCGTAGGTGTAGGCCTAATTTATGGATAACGTCAATTTTGTTTTGATGTTGAGTTTTGATGTATGCCAAAACAAAAGGGAGGCTGGCGAGGTTGGAACCGCTGACCTCCTCGGTTACTAAAATTTAATAGTGTTGACAGACCACCGACGCCTCTCAAAATATATAGAGGTTTTGTTTAGTTTTGTTGAATGTTTATTGGCCGAGCCATAACAAATAGGCCTATATGGCCAGAACCCACTCCAACCTCTTAACCTAAAAGGTCATAAAGGACAAAGAGATATTGTGTGAGTTGTTTAGGGGAGTTAAGCATTTATTTTGATGGTTAGGCCTATTTAGGCTTAATTTCAAGTATAAAAGGAGGAGCTAGGAGGCTTCACAAATCATCACTTTCTAATTTGATCATCCATCAGTTGATCATTCTCCATTGTATCCAATTTCCTCATTCCATTCTCTTAGCCTTATGAGCTTTTTGTGAGAGAATTTGGGGAAATAGAGGATTTGAGAAGAATATGATTATGAGTCTGTAGTAGGTCCTATTTTTAGGCAAAGTTAGTTTTCTTACTCTTTGTTAATCATCCCTAGCTTGGAGAGATTTTGAGAGGGGTTTGAGTGAGACACTTTTTGGGACTTTGTGGATAGGCTACAAATATTGTAAAGCAGTGTTGCAAGAGGCTCTGTTGGAGATTGTACTACCAGTTCAAAACGTTTTAATAGATTGGTCACTCAATTGAGCTCAACCTGGAGACGTAGTCCACTTGGACGAACTCCGTAATCAAATTGGTGTCTTTTTCTCTCTCGTTTGGTTCTATGTTTTGAATTTGCTAATGTTCTTGCTACTCCATTGTTGATGTCTTTACACCTGTGTGCATAATCACTTAGCAACATTTGTCATAGATCCCTTCCGATTTATGGATCAAGTGGTATCACAGCTTGTTTGGCTTGATTTTGTAGGAGTGATTGTGATTCAGTTTGCTACAGGCAGACATTTGGAGTTTGGAGTAGAGATGGCATCAGAGAAGGGTGAATCTTTGAGGCTAGCATTGACCACATCCATGGTGGATGATTTCATGTCAATGAAAAGAATGCTTGAAGAACTCTATTGAGACCATTGAGAGAGGACTGATAGGATGCAAGAGTTGGAAGAAGTCAATTGATGCCTGCAAACATAGAATGTAAAACTTTAGCGGTTTCTTGAGGAATCCAACATGAACAAGGAAAGACTACAAGTGTTGTTGCAAGAAGTCTTGGAGGAGCAGAATAGGAGAATTCTTCCTATATCAAGGAGTGTGCACATATGTTTCTTTTGTTAGAATTATGAGGATACATCATCCTCATACTCCTCGCTTACCCCACCTGATAGTATGGGAGCTTCTTCAACGACGAGGCACGTGGCTAGATTTTCTTGTGACCACGATTGTGTGAATTCTCCTGGTGTAGTAGAGTGTGCCTACTGTCAACAGATGGAGTACCTTCAGACTCTTAGTCTTCCTGATGGTGACAGTAACTATCTCAAAGTATCCTCTTCCATAGAACATAAGAAGTCAGCAAAGGATGAGCATGACTCTTTTGCGCACTTCGAGAAGCACACAAGAGGCATGGGATCAAAGCTGCATGGGAAGATGGGTTTTAGAGGAAAGGGACTTGGTACTTCTGAGCAAGGGATCACCAATCCGATCGAGGCAAAGAAACAACCATGGTACCAAGGATTGGGATTCAGAGGAGGAGCTAGTCAATCCTCTAGAGCTCAGAACTTCTACAACCACTGTGGCATCAATGGACATTGGGAGGCAAAGTGTTGGAAGCTACATCTAGAGCTCCATCATTGATCGAGGTCTATTGAGAGACCCAACCACTAGAAAGTTGAGGAGATGAAAGCGGAGTTGGAAAATGCTACCACTTCTGAGGCAGTCCCAGAAGAAACTCAACCGTAGCCTGAGTAGCCTGTGAAAGAGAGTTCCTTTGAATAGCTCTGTAGGAGCTGGGAACATCGTTCATCAAACTAGTATATCAGCTTGAGTGTTTTTATTGCGTCTTTACTAGTGTGATAAATATATTGATAAGCTAGTATGGTTTTGTGAGCATTAAAACTCTAATTAAAATTATTTGTAATAGTTTTTTTATGAAGTTGTATTTCTCTAAAGGTTGAGATTTTTGGTAAGGCTCTTGAAGCCACATCTCATGTAATCAGAAAGGAGAATACTTCGTGACTTCTTATTGCGGGTTTTTTTTGTAAGACTTGTACCTATAGATTTCAAGTTCGAAGCTTCGATTGAAGAGCACTTTTCAGCTAAAGAGTTGTCGAGAATAGTCAACAATGACCTTGCATGTTCTCAGCTTGAAGACTCAGTTGATGCCATTTTGAGGATATGTCTGAACTCAGTTGACAATTGGAGTTCTTGAAGGATTTATCGATGACCTTGTTGCTTCAGATGGATGGGACTTGAGCTATGTGGTGGAGCCTTGAATCAGCTATTCTGAAGTACAAAGGTGAAGGAATATTTCAGATTGAGGCACAGATACCATGCTTGAGCAGTTGGAGGAGCAACAAAAGCATGCCAGAAACAATGGTAAGAGAAGTAGAATGTGAACTACCTGTGAGAAGCACTGAGAGACAGGTTTACCATACTCAATTTTTTCTTCTTGCTTTGGGTATGGTAAGTTCCATTTTCAACTACATCGTGATGAGTTGTGAAGTCCTGCATTGCCAAAATGTAAGACCCCTATAGAGGGCAGATGTGGTGATAGGGAAGCTCTTGTTGACAGTACATTGTCGAAGTGTAAGACCTGCGCAGGAAGATGTGGCAATGTGTACGTTCTAGTGATTCAGACCATGGTGAGTGGCAAGATGCAGAATGGGAGATGATTTCAAGGAACTGTAAACTTTTGGAGGACCAAAAGTTCTTCAGTGGGGAGGTTTGATCTAGGTAGATCTTCAGAACCTAAAAATTGAAGTGTTCTACTTTCTCCCAGAAGTGGTTCCATGGTGTAGAGCTCAGAATCTTGAATCCGATGCAACTTGAACAGGTGAAAAAGGAGTTTGTTTGCTCAAGTTACGTGCAGTCAAAGGTTTGGTCAAACCTGGACCAGAAGGTGGAAAAGTAGACCAACTTAGAATTGGTCAAAAGCAATGTCAATTTGAAGGGCCTGACAACAAGAATCCAACGATGCTCGTTTCATCAAAATTCAAGCTCGTACATGCGAGATATTGTCCGTCATAGTTTGGTCAAAGGCTAGTCAACTTAGGGACCAAGTACATGGAAAAGGGTCAAAATTTGACATCTTCAAAAGTGGTCAAATTTGGTACCATCAAAAGGAGCTTGTTGAGAGTTTTTTGATGGCGTTTGTTTCGTCGAAATCAGAGCTCGTATGTACAAGTTATAGTTAGTCAAAGCTTGTAGTTAACTAGGGTACCATGTGGTATGGTTGCTGAGGTCATCGTGTTGACTTGGAAAATGATTCATCGTACGAATGCCAAGTTGGACCAATCAGGAGCTAACATGTGTCAGTCCGTATAGGTCATACTATGATGTGGATGGCAACGTGGCGGCTGACTATATGCTGATGTGGCGGTCGTACAGGTGACATGGAAGTTTGAGTTGGCAGTATGGTGGATGACGTGGATGTTGACAAGGCAACAACATGGCACAGTGATGTGTCTTGCCAATGACATGACAGGTGACGTGGACAGTTTCAATGAATCCCGTTCTAACATGTGGCTTCTTCTATGTGTGACATGTGGCGTCAGGCACAATCTCTGGGGTCCGAATTCATTTTGTTTACCAAAATAAGAAGGGCATGTGTCAAACCCCCTACCTCTCTAATACAAGTGTCCAACTTGACTGTTGCGCCGTAGGTGTCAGCCTAATTTATGGATAATGTCAATTTTGTTTTGATGTTGAGTTTCGATGTATGCCAAAACAAAAGGGAGGCCGGTGAGGTTGGAACCATTGACCCCCCCCGGTTACTAAACTTTAATAGTGCCAACAGACCACCAATGCCTGTCAAAATATATAGAGGGTCTGTTTAGTTTTGTTGAATTTTTATTGGCTGAGCCATAACAAATGGGCCTATATGGCCGAAACCCACTCCAACCTCTTAACCTAAAAGGTCATAGAGGACAAAGAGATATTGTGCGAGTTGTTTAGGCGAGTTAAGCATTTATTTTGATGGTTAGGCCTATTTAGGCTTAATTTCAAGTATAAAAGGAGGAGCTAAGAGGCTTCACAAATCATCACTTTCTAAGTTGATCATCCATCAGTTGATCATTCCCCATTGTATCTAATTTCCTCATTCCATTCTCTTAGCCTTGTGAGCTTTTTGTGAGAGAATTTGGGGAAATAGAGGATTTGAGAAGAATATGATTTTGAGTCTGTAGTAGGTCCTATTTTTGGGCAAAGTTAGTTTTCTTACTCTTTGTTAACCATCCCTAGCTTGGAGAGCTTTTGAGAGGGGTTTGAGTGAGACTTTTTGGGACTTTGTGGATAGGCTACAAATATTGTAAAGCATTGTTGCAAGAGGCTCCGTTGGAGATTGTACTGCTAGTTCAAAACATTTTAATAGATTGGTCACTCAGTTGAGCTCGACCTAAAGATGTGTTGTGTAGTTTTTGCACACACGCCCCACTGAAAGCAGGGAACCTCTTTCGCTTTGGTTTTTGGTGTCTTGGCCCTTTCTTTTTGAGGTTTTATCTTGCTTTTCCATGTGCTTAAATGTTCATTTTGATTGCCTAAGTGATTCCCCTAAGTGATTCATTGAAAATATTAAGTTCTGGGTGAATTTTGGGTTTTCACCTTGGTTTGGGACTTTCCACCCTAGCCGGATTTTCCTGAATCTTGCTCGAACTTTGACTTAGCACTATGGTTCAGAGATTTTCATCCTTCGTGGAATTCTGTGTGGGCTGGTATTTTTTGAATTTCGTCCTGTCATTGGGTTCCCAGATTTTTTTAGCTATCTTGTCGGCGGCATTAATATTTTCGTACGAGCTTTGAACGATGTATTTAATCAATTTCTGATGACTTTTGTGCCATTATGCTTTAGTGTTTGTCATCGATTGAGCTAAGGAATTTGTTCTTTGAGTGTTGGATTTTATTTTGGGCGACTGATTGTGAATTGTCCGATTCAAGTGGTGATTTCTTGGGCATTGTTGTTGTTGTCTTTGTTGGGCACCTTTAAACTGGTATTTGCTGCCTCATTCGATTTTTGCTGCATCAAATGGTGTGTATATGATTTCCGTACTTTTGATTGATGAAAGTTAGCGTTGCTTTGGCATTTTGGGTTTATTCAGAGTTCAAATTTTTTCATGTTTGAGAGTTTGATGCTAGGGTTGTGTGATATGGTTTAATTTCTGGCTTCCTAAGTAGTTTTTGTGATTGTTTATTTCTTTGCATTATGAGAGAACTTGCTTAAGAGACATGATTTCCCCTAGTAAAGACTTAGCAGTTGAAATGGTTGAATCCTGAGCTTTCCAGTGCATTAATGGCAGATTTTTGGGGTTTGATACCTAGGGCATCACCATTTAACCCTAGCATGCTTCCCAATTGGCCTAGAATTCTAAGAAAATCCATAGAGGACCCATACCAAACTTGTCTCAGGCCTAGATTCTTGAAATTTATGATCAATCCATTAGTTTGAGTGAAATTGCTATTCAGTGTTGAAGTTTGGGTTTCGTCCTCAATTCAGGATTTTTCGTTTCTAGCAGATTTTCCGGCTCTAGCAGATTTTCCCGATCTCCTTCATTTTCCAAGAATTCGCATACTTTCGGAGTTCTACCTTATCCACAAATTTCCTTCGGCTCCGGATTTTCCCGAAATCCTTGATCCCCTATTTTTTTCGTATTCGCAAAGTGTCCTCATTCACGGAAATCAGTCTCTAGCGGATTTTCAGAGAATTTGATGAAATATGATGGAATATGAAATAACATGATGTATTAATAGGTGATGGTGCATTTTATGATTATTTCATGCTATTTTTAGATCTCACATGTTGTTTATTGATTAATAATGATCAAATTGAATTGCTAAAAGGTGTTTTCATGATTATTCCGCTCGAATCCGTCTAGCCCAAAATTCTCTGAAATTCCTCCTTGGCTTGGATTTCGCGGATGGTCCTGAAACCCGAAGTTTAACATGATAATTCTATATGAGGTTTAATTTGATTTAATGATGATTTTGATTGATTAACCTTTGTTGGTGCGATCTTTATTATGTTTCCTTTGTTAAGTGTAGGCTGAATCTAGTGAGGTAACAACTAGAAAGGCTAAGAGTGAAAGGGAAGGATCTTCAATGTCTGAAGCAGAAAGAATCTAGATGGACATCAAGAGAAAACTCCCAGAGAGTAAAATCACCTCCATTTGGTCAGAGGTAACAGATACCAATGTTGGACTATGGGATTATGAGGAGTTCAAAGGTAGAATGGTAGCACAAGATCTTCCTCTGGTGGCTAAGAGAATGTTAGAATTAGGATAAGTGCATGTGGCTGGTTTCCCCTCCATAGTGCAGTGTTATGAGTTAGTCCTTGATTGTGCCAGGCACTATGGCAATGATACATAGAGAATTATTGGTCCTCAAGGCAGGATTGTGGTAAACCTAAACCCTATCTCCATAGCTCAGACTTTTGATATGCCAGATAGATCTAATATGGTGGCATTCAACATGGAAGCAGCTAAGGAGTACTATGAAGAATAGACTGTTAAATCTCAACAACTCATCAATTCCTGGCTGGAGAACCCCAAGTCTCATTATTCCAAGCTACCTAAATAGCTATTCAAGGAAAAATTCAAGGAGTATTATGACATCACTCTTCTTAGCAGGGTGGTTGGATTGAAGAATGCTGGTACATTTGAGAATTGGATGTGCCATGTGATTGTGATGATGGAATAGGAAAAGACTAACTATCATTGGGCAGGTGTCATAAGTAGAGTGATTCATGAACAATTGTCCAATGTGTTGCAAACCAAGACCTTCACAATGACCTCGTACTTAGTCTATGCACTTGCAAGATTTCATCCATGCAAGGGATTGAGTACCAAGGGCACCTTTGGATAGGATATTATTTATGAGGTGTACCCTCAGTTGCACTTGGGAAGCTTGAACTACAGGAGGGTGAATGATGCATTCACCATGCATATCACTAGATTACTTCATGGAGCAGAGCATGTGAGGATTTCAGACCAAGCCAAGGAGCTCATCAAGATATATGGTGCTTGGTTCATTCAATTCCCAACCTTCTCATACATCTAGGTCGATGCCCGTCAGAGGGCTACATACAGGCTTCCGAGGTATCCCACTGATCATATCATACTTTTGGAGGTCACTCAGTAGATATGTGACTTTGATGCCATTGTTAAAAGAGACAAACATAAGACTAGTTTTGGTGGAGACTTCCCTTTAAGGATAGGCACTGGAGAGGCATGCCCTTCCATTATTTCTGCCCAAGCTTTAGAAGATGAAATGAGTACTCTTAGCTTATATTTCCATTCCAAGAGGTCCATATTTGATATAATAGGTGAATCCCAAAAGAAGGCCAGTAGAGAGTATAGCCATAAGGTTGATTTGGAGGACTATTGGGCCAATTGTAGTGATGAATATGAGGTCAGGAAGAAGAAGTTTTCTCACCTTCCGGTTGAATCAGTCTGTTTATATAATGTGAAGGCAGTTCCTGATCAACTCAAAGATGATGGAGACCTGATTCAAGGTCATTCTTATGAGGCAGTAAAGGATAGGCCAATTGGTGATGTGGATTGGTTAGAAGAAGAAAAGACCGAGTTAGGACAAATAGTGGGTCTAGTCACCAAGTTTACCAGAATGTAGCTAAAGCATAAAATGTGGGCGTTAGAAAATGAAGGTGGGTATAATGCACCTATGAGCTGATGAGAGATTTGGACCCTCCACTTACGAGGAATCAACTGAGCAAGATCCTAAAGGTAAAGGTAAGCTGGATTCTCCTTTCAAAATCAAGATAAAAGCTATTCAGGTGGAGGAAGCCCAAGAAATAGAAAAACAGAGAAAGTCGATCGCTAAGAAAAGGTCAAGGACTAAGAAGTCCAGTAAGGAGGAAACTGAAAAGAAGATTCTTGAGGTCGATGTTCCTGTGCCCAAAAGAAGGAGAGTTGTGAGATTATCACAAAAGGTAGGTTCCAAGGATGGAGTTGAAGTGGGTACACCTATGGTAGATATAGAGATTTTAGGGGAAAAGACACTGGTATACACAAGGAGGTCTAGGACTCCTTCTCCTAAGGATAGTATGCCCAAAGTAGATCCTCCTCCAATTACTTCTCATGAGAAGCAACATGATGATGTTCCTTCTTCCCATGAAGCTCAAAGCAAACCAGGTGAATCTGAGAAAGCTTAAGATCATCCAGATACAGAGGGAGAGGAATTTAGTGAGGGTGAGCTTTATAGTACTGAAGCAGAAGTTGAAAATATAATGCAGTCTCCCTTGGTTGCATATGCAGAGTCACCTGTTGGAACTAAAGAGGTCAAATTTCCTCCAAGAGAGGAAGAGACAGAGAAGATTCCATCACCTGAGCACAAGGAGGAACATGCTGAAGAGAAGGAGAGCAAGATAGATGAGATTCCTAAGAAGAAGGGTTTGAGTGACGAAGCACCTAAGGGTTAGCAAGAGGAATTTGGACAAAGCGAAGTGCAGTTAGAGTCCACTATCCCAGATTGGTTGGACAAGGAAATAAAGATAAATTAGGTTGTTGTGGAAGACATACCACCTAATTGGGATAAGTTGTTGGCCAAGATTGAAAAGGATAAAGGTAAGAAGAAGGCCAGGGTCATCTCAAAGATTGAAAGAGATGAGGCAAGTAACATGGTGGTTCATATTGCAACTCCTACTCTAGATAAGAATAGAGATGAGGTAACTACAAATGATTATAATGTGTAGACTTTCAATTTAGGGCCTACTTCTGTCGAGCAAGAAATTTAAGATTATTAGGGATCTAGCACAGTTATCCTGGGGAGATTAAGGAAGGAAGTGCAAACTAAATAGGAGCTAAAGAAGGAGAATGAGAAACTTAGGAAATTCTTGGAGGATCTGATGAAACCCTTGCAATCTATTAATCCCTCAGCTTCTGCTACAAAACCCTTGCCTCAAGAAACTATCACCGATCTTGAAAGAATGAAGGCTTCCAGTCTTTCTATTGCAAATTGGCTACAAGGGGTACAAACCAAAGGAAACAAGGCTATTAAGGATATTCTATCAACGGGGAAGGATGCTATGAGGGAAACTGATTGGTTGAAGGAGGTATTAGCTCAGGACAAAGAAAATACAAATCTCCTGCTACAAAAAACTAAAACTATCATGGAGTATACCAAGGATAAGCTAGTAAATGATAAAATTCTCCCTTCCTCTAGAGTTGTTGAACCTTGGGAGTGGTTTGAGGCATTGCAGATCAGGCAAAAGGTTCTGAAGAAGATTTACAAGTAGAGGAGGCAAATTGATGATACCCTAACTGGTATCTACAATGGCTACATTTCTTTCTTTGAGATTATGACAGGGAGAAGGAAGATTGCCCCTAAGTATTTGAGTTTGGAGTAGTTGAGAAGGTGGTGGCATGATGTTTATGCTCCAGTCAATGATGATTCTATTTCTAAACACCAGTTAGATGATGTGGCCACATACATTGTTGTTATTGATAAATACCTAACATATAAGGTTGAGTGGGATAAGTTAGTTAAACAGTCAAGGGAAGAAATTACATCAATTGGGAGTCGACTTAAGGTTTTGCCTTTACCACCTATGGCCGACTTGGATAGGGTGCTTTTGAGGGTGCATGAAATGTTGGATCAGAGTAAAGACAAAGGGGAAGGTAGTTGATGATGGGCTACATCAAGATTTGTGCTTCCCTATTATTTTGCATGCATTGGTTTGAGCTACATTAGAGATCACAGGCTGACTTGGATGAAGTTCATGCATTTAATGCATATTATCTCATTTTTAATTTCTCTTGGCCGACTTGTTGTGCCTAATTATTATTGTAAAACCCTATCTAGGCCAACATGTTTTGGGGGTTCTATTAATATGGCATTTTGCCTCATTTGTAAGGGCTAGACATAAGTATAGATATAGACAAATAGAGAGATAGAGCGAATTAAGTAGAGCAAGAGTTAGCAAGTAGTTGTTCTCAAGCAAATATTGCAACAAAAAGCTGGAATTGTTGCTACAGTGGATAATTTGATGCAAGTAATGACATTGTGATTTGGTTCCATACTTGTGTTCTTATCTTGCATGGTTCTTGTTATTCTATCTTTAGAATTGCTTTGAGGAAAATTGATATTTAGAATTAGATTTGATTTAATGATGTTTATGGTTTAATATTTGAAGTGTTGCAGTAATCCCTGGTCCATACTTTTTGCAACCAACTGATTGTTAGTTGATTTGTAAAGTTAACCTGGACCTTTATATTCATTGTGCTTAGTTCAATTGTGAGGGTTTATTCATTTCAATTGAAATAAGGTTGTGTGAATGAATGTCCATGATCTGAAAATCTTAACACCTTAGAAGATTGCACTATTTCTATAAGATTGCAGATCCATCTGGGTCAAGTAGAAATTAGCTTGGAGGGATTGGTCCATTTCAAGTGTTTGTCATTTGCATTGTTAATCTTAGGAGTAGTATTAATCTAGGAATCTCTTTGAAACCCTCATCTTTTTTTATTTCTTTGATTATTGGGTTAAATTTAGGATTGAAGTATCATCATATTGCTAGATCTGATAAATTGAGATTCAGTATTTTTCTTGTAGTAAGGTCCCATTGTGATTACCAACATTTTCACATTTATCACTGAGTTGTTTATGCATTGTCAAGACCTGACATTAGAGACCTTGGGGTTATCTCTTGAGGCTTGTTGATAGAGATTTACCTTTCAAGAGAGATAGGATTTCATATTCTGTCTGAGTTGTTGCTATGCAGAAAACATCATCAATGATCCCAATAGATTGGCACTAGAAGGAGGGCTTGAATAAGCAAGCTGGATCAATTTTTGAATGTAATCTCTCCTAAAAGATTCAGAAGGAGAACCAGATCTACTCCAAGAGAGGAGGAATTTCAAGAATTACCAGCCTCTACTAGGTCTAGAAGGACCAACAAAAGGGGAGAATCATCATCTGGCCAGCCATCTCCATAATTTTCACCTTCATCAAGTTCATCTTCATCTAATTTTGAGGACATTCCCATTCCACAACCTTAACAAGTCATAAATCAGCCATTACTACCCCCACCTCCACCAATGGCTTTCCTAGCTAATAACCCATCTCCATTGAGTTTTGCTAATTACAATGTCATGCCCAAAAAACCCTGAACACTTTTGTTCAAAATTCCATGTCAATGATCCCAATAGAACTGTTGAGGAACACATCAGGATCTTTCAGATTGGCCTTAAGGATAGATGGATAAACCATGAGGATGTAGCATGCAGACTCTTTCCTTATTCATTGGGGGAGGATGCATTCTATTGGTACAATCATTTACCTGCTGGGTCTATCCAACATTGGACTAAGCTAGAGACTACATTCTTGCAGAAGTTTCAGATTCCCATCAGCCCTAATGAGCTCTATCTCCAATTCACTAATATTAAGAGAGAGGCCAATGAGCCTATAGCATCCTTTAACAATAGGTTTCATTATGCGTATGCCAAACTGCAGGACCCTTATGTTGTTGATGAGCCTACTACTTTAGAAGTCTATTATAAGGGACTAGATAGTCTGACAACTACCTTTATGAAGTGGAGTAATAACCCTCCTGCTAATATACTTGATGCATATGTTGAGGCTATGAAGGTTAGCATTGCTTTAAGGAAACATCCGTCTGGGCCTTTACCCTCATTAGGACCCATTGCTCACCCTGGACAAGTTCCACCTCTCAACCGGGCTCTTGCCAACCATACTCCTATCATAAATCCGGTACCTCAGTTACCTCTAGTCCCTCACCCAGGACCTCCTGTGAGACAAGTTTCACCCACAATTAGTTACCCTCAGCAAAATGTGAATCAACCTCTACATATACAGCATTAGGCTAGCTATCCCCCATACCTACATAATTCTGAAGTATTAAACCAATCACTGAATACCAATGCAGCAATAGGGTATCCCCAAAATAATGCGAATCGGCCGCCATACAGTAATCCTGACAAGGAGAGACTGGATGAATTGTCTGAACAAGTAAAGAAGCTGAATATGGAGGTGACTTACTTGAGGAACTAGAATAGTCAGTTGCAACCTGCTCAAAGAAATATGTAGTCCAATCAAAATAGAGAAAATCCACAAGGACAACACTTTGATAGAGGGAAACACCATGAAAGGGGATATAACCAGGATAGAGGATACAACAATGAAATAGGTTATAACAATGATCGAGGATTTAATAATGATAGAGGGTATAATAATGATAGAAGATAGAACTATGATAAAGGACAATCCTCAGGCCAAAACTTTGACATAGGGAAAGGTGGTGGACAAGGGTTCGATAGGAGGTAGCCACCAAGACAAAATAGGACTTGGAACACAGGGCCTAACAATGGAGGAGTCTCCACCCCATTGGATCAACCATTTAATCAACCTGTCAATTAGTTTGTCAATCAGCTAGTTAATCAAGAGAAGCCTCCTAATGGTGTATATCTAGCTGAGTTTGCTTTATCAGGATGGTGTAGGCTCCATAAAATGAGTCAACATTCTGAGTTAGATTGTCAAGAGTTCCAAACAGTAGCCTCGATCTTTCAGTATGAAGTGGAGAATAATGTAGGTAGTTAGGAAATGGTACCATTTGTTCCCTATGATTCATCAGTATTGGTACTGAATCATGCTCCTTTTCCACAAAGTAAAGAGAATGTACCTGAAGAGGAATCTAACCAGTTGAAGGAAGAGGTAGATCAGGTATGTAATGGGGATGAAATTACACAATTATTCGATGAGAATCTAGTAAATGACAATGGTCCCAGGGATGAAGAAGAGGCTTTTGTTGAAGAAGTATAAACCTTCCAAAAACCTGTCAAGAAGTATGACTTGAGGGAATTTCCACATAGATGCCCACAAGTTGGAGGCCCCTTCACTACTTCCATTCCACCGAAAAATTTCAACACTCCTCTAGATCCTAATGCTAGCAATAATCCATCACTTCCTCAGGTGTCCAGGAAATATTTATCTCAAGATAAAGGGCATACTGACGTGCCAAAAGGGAGAGGTGTTGATACAAACAAGGATAAGGTGATGGAATACCCAAGGGAGACCCCTGCTAATCTGAATGAGGAACAATCGTTCATGTATGTTGCTGAAGAACTCAGAAAATTAAAGGTAAGTCTATCTGCATCTGAGTTATTAAGAGTTCCAACCATTAGGAATGCAGTTCTAGGAGCTTATAATGCAAATTCCATGTCACAAGATAAATCAGTTAGTGAAAGTATCAATAGAGCATCTAGTTTTCAATCAGTAGGAAGGAAAAATCAGACTCATAATCAGGTCCACGTGCCTCCTGGGGATAAGGGAAAAGAGAAGGACAAGACTCAAGTTGCTCAAGTGGATACTCCCTTAACTCTATTTCAAGGGAAGACAGATACACCCCCATTCTTGATTTCTGTTCGAATATTCGGTAAGAATTTGCATAATTATTTGTTGGATTCTGGTGCTTCAACCAATGTTATGCCTTTTGGTGTCTATAGAGCTATGGGTATTACTTCTGCTGACTCACAAAATAAAGTCACACAATTGGATAAGACTGAAGTCAATGTTGTAGGGGAGTTAAATATGATTCATATGCAGATTGTTTCTGATCCTAGAATTCAGCAGGTCATTAATATACAAGTGGCTGATATACCTGATGCCTATGGCCTAATCTTGGGAAGAGACTTTACCAGGGCTTTAAATGGATATGTCTTGACTGATCACTCTCATATGTGGCTTCCCTAGAAGGGAGTGCCAAACTAGATTAGAATCGAAAGAGAACCCAGAATAAAATACATGATTACAAAATATCTGAAGACCTCTACTGAAATTCAGATATTAGAAGTATGGGTAACTATGTGCTCGCAACCCCTCTTGAGGAGTTAGATGTTGAGGAAGTTCTTATGTTCCACACAGTACCTGGTGACCTTACAATAGAATCTAGTGGTACTAAAGCCTTAGTCAAACCAGTTGAAAATGATGATGATCCAGAAGATAATCAATTGGGCTTGCTAGATAATTTTCAAGAGTTTATTTAGAAGTGCATTGAATATCAAGTTTAGTTGGGAAGAGGAATGAACTTTGGAGAACTACTCTTTCCCAATTGGTGTAGGGTGCATAATTCCTCCCATTCAGAACCAGACTGTCACTTGTGCCAGGATGTAGTGGAATAGATACAAAAATGTATCAATCCCACTCAAGCAGTCAAAATTGATATCCAAAATGTCCAAGAGGATCCCAAAGGAAAAAGAGTGATGCCTTTTGAAAGACCATCCAAGAGCAATAGTGCAAGTGAAAAATCAAGGAAGTCTGCAGTTGTTGGCTTCTAGACTTTAAGATTCGATGGGTCCAAATCAAAACAAGGAGCTAGGGAAAGTTTTGAGGTAATTAGTCCAAGAGGTAAGACATTCTTTGTTTCTCATAGACTTCAATTTCATTGTATGAATAATGTAGCAGAATATGAGGCTTTGGTTCATGGGTTGTTAATGGCATTAAAGAAAAAGGTGAAGATCTTGCAAGTTTTTGGAGATTCTGAGTTAGTAGTCAAGCAAGTTAGGAGGCAATACTCTTGTCATGACAAAAGAATGACAAACTATAGACACAAAGTATGGGATCTTATTGAAGGATTTGATGCCTATAATATTCAATTGATTCCATGAAGTAAGCACCAGACAGCTGACTCTCTTGCCCAGGCAGCTAGTACATTATAGCCTCTACTTCTTTTTGGACTAAAGAAGTTTACTATGGAACTGACCCCAGAACCCTCAATACCTGAAAATGTCACCAACTTCTAGGTATTTGAAGATGACAAGAATATCTTAGATTTAATTACTAGTACAGATTTCTTTGCTTCTCAAATCATTGATAAAATTGAACTCCAAGAAGCAGAGATGGGCTTGGAAGGTGTAATTAATTTGAAGACCAACACTATTCCCAGGGGGATGGTGCAATTAGAAAGGATATTTGATTTAGACAGGATTAGAGATCAAGAGCAAGATGCAAAAAAAGAGTCCATCAATGGACAGTGTGATAAATATAATATGGGATCTCAGGATGATGTCAAAAATATCTTTATTGGCAAAGTGTGCACTCTAGAAGAAAGGAAAGGAATATTCAATGCACTACATAGATATCCAGATGTGATAGCTTGGAGTTATGAAGACTTAAAGACTTATGATACATCAATCATAACCCATACTATCCCCCTCAATTCAAGAGTAAAACCTTTAAGACAGAGGAAAAGGCCCATCAATGCTCTAATGGAACCCATAATACAGAAGGAAGTGTGGAAACTATTGTCTGCCAGAATCATATTTCCAGTAAGACATTCTACTTGGGTTGCAAACCTGGTTCCAGTGCGAAAGAAAAATGGTGAAATCAGGCTATGTAGATTTTAGGAACCTAAACAGAGTGTCAGAAAAAGATAATTATCCAGTACCCTCACTGGATGAAGTACTCCAGATTGTCAATGGATCTCAGATGATGTCTTTCTTGGATGGTTATTTAGGATACAACCAGGTCATGGTGCAGTATGAGGACAGGCACAAGACTGCTTTCACCACCATGTGGGGCACTTTTGCCTATAGGAGGATGCCCTTTGGCTTGATTAATGTTGGAGCCACATTCCAAAGAGCCATGGACATTGCCTTTAAAGAAATAATTGGTAAGTGCATAATCATTTATATGGATGATCTGACAGTCTTCTCCAAGAAGAGAGGTGATCATATCTCAGATTTGTACAAGGTGTTCCAAAAATGTAGAGAGTTTGGGATATCTCTCAATCCAAATAAATGCATCTTTGGAGTTACAGAGGGTAAATTTTTGGGGCATGTTCTATCTAAAAAAGGAATTTCCATTGATCTAGAACAAATAGAAGCTATACTCAAGATCCCACCGCCTGCTAGAAAAAAAGAGATGAAATCATTCTTTGGGAAGATCAACTTTGTGAGGAAGTTCATCACAAGATTCGCAGAAATAGTCAAGCCCCTGAATGCTATGTTGAAGCAGGAGGCCAAAGTTGAATGGAATGTTGAAGCAAAAGAAGCATTTGTAGAGATAAAAAGGGCTATTGTTGAAGCTTCGGTTTTGGTGAGTCTAGATTATGCTAAACCATTCTATATATATTTGTTTGCTTCTGATCACTCTTGTGTTGCCATGTTAACTCTAAAATATGACCAAGGAAATGAACATCCCATCGTATTCATGAGTGCACCATTGAAGGATGCAAAGTTGAGATACCCAAGTGTGGAAAAGTAGGCTTATGCCTTAGTTAGGGCTATAAAGAAGTTTAGACATTATATCCTTAGAAACAAGGTCTTTGCTATAGTTCTTGATCCTGCAGTTAAGCTGTTGTTAATGTAGAATGAGCTAGGAGAGCGTAGAGCTAAGTGGGTAACTATGTTACAGGAGTATGACATTGAGATTCAGCCCATGAAGCTGGTAAGAGGGCAAGGACTTATAAAGACAATGGCAGAGGTAGGCCCTGATCTTGCGGCCCAACATTACAATCTAGAGGATGTTTCCCCTGGTGAATGGTATGATGACATTGTTCATTATCTCTTGACTCAGAGATGCCCTAATCATCTTAATGTAGTACAAAGAAGGGCATCACTCTTAAAGAGTGATAGTTTCATGTTGAAAGGAGCGATTCTATATAAGAAAAATCATGAGTGTGTTTACTTAAGGTGCCTAGGAAAGGCAGAGTCTGAAAGAGTGATGTTGAAATTTCACAACAGATATGGTATAGGCCATGGGTCAGCACCTTCTATAGTGAACCAGATTCTAAGAGCTGGTTACTATTGGCCCACATTGTTCAAGGACACAAACAACCATGTCAGAACCTGTCATGTGTGTCAAACTGTAGCGACCAGAGAGAAGTATGTGACACTCCCACTCCAACCAATCTTTGAGGTAAAACCTTTTGCACAGTGGGGGATGGACTTCATAGGTCCAATCAATCTACCTTCCTTTGCAGGTCACAGGTATATCCTTACTATCACTGATTATTTTACAAGATGGACTGAGGCCCTTGTTTGCAAGCAATGTACTTTTGAGGTGGTAATTAATTTAGTCGAATCATGTATCATTAACCGTTTTGGATGTTCTATGTCTTTAGTTTGTGATAATGGTCCTGCATTTTCATCGTTGAAGTTTTCTAATTGGGCTTTTGATCATGGGATTATAATTAAGTTTGCATCCAACTATTACCCTTAGGGTAATGGTTTGGATGAGTCTTCAACAAAAATCTCCTGATTGTTATCCGCAAACTATTAGAAAGAAATCCTAAGGATTGGCACACCCAACTCAGATTTTCTCTCTGGGCAGATCGTACAAGACATAAGACTTCCATAGGAATGTCACCTTACCACCTGGTTTATGGGTTAGAGCCTGTGTTTCCTATTCAGTTGAAAATCCCTACCTTATAGTTCATTAATGAATATTATGATGAGGGAGATAAATGTGACGCCAGACTTGTTGAATTGTTACACTTTGAGGAAAAAAGAGATGAAGCCCTAGAAAACTTTGCTAAACATCAGGGGGTAGTCAAGAGATGGTTTGATAAAAGAGCCAAGGTAAAATATTTTAGGATTTTTGACTTGCTTCTTTATTGGGATAAAGCCCATGACCATAAGGGGAGCATGGAAAATTTGATAAACTTTGGCTTGGCCCTTACTAGATTTCAGAAATTCTGGGAGATAATGCTTTCCGTTTGAAAACTCTCACTAGAGAAGACATCCCACTACCTATCAATGGGTAGTATTTGAAGCATTATTTCTAGTCTTGAGCTATTTTCAACTCTTTTCCTGTGTATAGTTAGATTAGGTTTCCTTTTTGTTTTGTTTTCTTTGCTTTGCTTTGGTTAGAGGAGGTTTCCCTTTCTACTTTGCTTTTGTTTGTTTTGGTTAGTGTAGGTTTTCTTTTGGTTTGGTTTTTTTTTACTCTACTCTTGCTTTGGATTTTTTCTTGTTTTCTTCTGGATGTGTTGCACCTGCGTGGCAAATATATCATTATTTGGGACTATTCTAAGTATTTTATTGGTGGACTCTAGTCTTGTGTCTTGAAGGGATGGTTGAAGTCTTTGCTATTGCCAACAGTCTAAATGTTTGATTTATAGAAGATGGGTCACAGGTTTTGATTTGAATTTGAGGTATTATGAAATCTTATATCTTTCATATATCTTAAGAATCCTGATGTTGTCGTACGATCCTTGTGAAGTCCTATCAGGTGAAAAATCTTATTTCTGCTTCAGCGCCACTGTGGTTCTCAGCCCTAAGTGTGAGCTTCATTGTTCATAGGTTGAAATAAAAAGTGACAGAAAGAATATCAAAACAAAGAAAAGTGAAATATTGAAAATCAAAAGAATGAATTCAACTTATCAGGAGTATCTGAATATCTCTATCGAGGCTATAAACACCTAGCTAGAAATAGAACTATTTTTGGGAGAGTCACAACGATAACCTCATCATGGCTATAGATTCCTAACTGGCAGTGAGGCTCTATCTAGGTTTCTTTTGAAGTTAGAATCTTTACGTAGCCTGTCTTGACTGAACTTGGTTTCTACAGTAGCTCAATGAGGGAAATGAACTCATATGCACACACTTGGGTTTTCAGTTTATGGAAGGTTCAGTCTACCCTTTGGTTTTGATTCTTTAATCTTTGCATTTTGATCTATTTTTCTGATAGTGAGACTGAAACCAGAGATTCTGGGTTCTTGATTCCTTTCCATCATCAAATGCTCTGGAGCATTTTCCAGCAGAGTCGCCATTTGTTGTGCAATTTTTGCACACATGCCCCGCTGAAAGCAAGGACCCTCTTTCGCTTTGGTTTTTGGTGTCTTGGCCCTTTCATTTTGAGGTTTTATCTTGCTTTGGCATGTGCTTAAATGTTCATTTTGATTTTCTAAGTGATTCCCCTAAGTTATTCATTAAAAATCTTAAGTTCTGGGTGAATTTCGGGTTTTCATCCTGGTTCAGGATTTTCCACCCTGATCAGATTTTCTTGGATTCTGCTCAGACTCCGACTGAGCACTCTGGTTCTGAGATTTTCGTCCTTCACAGAATTTCGCGTTGGCCAGTTTTTTTCAAATTTCGTCCTATCATTGGGTTTCTGGATTTTCTTGGCTGTCTTGTCAGCAGCATTAATATTTTCGTACGAGCTTTGAATGATGTATTTAATTGATCTCTGATGACTTTTGTGCCATTATGCTTTAGTGTTTGTCATCGATTGAGCTGAGGAATTTTTTCTTTGAGTGTTGGATTTTATTTTGGGTGACTAATTGTGAATTGTTCGATTCAAGTGGTGATTTCTTGGGCATTGTTGTTGTCTTCGTTGGGCACCTTTAAACTGGTATTTGCTGCCTCATTCGATTTCTACTACGTCAAATGGTATGTATATGATTTCCTTGCTTTTGATTGATGAAAGTTAGCGTTGCTTTGGCGTTTTGGGATTATTCGGGGTTCAAATTTCTACATGTTTGAGAGTTTGATGCTAGTGTTGTGTGATATGGTTTAATTTCTGGCATTATGAGAGAACTTGCTTGAGAGTCGTGATTTCCCCCTAGTAAAGACTTAGCAGTTGAAATGGTTGAATCCTGAGCTTTCCTATGTGTTAATGGTAGATTTTTGGGGTTTGATACCTAAGGCATCACCATTTAACCCTAGTATGCTTCCCAATTGGCCTAGAATTCTAAGAAAATATATAGAGGACCCATACCAAACTTGTCTCAGGCCTAGATTCTCGAAATTTATGATCGATCCATTAGTTTGAGTGAAATTTCCATTCAGTGTAGAAGTTTGGGTTTCATCCTCAGTTCAGGATTTTTCATTTTTGGCGGATTTTCCTGCTCTGGTGGATTTTCCTGATCTCCTTCGTTTTCCTGGAATTCGCATACTTTCAGAGTTTTATCTTATCCGTGGATTTCCTTCGGCTCCGAATTTTCCCGAAATCCTTGATCCCCTATTTTTTCCGTATTCACAAAGTGTCTCCTCATTCGTGGAAATCCGTCTCTAGTGGATTTTCTCAGAATTTGATGAAATATGATGGAATATGAAATAGCATGATGTGTTAATAGGTGATGGTGCATTTTATGACTATTTCATGCTATTTTTAGATCTCACATGTTGTTTATTGATTAATAATGATCGGATTGAATTGCTAATAGGTGTTTTCATGATTATTCTGCTGGAATCCGTCTAGCTCAGAATTCTCCAAAATTCCTCCCTGGCTTGGATTCCGCGGATGGTCCTAAAACCTGAAGTTTAACATGATCATTATATATGAGGTTTAATTTAATTTAATGATGATTTTGATTGATTAACCTTTTTTGGTGTGATCTTTATTATTTTTCCTTTGTTAAGTGTAGGCTGAATCTAGCAACATAATAGTTGGAAAGGCTGCGTGACATGGAAGGATCTTCAGTGTTTGATGCAGAAAGAATCTAGATGGACATCAAGAGAAAAATCCCAGAGAGTAAGATCACCTCCATCTAGTCAGACGTAACAAATACCAATGTTGGACTATGGGATTATGAGGAGTTCAAAGGTAGAATGGCAACACAAGATCTTCCTCTAGTGGCTAAGAGAAAGTTAGAATCAGGATTAGCACATGTGGCTAGTTTCCCCTCCACAGTGCAGTGTTATGAGTTAGTCCTTGAGTGTGCCAGGCACTATGATAGTGATACACAGAGAATTATTGGTCCTCAAGGGAGGATTGTTGCGAACCTGAACGATGTCTCCATAGCTCAGACTTTTGATATGCCAGATAGATCTCATGTGGTGGCATTCAACATGGAAGTAGCCAAGGAGTACTATGAAGAACAAACTGTCAAATCTCAATAGCTCATCAATTTCTGGCTAGAGAAACCCAAGTCTCATTATTCCAAGCTGCCTAAATAGCTATTTAGGGAAAAATTCAAGGAGTATTATGATGCCATCACTCTTCTTAGCAGGGCAGTTGGATTGAAGAATGCTAGTATGTTTGAGAATTGGATGTGCCATGTGATTGTGAGGATGGAATAGGAAAAGACTGGCTATCATTGGGCAGGTGTCATAAGTAGAGTGATTCATGAACAATTGTCCAATGTGCTACAAACCAAGACCTTCACAATGCCCTCGTACTTAGTCTATGCACTTGCAAGATTTCATCCATACAAGGGATTGAGTACTAGGGGCACCTTTGTATAGGATATTATTTATGAGGTGTACCCTTAGTTGCACTTGGGAAGCTTGAGCTATAGGAGGGTGAATGATGCATTCACCAAGCATATCACCAAATTACTTCAGGAAGCAGAGCATGTGAGGGCTCCATACAGGCTTCTGAGGTATCCCACTGATCATATCATACTTCTAGAGGTCACTCGACAGATATGTGACTTTGATGCCATTGTTAAAAGAGATAAACATAAGACTGGTTTTGGTGGAAACTTCCCTTTGAGGATAGGCACTAGAGAGGTCTACCCTTCCATTATTTCTACCCAAGCTTCGAAAGAGGAAATGAGTACTCTTGGCTTATCTTTCTATTCCAAGATGTCTGGATTTGATATAATAGGTGAAGCCCAAAAGAAGGCTAGTAGAGAGTATAGCCATAAGGTTGATTTGGAGGAATATTGAGCCAATTGTAGTGATGAATATGAGGTTAGGAAAAAGAAGTTTTCTCGCCTTCTGGTTGAATCAGTCTGTTTATATAATGTGAAGGAAGTTCTTGATGAACTCGAAGATGATGGAGACATGATTCAAGGTCATGCCTATGAGGCAGTAAAGGACGGGACAATTGGTGATGTGGATTGGTTAGAAGAAGAAAAGGTCAAGTTAGGACAGATAATGGGTCTGATAACTAAGTTTACCAGAATGTGGCTAAAGCATAAAATGTGGGAGTTAGAAAATGAAGGTGTACAGTGCACCTATGAGCTGATGGGAGATTTGGACCCTCACTCCACTTCTGAGGAATCAACTGAGCAAGATCCTAAATGTAAAGGTAAGTTGGATTCTCCTTTCAAAATCAAGATAAAAGGTATTTAGGTGGAGGAAGCCCAAGAAACAGAAAAATAGAGAAAGTCGATTGCTAAGAAAAGGTCAAGGACTAAGAAGTCCAGTAAGGAGGAAACTGAAAAGAAGATTCTTGAGGTCGATGTTCTTGTGCCCAAAAGAAGGAGATTTGTGAGATTATCACAAAAGGTAGGTTCCAAGGATGGAGTTGAAGTGGGTACACCTATGGTAGATATAGAGAGTTCAGGGGAAAAGACACAGGTATAAACAAGGAGGTCTAGGACTCCTTCCCCTAAGGATAGTATGCCCAAAACATATCCTCCTCCAGTTACTTCTCATGAGAAGCAACATGATGATGTTCCTTCTTCCCATGAAGCTCAAAGCAAACCAGGTGAATCTGAGAAAGCTGAAGATTATCCAGATACAGAGGGAGAGGAATTTCATGAGGGTGAGCTTTATAGTGCTAAATAGAAGTTGAAAGGATAATGCAGTCTCCCTTGGTTGCATATGTAGAGTCACCTGTTGGAACTGAAGAGGTCAAATCGCCTCCAAGAGAGGAAGAGATAGAGAAGATTCAATCACCTGAGCACAAGGAGGAACATGCTGAAGAGAAGGAGAGAAAGAAAGATGAGACTCTTGAGAAGCAAGGTTTGAGTGAAGAAGAACCTAAGGGACATCAAGAGGAAGTGGGACAAAGTGAAGTGCAGTTAGAGTTGACTATCCCAGATTGGTTGGACAAGGAAATAAAGAGAAAGCAGGTTGTTGTGGAAGACACGCCACCTAACTGGGATGAGTTGTTGGCCAAGATTGGAAAGGATAAAGGTAAGAAGAAGGCCAGGGTCATCTCAAAGATTGAAAGAGATGAGTCAAGTAACAGGGTGGTTCATATTGCAAATCTTGCTCTAGATAAGAATAGAGATGAGGTAACTGCAAAGGATTATAATGTGTAGACTTTCAATTTAGGGCCTACTTCCGTCGAGCAGGACATTGAATATTATCAAGGTTCTAGCATAGTTATCCTAGGGAGATTGAGGAAGGAAGTTCAAACTAAATAGGAACTAAAGAACGGGAATGAGAAACTCAGGAAATGCTTGGAGGATCTGATGAAACCCTTGCAATCTATTAATCCCTCGGCTTCTATTGCAAAACCTTTTCCTCAAGAAACTATCACCAAGCTTTAAATAATGAAGGTTTCCACTCTTGCTACTACAAATTGGCTGCAAGGGGTACAAACCAAAGGAAACGAGGCTATTAAGGATATTCTATCAACGGGGAAGGATGCTATGAAGGAAACTGATTGGTTGAAGGAGGTATTGGCTCAGGACAAAGAAGATACATATCTCCTGCTACAGAAAACTAAAACTATCATGGAGCATACCAAGGATAAGCTAGTAAATGATAAAATTCTCCCTTCCTCCAGAGTTGCTGAACCTTAGGAGTGGTTTGAGGCATTGTAGATCAAGCAAACGGTTCTGAAGAAGATTTACATGCAGAGGAGGAAAATTGATGATACCCTAACTGGTGTCTACAATGGTTGCATTGCTTTCTTTGAGATTATGACAGGGAGAAGGAAGATTTCCCCTAAGTATTTGAGTTTGGAGCAGTTGAGAAGGTGGTGGCATGATGTTTATGCTCCAGTCAGTGATGATTTCGTTTCTGAACACTAGTTAGTTGATGCGGCCACATACATTGTTGTTATTGATAAATACCTAACATATAAGGTTGAGTGGGATAAGTCGGTTAAACAACTGTCAAAGGAAGAAATTACATCAATTGGGAGTCGACTTAAGGTTTTTCCTTTACTACCTGTGGCCGACTTGGATAGGGTGCTTTTGAGGGTGCATGAAATGTTGGATCGAAGTAAAGACAAGGTGGAAGGTAGTTAATGATGGGCTACATCGAGATTTGTGCTTCCCTATTATTTTGCATGCATTGGTCCGAGCTGCATTGGAGATCCTAGGCCAACCTGGATGAAGTTCATGCATTTAATGCATATTATCTCATTTTGAATTTCTCTTGGCTAACTTGTTGTGTCTAATTATTATTGTAAAATCCTATCTAGGCCAACATGTTTTGGGGGTTCTATTAATATGGCATTTTGCCTCATTTGTAAGGGCTAGACATAAGTATAGATATAGAAAAATAGAGAGATAGTTAGAGCGAATTAAGTAGAGCAAGAGTTAGCAAATAGTTGTTCTCAAGCAAATATTGTAATAGAAAGTTGGAATTGTTGCTATAGTGGATAATTTGATGCAAGTAATGACATTGTGATTTGGTGCCATACTTGTGTTCTTCTTATCTTGCATGGTTCTTGTTATTCTATCTTTAGAATTGCTTTGAGGAAAATTGATATTTAGAATTAGATTTGATTTAATGATGTCTATGGTTTAATATTTGAAGTGTTGCAGCAATCCCTGGTCCATACTTTTCGCAACCAACTAATTGTTAATTGCTTTGCAAAGTTAACCTGGACCTTTATATTCATTGTGCTTAGTTCAATTGTGAGGGTTTATTCATTTCAATTGCGATAGGGATGTGTGAATGAATGTTCATGATCTAAAAGTCTTAACACCTTAAAAGATTGCAGATCCATCTGTGTCAAGTAGAAATTAGTTTGGAGGGATTGGTCCATTTCAAGTGTTTGTCATTTGCATTGTTAATCTTAGGAGTAGTATTAATCTATGAATCTCTTTGAAACCCTAATCTTTAGTTATTTCTTTGATTATTGGGTTAAATTTAGGATTGAAGTATCATCATATTGCTAGATCTGATAAATTGAGATTCAGTATTTTGCTTGTAGTAAGGTCCCATTGTGATTACCAGCATTTTCACATTTATCACTTAGTTGTTTATGCATTGTCAATACTTGACATTAGAGACCTTGGGGTTATCTCTTGAGGCTTGCTGATAGAGATTTACCTTTCAAGAGAGATAGGATTTCATATTCTGTCTGAGTTGTTGTGCAGAAAACATCATCAACAAGACGTAGTCCACTCAGACAAACTCCGTAATCAAATTGGTGTCTTCTTTTCTCTCTCTTGGTTCTATGTTTTGAATTCTCTAATGTTCCTGCTACTCCATTGTTGATGCCTTTGCACCTGTGTGCATAATCACTTAGCAATGTTTGTCATAGATCCCTTTCGCTTTACGAATCATGTGCAATCCCCAAATTTCATTTTCATTGTACTTTTAGTAGGGTATAATCTTGTGGACTGACCTCCACCATGGTTTTTCCCCTAATAGGGTTTCCATGTAAAAAATCCTGGTGTTATGTGTGTTTCTTATGTGTTGATGATTAATGTTTTCATGGTTAATAATCAAATCTGAGAATAAGGTTAATAAGTTCAATAAGTTTTGAATTTCTATGACAACTAATTCACCCCCCTCTTAGTTGTCTTCCCTTGTATTGCCAACAGGGTTTTGATGAAATGTTGAAGGAACCTTATGTGATGGTTGTTTGACCTTGTGCAAGGTATTTATGATGTGTTGGAGGCATTGATGAGGTCTTGTAAGCTTGGGAGTTGAGACTTTCAATAAACCCTTATGATTTGCATGTAAAGTGAGGGTTTGGTGGATCAACATCTCTAGAGGCCATGGCTTTGAGAATTGTTGGTGAAATTTGATGTTTTGTAGCACAATTGGTGACTATCAAGTGAGATTTGGTGAAAACTTGGTGTTTAGGAGGTACCTCCTTTCTAAAAGAGGGCTATTTGGTGGCCTAAAACCAGGGATAGTCTAATGTTTCTCTATATTGTTTCAAAGAAACATTTTGAAACCTTTTGGTATGTTGTGTTGGGTTCTATGGTAAGTCTTAGTTGGTGTTTGGTTGGCCGTCTCTAAAAGATATCTCCAAAAGTCAGTTTTTGAGTGCTACAATCCTTTAGGGGTGTGTTTGAGAAAAGTTGTGAGAATAGTGTTGAAGGGGTTGATTTCTTGTTTGAGTCTGATAATTTTTGTGTTGGTTGGGGGGTCATCAGCACCTAGGTTGCTATCAATTTGTCACCACTATTAATTTTATTTATAATCTAATGGTTTGAGTTCTATATTGTAAGCCAAAATATACCCACAGAGCTCCAATGCCCATGGGGCCCAAATGTAATTTTAGGTCCCATGAGCATTGGAGATTTTTAGGTACATTTTGGCTCAAGGAATTTAACCCCATCCATTAGATTATAAATATTTAGTGGCCCAAGTATAATTTTGGGCTCAATGGACATTGGAGCTCCATAAGTTAACCCATGGAATACAACCCCAACCATAAGATTATAAATAAAATCAATGGTGGTGATTAAAAAATGGTGATATGGCTTTGAAGTAACCAATAATTATATAATATTATTGGAAAATCAATTTCATTTTATACTATAACTTATAAAATTTAGGTGAATCTGATCTATTTAGTATCAAATATTGTGGCGAATTTATTCTTTTAAAAGTTTAATAAAATAATTTTTTTGGCAATTTAACCAAGCCTAGAATAAAATTTTATAAAAATTTGGCAATTCAAGTCACCTTATAGCTTATACTATTAGCCACATTTTGAATCCTCAATTTGAACTATTAGCTAATTGGTGAATATTAGCCACTAAAAACTCACTACTTATTCACATGTTAAGTTTACTTAGGCCCTAAGATTCCTTCTTAAAGACTTGGTTGTTATGTCTAGATCTTTTTTTTTTTACTTTATGTCAACTTAGTTGTCTCATGTTATAGGATGAAGACACTTGTCATGATCTTGTCTAATTTTATGTCTCATGATGGCTATATAACCAAGGTGTTCTCATTTGTAAATTAATTCCATTAAATTCCAATCCAATACCATTGCAATCTTGAGTATTGCATATTGACCATATTATCTAGAATCCATTATTGCAAATTTATGCTCTTATTTTTCTCTCTTGAGAAGGTTATTTTTTATTTTACAGGTGATCCTAGAGGCTTGAGTCCTTGAGTGACTCTAACAAACATGAGTTATGTAGCCACTTTTTTTCATGTTGATTGTTGAATTCGTTAAATGAACTATTACCCTCCTCGCATATGCCCTTTGTTGCTCTTGAAAGCAATGATTAGACACAATCTTTGTAAGTTATGTTCTACAATTAGATTTGATTAGTTTTCCCACCCATTTATAACAATAGGTGCACTTGTAGATCACCAACTCACACTTGAGCAAGAAGTGGAGCAATTATGTTAAGATCCTTTAAGTGCATGATTAGGACAATAAGCCAAATAATCCTTCTCCTTTACCTGCAAGAGGGTCCAGCAGTTGTATGGGCTAGCTTTGTGAGCATGTAGTCATTTCTTGGAATATCATAGGACCTTCATTTTTTTAAATGTGGACTAGCCTCTTATCTATCGGTGACTAAGGTTTGGAGGTATGACTCATCATGGAACTAGCCACTTCAACACATCTACTGAGAAGTGTCCAAAATTTGACTTTTTAAAGATTCGACCAAAACTTAATCATGGTACCCCTAGTAGTTGAACAAAAAATATCATTTGTTGCTTGTGGAATATCATATTTTTATTTAAAATAAAACTTATATGCAACATAAATGGACCAAATACCTATTGGTAACCATAAATCTTTGTTTTTTCTAGCTTTTATATTCAACACAAATAGTTCAACAATTGAACACAAAAAAACTATTTGTTGTTATAAAAACAACACATAATTATTTAAAATACTACTTATATCAAACAAAAATGGATCAATAGTTGAACACTAGAACTTTTTGAAAATCATTTTCATTTAATAGAAAAATACATGGTATTTATTGTGCTCACCTTTTATATTTGTGATAGGACAAACTATTAATATGAAATAATCCAATGCTTGTACATTGCTACCCCAATAGTTGTACACATAAGAACAATATTTTTCATTATGATAACAATACTTGTTTAAATGAGTGTCTTATTTTATTAAATGAGCATTTTATTTTATAAATGACACACTTATAGTGGATAATTATAATATTTTGTTTGAGACAAAAAAATATTTATTTCACTTATTCATGAATGTATTTATGTTTTTTTCATATAACATTCATAGGTTCTCATGTGTTCAAATATGGGTCCATTTTGACCAACATTTGGTTATTTTTCTATTTACATGTGGACTATTTATTTACAATATATAATATGAATATGTGCTAAAACTGATTATTATAAGCACAAGTGCTATAACGACAATTGAATCCTCTAGCCCCTCTCCCCTACCTCAACAACTTAATTATATTTACTTGGTTATCTATACAATATTAAATATCCTTATAAAAACCACAACCGTCAACGAAGGCCTCAACCACAAAAGGAAATGAAAAAAGACATTCCTGTTTTGCAGGCTGTTCAAATGCTTTTATCAGCAAATGAAAGAACAATTTGAATGTATAACGATTATCAGCGACCTCCTTTTAATTTTTTTGACTGCAAATGTCCAGGCCATTTAGTGCAGTGAATTGATGGAACATGTATCACGGGAATGAATTTATTGAGTTCAATAACCACCTCATCATCTCTCATGTGATGATGGACATGCATTCAATAACACCTGTGACCACCTCACGCCCTCCCTGTGCTGTTTCAAAATCAAATCAATTGGCCGCTTCTCTCTCCCCACCTTCATGCATTTGTTTATTGCTCTACACCACTACAATACCCATCTCAAACCCAACATTTTATGACCACTTTGTTATGGATTCTAAAGGGGGAGTGTTTCAGTTTCAGGCATGAAGAAGAGCTTAAGATATTCACTGTGCAGAGGAGCAGACTCTGTAGTTGACGTTGCCATGAATCCCAATAGCTTTAGAGCAAGATTAGCAGCTCCTTCATTTTTACTGGGTCGAAGAAAACAACGTTTAAAAGAAACACCTGCAGAAGATCGTTCTGCTATAACTCCTTCTCTTATCAGCTCTTATAACCCCTTGTCTGACGATGATCTGAGTACTCCTCCAACTTTAGAGGAAATGCTTGCTCGTCTGGAGGAGGAGGAGGAAGAAGAAGATGCAGAACAGCTTGCAGATTTAATGGCTTTGTCCAACTTTGGTAGCATAAATCCTCACAGGATGTCGTCTGTCAACAATTCTGACTTAATGAGAGCTGCCAAAAGGGCATTGAATGTTCAGTGTCCCAGATTATCAGTTGATGGAAGGGAAGTAAACCAGAGAGCAAGGCCAGATTTTGCAAGGAAATTACCCCCAGATATCGAAGCTAGAAAATATCAGAGCAGCACCCACAATAAGGAGAATGATTTTTCTCAGGGATTTCGTAGGCCCTGTTTGGTTGAACGACTGATGGGCCTGGAAACTATGCCTGTCAACAGTCCAACTCCATCTCTTAAGAGGAATAACACATTAAAAAGCAATGAGTATTTGGATGGGCGATATTTAAAGGATCTGAGTGGTGCAACTAGAATTGTATCCAGGGTAATCAATGAGAGCAGATTCATGGTGAAGCAGCCCAAGTCCTGCATGCCCATGAATTCAGAGAAGCAGAAATATCAAAGGCCTCCTCCTCCTCCTCCTCCTGATATTAAACAGATAAGACAAGGTATTGGGTCATATCAAAAGTCTGCCATTAAAAATCCACTTGGAATGGTGCAGGTTTCTGCAGCCGGCCGTCCTTCTGATTACAATCAATCAAAGAAGTTGCAGGCCTCCTCTTCCAAGCCACAGGAGCTGCTCAAGAAGAAGCAGCCCGATTTCAGCACAAACATCATGGATGAGAAGAAGAAGAAGAGCAATTGCAGATTATGTAGTAATAGAGTTCACTGAGAGTGATGATAGGAAGCATGTAAGGTACTAAGTATTTTCTTTTTGGAATCTGTTTATGTACTGAGTGCATTTTGTGGTCTAGGTAGTATGTACCGAGTGCAGTTTGTGGTTAAGGTGATATCTACTTTAATGCAATACTCTTTTTTTTCCTGTTTTGTGATAGAATAATGGAATTTAGTTCAACTTTCAAGAATTGTTAAGGTGGGAAGCTTTTTTTAAAGGATTATTTGTGGTGTTAAAACTTCATTGAAAGGATAGCAGAGGAATGTCTTTCAGTGTTTTTTATGTTCTTTGGCATGTTTGACAGGCGTTAATCACAAAGGAGATCCCCACCATATATCATGGAAATAATGTAGTGCAACTAGTTCATAGTAGTGGTTGTTGGAAAAATGTATCTTATTTGAATTGCAATAGACAAAATATGATTGTGAGTTTGATAGTAAGGGATTATGATATATAATAAGGGTTGCTAGGAAATTTTGTTGTTTAAGCTGCCATAAAACCTGATAGAAAGGTTGTTTTTTTTTTTTTAATCAAAAGTGGTCGAGCCATTATATTATATTATTTATATTTAATATATACATATCTCGAATTTAAAGGGCATACCGGTAGGAAAGAATCCGGAAGAAAACCTCCGGTTATAGCCCAAAAAGTTACATAATTTGAGTACAAAACCCAAATAATTACATCACTACATTATATTACATTACATTTCATCATCTATGATTTGATACAACTATATCACATATTAGCCTCGATGCTTTGATACTGCATTATTACATAGTTACAAATTTAGCATCCCCCTATGTTTTGATTCTACATCATTCTTCTCCTTGTTGCATTTTGTCCATACATTCCAATGCTGCACCTTTTTAACCCATGCGTGAGGATTCATTACGCATTTCCATAATCCTTTTTTTCAAAATACCCAAAATAAAACCTTCAGATTCTGCTTCCATTCACATAAATACCAAAAAAACATCTTTGTTAGCCACCATCCGCATCCTTAGCCATATTATAGTTTGGAAAAAATTGAAACATAATTTAACTAGATATTATTTCTCGACCTCCATCATACCACTTTGTTCACTTATTCCTCTATCTGCATATTCTCCACATAATGCTCCCCTTGCTCACCTTGTTCCTCACCCATGTTCTGAGAATTTAGTGCAATATTCATATCTAGAACCACACCTGTAGCCCGATTCTGAGCCAAATTATGAAAACTTCTCTACATAACCAGTTGTGAACTAATTGATTGACGTTGAAAAACTGAAGAAGCTGCATGAATACAATTATGATAAAGTAGAAAAGACACATAATGATATTTTTCTCTGAAACATTCAGACATTTCTCTCCCCACATGGAGACTATATCTTGCCAATGCCCTGTTAAGATGACTTGGGTTAGAGAGCTCCAGAGACTGCTTGAATGTGTCATAGACGTTAACAAATGCCCTATTATGAGGCAAGAAATGTGGTGGAAATATTCCACCCACATAGCCCTCCCCCATGCCAAAAACATACTTCTGGGTGCATTCCACAAGAGCATCATTCTACAGGAATATATCATTAACCATTTTCTTTGCCATTAAAATCATAGAATCTAAACACTACAACATATCCAAAAGGTTAGATATAAAAATTGACAAAATATTTGATGGGTAAAGCAACCTCCTTGATTTTGGATAGGAAGGTTGTTATTGTTGTTATTATTTTTAATTTTTACATTTAAAGATCCTTTTATAGAAGAAAAAAAATTGTTGCAATTATAATTTTAAATACAAAACTAAAATAAGGGAAAAAGATCATATATGTTTTCTAATAGTTGAATGGAAGAGTGGAAATAGAATATATTGTCCTAATAGACTTAAAGTCTATTCTTAGAATTCCATTTTTGTATTATTAGAGATGAGAATTAGATGATAGTGTTTGGTCTAGTGTACTTTTGTGCATTCGGTTGTGGTTTAGTTTGATATATGTATTGATGTCTAACATGTTCAAGTTTACGTTTAAGTAGTGCATTCGTGTCCTATTTTAAAGTAGTAGTGTCATTTGCAACTCTTGATAGAAACCTACAACCTACTCTAATACAACAATGTCATTTGAAACTCTTGATAGAAACCTACAAACTACTTGTAACATCCCTCATTCCTAACTCTCTTGAAGAAAAATATTTCAATAAGCATATATGAATATTTATTTGAAATTTGGTAGATGGATTATATGATTGGAAGGCTTTGTATTAAGCTATGTGAGACTTTGTATTATGCTATGTGAGACTATGGATTGAGTTCACTTTCCTGTGTGTGCTTGTTTGTTGAATAAATGTGTTGTTAGACACAATATTTAATTAAATGTGGATTATGGATATCTAACAATGCTTCTAATTTATTTTGTGGAGATAGATATTGGGGAAGGTAAAGTAGGTTTCATTCATGAAGATAATAAAATATCCATATCCAAAGTGTGAAATAATATAAATTTGAATTAATTAATTAAGAAAATGTAATTAACAATTTTAGTTAAACTAACCATGATTAATTAATTGATTAATAGAATACAACTTTATTTAAATTAATTAGTTATGTTGGTATTAAAATTAATATTATTTTATAATAAAAGATAATTTGATTTAAAATTGGGATGAATGACTAATGGTAATTCTTGGTTGCCTTATGGCCTGTGCACAGGCTAGGGTTTTTGCACCCTAGCTGCGTGCTTGGTGGGCAATGTTTCTAGCTATATGTGGGGGGCGTTTTCTTGCTGTGTGGGTCCATAGCTTAGGGAAGGCTACATTTTTATCCTATTTCCTTCTTTCTTGTTGTGTTTCTCTCTGTACATGACTTTTTTGTGGTTGGTTTGGTGCCTAGCTTGGTGGCGTGGTTGTCTTTTTCTCTTGGTTGCTATTGCTTGGGTAGTTTGTTTGTGGATTTGTTTCAATTGTTGGCTTCCCTAAGGCATTGTTAGTGTTGGTGTGGGGGATCAATTTCTTCTATGCATGGCGTTACATGAGTCCTTGGGTCGGCAAGATATTGCCTCTTTTCTTCTTGGAGGAGGTTTGAATTGCTCAAATATGGCTAAACTTGGTGAGGGATCATCGAAGAATGGTGTTTTCATAATGCAAAAGGTGAATAGTTGCTTGGAGAGATCTCAAGATCACTCAAATTTGGTGATTCAATTGGAATTAGTGGTTGAGGATATGGGTTATTTGAGCAACCATGTGCTAATCTATAAGTTTATGGGGATGCAGATTTTGCTCCCATTTCTAGAATTGTGGGTTCACAAGATGTGGAACCTTGAGGGTGATATAAATATTATGCTGGTAGCTAATAATTTCTTCATAGTGGATTTTCCATGTTTTTCAAATAGGAATAGGGATTTTGAAGGTGGGATTTATTTCTACAATCAGGTGGGTCTTTTTATTAAACCTTGGCTTGCGAGATTCAATGTTGTGGAGGAGCTCCCCTCAAGGGTCCCTATTTGGGTGCATCTCCCATGCCTACCTTTGGAGTTTTGGAGAAGTGATATATTGAAGATGGTTGCTCTTCTACTTGGGAAGCCCATTGGACCTTCTCAACAAACACTGAATAAAAAGGATATTTATTTTGCTCATGTGTGTGTTGAAATTGACTTAAATAATCTATTGCCAAACTTTGGGGAAATTTGATAGGCTTTCCTCTTTGACTATGAGGCTCTGCCTTTTTGATGTCGGATATGCCATAAATATGGCCACTTGTAGCAGAAGTTCCCTAGGGTCATCCATGCAACTGGTATGGGTAATGCCCCTTCTCATCTCACGCCTAAGAAGGATAAAGGGAAAGATCTAACGCTGAAAGTATTGGATGATAAGGAGGGTTTTGTACCTGTAAAGAATCAGAACAAAGACAGGGGTCAATAGAGAACCCTCAGAGATATACAAGAGGAGGATACCTTTAAAAAATTTGATGCCTTATATGATTTGACTTAGGAAGAAGGTTTTCTCTTAGGAATGTAGTTGATAGATGGTTTCATAGATGATGTTCATTTAGGAAATTTGAAAAATTAAATTTCATGTCTTCTTAGTTGGGAGATTAGGAAGCTTAGATGGAAATAGGTTTTCTTCCCTTTGATCTTGGGAAGGTGAAGGAAAGTAAGCTGATAGAGGTAAAAGATGGATTAGATTTACCCGATTTTGGACACGTTGTAGAGAAGGATGCAGTATACATTGGAAAAAATAAAGAGATTCCTCTAGCCTTGGGCCTGCAGTAAAAGCCTCTTAAAAAGGGGGCTCTAGAGAAACCCCCTAAGGTTGGATGAAATAAATATCAGAAAAAGACCAAATGTTGATTCTCAATTCTCCCAACCTCAAAGATGATTGTGTTATCATGGAATGTAAGGGGTATGAATAACATCCATAAACAAAAGGTTATTTGAGATTTGATTCATGTTCATTCTCCTAACTTGAATTTTATTTAGGAGACTAAGTTGTGCTTGGAAAGTATGCTAAATATGATCTCTAATACTTGGGTTAGAGGTCATTGTTAGTGTGTGGGAGTGCAAGGCAGTTTTGGTGGGGTTGCTTGTTTTTGGGACCCACATAGATTTTTTTCAATTTGGTGTATCTCTAGTAGGAAATATATTTCTTTGGTAGCTTCAAGTTTGAAATCTGATGAGGTTATTCTTCTTTCTAAAATCTATGCCCCAACTGATCTTCTTGGTAATTCCCTATTGTGGTCTCATGTTAGATATTTTTGCTCCCTGGCTCCTTATCTTCCCTGGATTATAGACTGCCTAAAACCTTCTTTGGAGCTTCTGAGGGACAATGTTGCTTCCTTGAACTTGGTTGACATCAAGCCTTTCAATGGAATGTTTACATGGAATAATATAGGAGAAATGGGGAAGTTGCTATCTTGGAAAGGTTGGACAAGTTCTTGGTTTTCAATTTTTGGGTTGGGGATAGTTGGACGACTAGCTCTAATATTTTGGATTGGTGAGGATCTAATCATTGGCCGATCAAATTCTCTACATTCTTTTCTAGATATTATAAAAATTAGTCTTTCATATTTCAACTTATGTGGCTTTGGGATTCATCACTTCATGATCTTGTTCCTGTTTGGTGGCGAATAGGGAAGTTGACTCATGGCACTGCAATGTACTCCTTCACTAAGAGGCTTCAATATGTCAAATATATGTTGAAACGTTAGAATTGGTATCACTTTGGCAATATCTTTCAAGCTAAAAAGTTAGCTTAGGCTCACTTGGATTCCATTACTCAACAGATTTAGGACCATGGTATAACTAAGGAAAACTATAAGATGGAATTTGCAACAATGTTCAGGTGGAGGAATGTTAGTTGTGGGAAGAAATTTTATAGAAGCAAAATTCTCATATTGATTGGCTCCAAGAAGGTGATAGGAATACTTCTTTTTTCCACAATTCTATTAAGGATAGAAGGTAGGGCATTCTCATTTTATCTCTTAGGTCCACAAAGGGGAATCAACTTTCTTACTTTGGTGAGATTTCAAAAGAGATTTTTTGATTGTTTTACTCCCTGTTCATTGAGGACTCTCCTCTTTCCAGTGAAGAAGAGGCTCTAATTTTGGATTGTATCCCTTCTTTGGTTTCTAGTGAAATGAATGATTCTTTTATCAAACCTATCTCCATGAAGGAGTTGGAGGATCTTGTGTTTCAAAATGAAGAAGGGGAAAGCCCCAAATCCATATGGGTTTCCTATAGAGTTATTTCAGGAGTTTTTGGAAGTTATCAAGCTTGATCTTCTTGAGGTTGTTCAAGAATCTCAAACAAACAAGCAAATGCTAAGAGCCATGAATGCCACTTTTCTTGCTCTTATACCAAAATGAGAAGGAGCTAATTCTTTGGATCTCTTTAGACCAATCACCCTATGCAATGTTGTGTACAAAATTATAACAAAGTAGATAGTAAATGTCTCAATTTGTGGCTAAGTAGGTTAATTTTTGAGGAGCAATGGGGCTTTGTTGTTGGCAGACAAATTCTTGATCATGGGATTGTCATTGTGACTACAGTTGTCCATTCCATTGCCTCCTCCAAAGAGAATGCAATAATTATCAAGCTTGACATGGCCAAAGCTTATGCCTATGCTAAACAGGCCTTCCTTAGCAATATTTTGAGGGATTTTGTGTTTGGTAGCACCTCGACTAAGTGGGTAATGAGTTGTGTCACCTCTTCTTCCTTCTTAGTGTTAATCAATGGGAAGCCTTTCAAGCTTTTTGGATAATCTCTAGGGGATTTTGAAAAGGTGACCCTTTGTCCCCCTACTTATTTATTTTAATGGATGAAGGACTAGGGAGATTTATTAAATCTTATGTGTGGCTTGGCCTAATTCAGGGTTGGAGTTCTAGGGAAACAATTTGCCCCCCAAATTTCATCTTTGATTTGTGGATGACACTGCTCTGATGGCTATTTCTAGAGTTGAAGAGGTAGTTAACTTAAGAAAGACTCTTGATATTTATTTGGTT
The DNA here is from genome assembly GCA_007258455.2 of Sequoia sempervirens. NCBI lineage: Eukaryota > Viridiplantae > Streptophyta > Pinopsida > Cupressales > Cupressaceae > Sequoia > Sequoia sempervirens. The sequence continues at coordinate 212,512,093 of VDFB02058242.1, forward strand.
GATTTGAGGCAAGGTATCAATGAGGGTAAGTCCTCCATCTTTTTCTTTAATAATTTGAATCTTATTTAGAAGAGAATACCTCAAATTCTTAGATTCTAGATTGTGTTATGTGCAGTAACAGTGAAGAGTGTGCATTGCATTTATTTTTCAATGTCCTTTTCTAAGATTATTTTTGGTGGGGTGTCTAGAACCAACCATGTAGTCATGCCTCTTCTTTGATAGATTTTGCGATGGGTTGGGAAACCCTCCAGCTAAGACCCCGTTCCTTCAAATTGCTTAGAAAATTGGGCCTAGTCTATCATTTGGAATATCTAGCTAGAACAAAACTATAGGATTTTTCAAGACAAGAAGATTCATATATAGAAGCTATGGCTAAGGATTTTGGGTGTTCTTTAAGACTTTAGTGACTAAGTGTGATTTTTTTGTCCATGTGGATCCAAGAGATGTGGGTGTGGTTTAGACTTCGGGTATTTTTGAATATGATAGGAGTGTCCCTTAGCCTAGATTAGGGTGGTTTTCCAAAGGGGAGATTCAAATAATTGGTTGTTGAACACCCCCTCTTCATGGGGTGTTTAAAATCAGCACTGATGGGTCTTCCAAAGGTAATACTGGGCATGTTGGGGTAGGTGGTATTGGAAGAGATAGTTTAGGGGAGGTTGTGTTCTTATTTTTGGTGTATAGAGGTTAGAAAACCAAAAAAATTATGGAGGATTTGTCTATTATTTTGGCTTTGAAATGAGCATGTACCCTTGGTTGGAGAAGGATCATCTAGAAGTTAGATTCATAGATTGTGATTGAGATGTTGAATAAGCAATAGTGGGATGGTGTGAATTGAAAACTGTCCTTGGTGGTCAAGAAAATATTTTATTTGGGTGAGGTGTTGGAATCTGCCACCTTTGTCATATCCCCTAGGAATGAAATAAGGTGGAAGATTGTTTGGCTAAATGAGCTTCTTAGTACATAAGGACTTGGAGTGTGGGAGACTGGGGAAGCTTTTCGTTGGACCTTTCCTAGTTGCTAGAGGATCATGTTATATAGGATATGAGATGTTTTTTGGGCTTTATTGATGGTTTTGTTTTGGGTCTTAGACCCTTAGTGGGCTTGTTGTGCTCCTTTTCCTTGTACTAATTTACTGGTTCAATAAAAAATTACCCCTTTTTATTAAAAAAGTGATTTAAAATTTATTATTTATTTAATCAATTTAGAGAGGAAGTTGTAGTGATAGAAAATAGGTAATTAGGGTATTTAATTATTTATTTTTTAATTTGTGAACTTCAATAAAAATGAGTTTAATATTAGAATTAAATTGTAACTTTTTCATAGTTTTTCATGATCCAAACTCTTATAAGTTGAAGTAAAAATTAAAGAAAGGGGATAAAACTAATTCTTTATTTGAATTAAATAAATTTTTGAAGGAATTTATAAATTAAGATAATTGTGTAAAATTATTTTTTCTTTTGTTTTAGAATAAAAGGTTTGAAAATTATTAAATTAGAATTGAATGTTTTTAATATTCTTAATTGAGAGATAGATATGGGTTAGAAATATATTGTTAAATTATATTAGAGTTAAGAAATGTACACAATTTCATTTAGAATAGTAAATTATATATTTTTTTGAAGAAAAAAACATTATATTTAGAGAACTCTAAATTTAAGAAAAATATATGGGAATAGTTTTTATAGAGCTAAGGATAGTTTAAATAGAATACACTACTACTATTCTTGTTTTAGTATTTATACACTTAAGGATTTTGATGAGATTTGAAGATTTTATATGCTTTTAGATTCAACATTTTTACATAACAAAGGTTTAGCATCTCCTTGGATTTTATAGGCTAGGTTTAGTTTTGAAGAAGTAAGATTTTTGTACGTTTATATTGAGTGTTGAATGAATTTTGTGTATGAAATTGATGGACTACTTGCTAGTGAAGAAATAATTTTAGAATGATGAATTATTTAGGGTTTTAAACTTGTAAACTTATTTATGAATAAAATAGAATTTTGAAAATATTAAAAAAATATTTTTAAAGTTTATTAAATCATATTTCTAAATACTCAAAGCTGAAATTAAGAATTAGAGGTGAAAACCTAGGTTCTTGTATAAAAAAAATGAAAAATTTAGGGAAATACGATGAAATCTTTTTTGAATAAATTAAATTTGTGTCCTATTGATTTTGATGAATTTGAATGTATGATAATTCTATTTTTTTTAGATTATTGCATTTTACATTTGAGAATTTAAAATTAATTTTTATAACATAGTGAAACTTTTAGATGAAAACCTAGTGAAGGGAATATGAATCTATGATGGGGTTTGATAAAATTAAGACTTGAATTATTTCTATGATGAGTTTATAATAGATTTATATATATATATATATATATATATATATATATATATATATATATATATATAAAAGCCTTGTGAAAATCTATCATAAGACAAAATATTCATATCATAGTGGATTTTTATTTGTGGTTCATGGATTATAATTTTGTATATAGTAATCTATCTATTTGAACATTAAAATAGATTTGTTGATATCATCTTTCATTAATGATTTATTGATAATTTGTATGTTGGGTGGTTAGTAAGCCTACTCATAAGCTAGTATTAGTTAAGCTAGATGTGATATTCCCACTATGAAGGAGGTATTTTTTCTTAGTAACCATTACTCTTTTTTTCTTAGTTGACAATTATCCCCACATGATGTTGGTGTTGAGGGTGAGATTAAAGTCTCTTATCTTTCTTATCCCAAAGCTATTTTTTCTTAGGCTTGCAAATAGAGTCCTAAGAAAGTAAAGGAATTGTTTTCCAATCTTCAATACCAATCTAAAGAAATTTTATTTTAATTTGTTTGATTTTGTCCACAAGTCTAGTATGGATTTTTAGTAGGCTCATGTAATATACAAGGATGTTTTGAAGCGAAGCTTTGATTAGCTATATTTTTTTTACTTGAATAAAGACATAACCCTTCCACCCATCCAAATTGCATTGAAATCCATTTAAAATATCATTCCAAAATGACTCCAAAACAATACCTTGAAAGAGAGACAAACCAAGGTATTTGGAGGGAAGGGTATCCACCTAGCATCCAAGAATAAGGATAATTTTTTTTGTCTTAGTATCAAAGATTCAAGAAGAAAATAGTACTTTTGAGGAGGTTAAATTTATAACCGAAAGCCCTTTCATAAATAGAAATAATCTTGTTGCCCTCTTTAGCTTCCAAAATAGAGGTTTCCCTCATGATAATAGTGTCATCAAAAAATTGTTGGTTAGAATAAGCAACATAGATAGAATTAGGATTGATGTGTTTAGAACTACCCTTATTCACAATTTTTTGTAAGCTCTACCTAAGACTTCATTCATAATGATGAATAATAAAGGTAGGGTCACCCTATTTGATACATCTCAAGATTTTAAGAGTTAGAAGGCCTATCATTGATATAATTAATAATTTTGGGGTAAAAATTATTTCAAGGATGATTTTAAGAAACTTACCCTCAAATCCAAGTTTTCTTAGAACTTTTAGAAAAAAATCCCAAGCCACCCTATTGTAAGCCTTTATAAGATCTAGCTTCAAGATAAATCTCTTATTTATATTGATCATCAAATAATGGAGGACCACATTAATATATAATAGATTCTAATATTTTCCTACCATGCACAGATCCGCTCTATTGAGAAGAGATTAATATAGGCAATACCTATTGTAGCCTCAAGGAAAATCTATAAATTGAATTACAGAGACTTATAGACTTGAAGAAGAAAAGGAGTTAGCTCTAGCCTTCTTGAGGATAAGAATAAGAAATATGGAATTTGGTTACTTTAGCACCCTTTTGCTATCAAAAAAATCCCTTCTAACTACAATATCATCAATCTAGAAAAAGAGCTTTATTTCCTTCAAAGGTTCAAAGGTAGAATTTTTTTTTTCCTCTATGAGGAGCTTCATGAGTTCCCTATCATCATGATCATTGAATTTTTTTATAATGTCCTTAAGAGAACTTTGATGAGTCATCAAATCAATGCAATTACAGTTATTAGATAATATATCAAAGGAAAAGATAGAAAAATTATTTATAATCTCATTTTCTTTCATAATTTGAATACCATGAACCCAAATATCTTTAATTCTATTATAATACCTATTCTTCATGTTAGAAAATTATCATTGATGTAAAAGGACAAACTATTTTGTAAGAACAAATAACATGTTTATTATATGTCAACCTTAATTATCTTGGCACTACATTGGAAGGAGATTCAAATTAAAATATTGTCTTTAAAATATATTAGCCATTAATTATACTTAAAATTACAAATTAATATTTTTTTGGTAAATAAATATTCATCATTTATGGGCCTATTCCCTTTTGAGATATGAAATTGAAACTTATACTTAATTCCCTAAGTTAGAAAGAAAATAAAGATGGAAAGAAGAAATGATTCACAAAGCATCAAGGAAAAGAAAAGAAGGAAAAGACAAAAGTTACTAAAGATAAAATTAAATATATATTTTTATTGGGTCGACTCCTTAAGGTTTTCACCCCTATTTAAGTAAGAAATGCAAATAAATATGATTACTAAGAAGGATTTTCTCCTTTAAGTAATGCTCATTTAGTAATTGTATTAAATGATTACAAATAAAGAGTCACATCCCTTTGTGAGAAATAATAGATGACACTGATGGATTTTATAAAACAACAATTTTAATTAAATTTATTATGAAAAGGTACACACATAAATAAAATTTGCCTCTCTTTGGAAAACATGTGTCTTGAATAAGTCACTCTCATTCATGAAGGTGTAAAGGAAGATTGAAAATTGTGGACGAAGTGTGTGTGTGTTGAGGAAAGAAAGATAAATAAATACATCAAATACACCAGCGCATGAAGAGAAAAAATTAAGAATACTATTTGTACATTATACCTGAGGATATTGTGAAAAGTTGTATAGCATATTTATAAGAAGTTTTTAAAGGTCAGACAATCTACTGAGAGGGGGGGTGAATCAGTAGATCAAATCAATTTAAAACTCTTTAAATCAACACCTATGTCAATCATGAAACTTGAATCAAAGAAAATACTGATAATCAAGCAACCACATAAGCACACACATTTGCACATGAGAATAGCATATATACATGGAAACCCAAGATGGGAAAAACCATGGTGAGAGTAGTTGTTTGGATCTACTGTCTACATTTAACCTCACAAAGAAGAAATATAATAAGGGAATTTACAATATGAAGTAGGCACCAACCTACTAGAGACATTAATCCCCAAATATATTTGTAAGAACCAACCTAATAGAGACACCAATCCCCAATATAAATATTTGAGCACCAACTCAATGAGTAGAATAGAATTCCTACTAGAGTACAAAGATAAAGCTTGTGGACCTTCAATGTTGAATAGTCAGCTTACATACAGTCTAAACTCGATTTAGATACTCTACTACACTCCTTAAGATCTGATAATGGTGCATGATGATTGAGATGCTTCACATTGAATAACGCTCTCTTGCACAACTACTTCTCACACTCACATAATCATGTATATTCATTTGCCATATTATCTTCAATTATTAACACAACAGTTGCACAAAAATATGATGATTATATACAATACATTATATTAACATCACTCCATATTAGCCAAGGATTCATAATTAACCAAGATGACATAAGGTGGACCTAAATTTAAATTACACTAAATGTGTAATAGGTCGGTCCTAAATCAAATTTGTTGCTACCAAAAGAACATGATGTCATGTGCTTTCACATGAACCTTAACCTAGACCTATTTTATCATCCCATGTTATTTTTGAATGTTGCATGCTACTAGTAATTGTCGCATAGTTTTAGATCCACCATTGAATGAATAACTAGCATAGTGACCCTTCTATTACTCCAAACGTTTTGCATGTTGAACATATCTTTTGAAAAATCTAAAATATGATAGGACATATGTAGGCATAACCTCCATTCAAACTATAGAGACAAACTCACCTTTAGGAAGAAATATTGAACATAAATGTATTGCCAAATAAATCTCTTTGCCATGAAAAACTAAACTTAAACATTCTAGATTAGAATTTCATATCACTTCTATCAACATGAATAGATGTGGTATGATACTACAAACAATCGTCAACTATCTTTAATAAATATAGCTAACAACATATACTTTTGTAACTCAAAATGATATGACAATATAATTATATTTATTTCTTGCTAATTTTCTAACCATATTCCTTTGACATCAGTGACCACCTTTGAAATAAATGACAACCTCTATTCAATAATTCCCCCCTTTATCATTGATAGCAAATAGAAAAAATTTGGCCACACACAAAGATAAATCTAATATTTTTTGGATCAGGAAACCACCTCACATTGATTCCCACTTTCTCCCCTTATAATACATAGCATTTTGAGTACCATTTCTACCCCTTTTACATCAATGGAAAAGGTCAATTGTTTCCCAACACTTTGCACAACTTGAAAAATTGTTTCTTGAATAGACTCCCCCTGAGTCCATACCACACTATTTCTGAAAATGTTCTACAAGATCACCAAGTCTTCTTGTGGTAGGGAGAAAATCCTCCCCCTTAACCTATGATTCCTCTTGATTCAAAAGGAGAGAGCGAAAACTCCCAACTTCTTTTGAAGATACTCAAAATTCTCCGTAGGAAGTGGTTTTGTGAAAATATTTGCTACTCGCTCCTTGGTTTCAACATATTCCAACTTCACTTCTTTTTCTACAACCTTCTCCCTCATAAAATGATACTTGATTGTATTATGCTTTGTCTTTGAATTCACTACCATAATGTTTGAAATGTTTATAGCCCTAGTATTATCATAAAGAATGGAAATGGGTTCATCAAACTCAATCTTCATCTCCTTAAAATTCTACTTCATCTATAATATTTGAGCACAACATGAAGTTGTCGCAATGTATTCTGCTTCTATTGTAGATAAATAAATTGAATCATCTTTCTTGCTTAAACAAGATACAAGACTATCACCAAGAAATAAAGCTCCACCACTTGTACTATTTCGGCCATCTATGCTTCTTGCCCAATCTACATCTGTATATGTAGTCAGAGTGAAATTTTCACTCTTAGGATACCACAAACCAAAATCCATTTTAGCTTTTAGATATTTGAATCCTTTTTATTTCTTTGACACAAGTATCCTTAGGTGCTTCCTAAAATCTAGCTACCATTCCAACTTCTTACATTATATCTATTGGAAACACAAGGGAAGACAACTGAGAGGGGGGGTGAATCAGTTGTCACAAAATTTCAAACTTATTCAACTTATTAACCTTATTCTTAGATTTGATTAGCAACCATGAAAGAATAAATCAACAACACATCAGAAACACACATAACACCAATATTTTTTTATGAGGAAACCCTATTAGGGGAAAAACAATGGTGGAGGTCAGTCCACAAGATTGTACCCTTTTAAAAGTATAAAGAAATATGAATGGGGGATGCACATGCATTTAGGCACACTTCCTAGAGCTCACTGCTCAATTAGAAAAGGAAGACACACTGTCTTACAAATATATGAATTACATCTACAAGATTTGAACTAAGAAAAATAATATCTGCTTATGCATGATTACAGTTCTGGTTAAGCACATGAATACTTCTTCACTCTTCTTCACTCTTCTTCACTCTTCTTCACACTCTGCTTCTTCCTTCAAAATATCTAAAAAATATTTTCACATGTATAGGACTCGTAAACTTCATATACTCATGCCTTCAAATGATAAAACAATCACTCTTATATATTTGTAACAAGAAATTACATCACTACAAGTTGGCCTCAAGAAAATAATAAAAGGAATAAAAACTGTCAGCCCAAAACAATAAAGATTATTAATGCGAATCAACCAAGGTTGGCCACAACATAGTGAAGACCCAAAATAAAATTCTCAACCATGAACCACCTTCAAAAATTAATCCTTGAAGATCCACAACACACTTCAACACCCTGTCAGCCAAGAACATGAAAAACATGAACATGAAAGAGAAAATATCAAATCGCGAGCACAACGATCAATGTGGATGTGTAACACAGATAGAGGATGATCTAGAAACATACACAAACATCATGAATCACCAGAAAAGCATCCAAAACAAGTGAAATTTCTAAAATCACATCATCTTCATTTAGGAACACCAACTGAAGCAACATAAAAATGTCAGAATACAAATCTTCATAACTCGATCAAATCTTCATGCAGATCTCTGAAAATTAACAAGGATAAACTAGATATACTTGAAAATAAACCCTTTAATCCACAACCTTTGATCATCAACGTGTTGAGCTCATCGATAGACTGAACTTCACTTCACAACTGATAACCTGCAACTTATTTCATTACAATTTTCTCAATATCCTTGACATATACAACTTTTAAGACATTAATGCCAATAGTGTTGACATCAATGACAACCAAATATTAGCAACATAACCACAACATCCCAAAATCTACCCCTTTGGCATTGATGGAAACACATGATGTGAAAAACACCACCAACACAACTATCTTCAGCACTCACTCCCCCTTAGGTTCTGACTCTTTTCTTCTCAACAACTCTTCTCCTCATGACTCTTCTTCCTCAGATAATTCAAATTTTTTCACATGAATATTCTCCCCCTTTGACATCAATGAAAAATATCTCTTTTCTCCACACAAGCTTTGAACCACATATCTGAACATCTGACTACTCCCCCTAAGTAGCAGCCACCACAATATCAATCTGGATCAAAATATGACCATGAGATGCATAGATTGATGCAAGTCAATGAATCTTAGTTCTGATTAGGAGGGGTAATCAAACCTAGCTTCCCTCTGAGATACTCAAAATTATGCTTAGGTAACAGCTTTGTAAAGATATCTGCAATCTTTTCCTTAGTAGGCACATACTCCAATCTAACTTTCTTTTCACTCACCTTCTCTCTCAAAAAGTGAAACTTGATCAATATATGCTTGGTATTTGAATGCAACACTGGATTATTAACAACTTTTATATCCTTCAACATTTTCTTCATCCATAATACTTGAGTACAATTATTAGCAACAACAATGTATTCTACCTCTGTAGTAGACTAAGAAATGACATTTTGCTTCTTACTTAACCATGAAATCAGCTTCTTACCCAAGAAAAATGCAACACCACTAGTACTCTTTATGTCATCCACATCACCTGCCCAATCAACATCAGTAAAAGCACTCAAATTAAGATAATCATCTTTAGGATACAATAGCCCAAAATCAACTGTTCCCTTCAAGCATCTAAAAATCATCTTCACAACAATTGCATGAGATTCCTTAGGATCAACTTGAAATATTGCAACAATGCACACATATGATATCTAGTCTAGTTTGAGTTAAATAAACAATCCACCAATCATTGATCTATATCTAGTTTGATTTTCCTTAAGAGAATTATCATTTTGTGTTGAGAGACATTGGTTCACCATAGGTGTACCAACTAGATTTGAATCTTCCTAACTTCTTTTTAGCAATTCTTTTCACATGCTTGGACTATGATATGATGATCCCTTTATCTAACCGAGTAATTTGCAATCCCAAAAAGAACATCTCACCAATCATAGACATCTCAAACTCATTTTGCATCTTTGTATCAACAAACTTCATACAAACTATCATCTCCTCCAAAAAAATGATATCATCAACAAAGACTTCAACAATCAGATCTTTATCATGATCAATCTTAAAATACATATTACTATCAGCAATACCTTTATTGAATCCAAGCTTCAAAAAATACTTGACCAATTTGGCATACCATGCTCTTGGGGCTTGCTTAAGTCCATACAATGTTTTCTTCAACTGACAAACCATATCTCCCTAATCAGTCAACTGAAATTCATCAGGTTGCTCAACATACACCTCTTCTTCCAATTCACCATTTAGAAATGCTAACTTGACATCCATTTGATAAACCTTGTAATTTTTGTAAGTAGTATAAGCAAGAAATAGTCTCGCATCTTCAATCCTAGCAATAGGGTCAAAGGTTTCTTCAAAGTCAATTCCTTCCATCTTGGAATATCCTTTACACACCAATCTTGCTTTGTTTCTAACCACTTCACCTTATTCAACTTGTTTCTAAAGACCCATTTAGTTCCGATTATATTTTTGTCCTTAGGTCTAGGAACAAGAATCCATGTATTATTCTTCTCAATTTTTTGTAGTTCTTCTTTCACTGCTTCCATCCAATATTCATCTTTGCATGCTTCATTCACATTATTAGGCTTAGTCTTTGAAATCACACAATATTCTTCTGCAAATTTTCTCCTAGTCTAAACACCTTTGTTCTTATCACCTATAATCTAATCTTCTAAATGGTTTAGTCTTACATACCTTGGAGTCTTAGGATGTTCTTGAACTTCTGGCTCTTGTGATATCTCTTCTGCACTTTCATTAGTTCCTTCCTCTTGATTTTCTTCATTCACTAGAATGATTTGAACTTGATTTTGAGTCTGAACTTTATTTCCTGTGACTATACTATGATTTTGATCATCTAAATCATATCCATAGGTTCTTGATGGTCTAGCAATGTCTTCATCAACCTTAACAATCAAACACTTTTACCAGCAACATTCAGGTGAAAGATGTTACATTTTGTTTTTGTACTTGAAGCAATCACATTTCCAAAACTTCCCAATATTCTACACTTCCCATTCTTGAATTGAAGATTGTATCCCTTGTCAACCATTTGTCTAAAACTCAAGAGATTATGCTTCAAACCTTCCACATAAAGAACATCATCAGTTTTATTCTTACCATGAAGAGAAATGGATCCTCTGCCATGGATTGCACCTGCTTTTTCATCACCAAATCTTACAACACCACCATCATATTTTTCTAGGCTCACAAAATTGCTTTAATCTCTTGTCATGTGATGAGAGCATCCACTATCAATCACCCATTTATCTTTCTCTTCAACTCTAGCCACTAGAGCTTTCTCCACATTTGAGCAACTAATAGATTCAATAGGGGTTGGATCATTTTCCTTAATAGCAATAAATACCCATTCATCTCCACTTGCATTCCCTTTATCAGATTCATCATTTTTCACACCTTCATCAATAGCATAATATTTCTTTGAAATCTAGGCTTGTTAGGTCTTGGTTTAGGGACTCTTTCCAAACACCTTGATACAAAATGACCTATCTTATTGCAAGAAAAACATTTAATAGGAAATTTTCGTTTATACTTACCTTCTTCTCTGGCTTCTATTTTTACAATAAGTGCTTCAAGCTCCTCTAGCTTTCTCTCCTCTTCTTCAATCTCTCTCATTTCCTCCTCATACTTGAATACCTTTCTAGATGAACTTTCACCCATATCATATCTTTGTTTATCTCTCCCAGAGGTAGTAGCTTTGAATGTAGATTATATCTTACGAAGGGCATCACCAAACTCACTTAACTCAAAAGCAGTAAGCTTACCAATCAACATGTCTCTGGTTACATTTGTTACAGTCTGGAGCTCCTCAATAGAAGTAGCTTTGACTTTGTATGCAGCAAGCAAGGATATAAGCACTTTAGCAACCATTTCTGATTCTTCCAACTATCCACCAGCACATCTAATACCACACACAAGTTCATTCACTCTTTGCATGAAAGTAGTAATGTTCTCATCATCACCCATTCTCAACATTTCATATTTCCCTTTCAAACTTTGTAACTTAACAATATTTACATTAGCATCACCTTCATACAAAGTTTCCAACTTTTTCTAGATCTCATAAGTAGTCTTCAGACCCATAACATTTGTCATCTCAGTATTTGTCAAAGCACTCAACAATGCTTCCTTAGCCCTAATATTGTACTCAACATCCCTAATCTCAGCAGTAGTAGTAGGACCATTCTGAGGAATAACATACCTATTGCTTGTAATACTCCAGTAGGG